>OY365807.1:41250474-41460203 GCA_959347315.1 Bimastos eiseni | reverse complement strand
CGATGACAAGTTATTACACCAGTCGAATTTATCCGTCGGCAGCCATGCAAGGCGCCCATTACGATATGCATCTCATTTAACAAACGAAAGAAGGATTGGTCAACGTTACGGGGATACGGGTCTCGAACTCCGTTCCTCAGCTATGCGCCAGTGTGTTAACCATTACTCCACCCCCCCGCATCTCCCATTAAAAGTTAAGGAAACAGCGCACATGCAGGAAGATAGACAGAGGCGCATAGACAGACAGACAAACGGACAGACAGACAAACGGACAGACAGACAAACGGACAGACAGACAAACGGACAGACAGACAAACGGACAGACAGACAAACGGACAGACAGACAAACGGACAGACAGACAAACGGACAGACAGACAAACGGACAGACAGACAAACGGACAGACAGACAAACGGACAGACAGACAAACGGACAGACAGACAAACGGACAGACAGACAAACGGACAGACAGACAAACGGACAGACAGACAAACGGACAGACAGACAAACGGACAGACAGACAAACGGACAGACAGACAAACGGACAGACAGACAAACGGACAGACAGACAAACGGACAGACAGACAACGTCGGCTGTATGAAAAGAAGACATTTCTTTCATCAGTGCTTAAGATTAAGTATAAGTAAGCGTTTCATAATGTGTTTTAGGCTGATTTTGTGCCTTGTAAATTCTCTTTATGTCTATAATACTGCGCTTTTTGGGTAAGTCTTTATAGTTTGCTAGCACTGCAGCCGTAGTCTGTGTGCCGACAACCCTTACGAAGAGACGACAGTGGGTATGTCAAGTGACGATGACGTGTCATTGTTGACTTTGTGACCGTGTCATCTCTCGATACAACGTAGGCTGGACGCCACTCATTGTTGCTACGTCGACCAAGTGAAACAATTACTATGCTAGATGTGTACCCGATACCCCGAGCAACCCATTCACTGTCAGCTCACAGATGGTCCAACGACGACAGATAGATCCTTCGCAGAGACAGCCGCAGCCACATAACTTATGAACTCTTGGAAGACGTATTCGTTACAAATAAAAGCTCTCTTCGACCTCTGATCGGATCTGAATAAAACCTCAATTTTTCAACTCCATGCTAAAACGATGCACCTGTGATGAATCTGGCTTTTGCTTCATTTCTATCTATAGACGACCTGTCGCTGACCACTTATACTGCACTGGTTTCTAATTCTGCTGTTGGACCAGGAACTCAGTTGAGATAGATGCACCTCTGTCATAAGACAGGAAATGACGGCGAAGGGGTCAACGATACGCTAAGGTTGTCGTCCTTAAGCATCTTCAATCATAGAGGGGGACCTGGAATATAGAAATACGAGATACCACAGGGAACAATAGCCAATATGTGTGTGTGTGTGTGTGTGTGTGTGTGTGTGTGTGTGTGTGTGTGTGTGTGTGTGTCCATGATGGAAACTTGTACGTGCAAACTGAGAAGGATAATACTTGGTTCGTGCATCCAAATATCCTCTGGAAATGACGTGAGACTTTAACTGATCAACTACCCGTCCTTCAAATATAGGTCGAAGTCATGTTCCGTTCGTCATTTCCACCGTGTCCGGTCTTTTGAACAGGATAGACTTGAGACATTTATACAGGCATAAGGTGATTTACCCCTCTGGCTAATTCCTCTCGAAGAAGAAACACTTCAGCTTGCCACTCCACGATTCCAGTTGCAAGTATAGTCCTTAGAAGAAAGTGATTTTAAGGATATTTGGCTGAGGTGCAAAGACGATTCTACGTACGGCTGCAGCCTATAACTCTATCTATGACTGGATGTCAACATCATCATAGGATTGGCAGCGTTTGCTATTAAGTATTATTGTCGACGCTAGAATAAGTTGTAGCACATAATTTGCAGTCGATGGCCTTACATGTAGGTCTATACACACATACATTTTGCTTCTTAAGGACCGTAAAGGTAGCTTGGCGCATATGATATATTCGCAGCTCTGTTATGGCACGAAGATATTACACAGAATATTACTAAATGAAACCTCTGGTTAGAAATGTCTGCGTTAATGTTTACCTTGGTAGCTAAGCGTGTATAGCATATTCAGATGACCCATACATATGTCACGTTCAAAGTCGTACATAAGCCTCGAGGTATGCATATGCTTGTATGACCAGTGCAATTGTACGTTGCATTTGTATAGGCAAGTTAAAAAAAACTGTAACGGGCGGTGAACATTTGCATTCTCATTTCTTCTTAAAAGCATTCGTTTCTATTTTTAAATGGTTCTTTTAACATAAATGTGAAGACTGACATTTAAGCTGCCACCTCCCTTCATCTATCTACACAGACCTATCTACCTCACCCGCGCTATATAAAATGTCCATATTATGAGATACAGTGCAAGATAAGATCTATTCGTCTACCAATCAATCTATCTGCAGTTATGCGTAAGTCAGTCAGTAAGCCAGTCAGTCAATAAGTCAGTCAGTAAGTAAGCAAGTAAGTTAGTTAGTCAGTCAGTCAGTACGTCAGTCAGTCAGTCAGTTAGTAAGTCAGCCAGTAAGTCAGTCAGTCAGTCGGCCAGTCAGTAAGTCAGTCAGTCAGTCACGCATATACTCAGTTAGTCAGCCAATCAATCAGTCAATCAGTCAATCAGTCAGTCAGTCAGTCAGTCAGTCAGTCAGTCAGTCAGTCAGTCAGTCAGTCAGTCAGTCAGTCAGTCAGTCAGTCAGTCAGTCAGTCAGTCAGTCAGTCAGTCAGTCAGTCAGTCAGTCAGTCAATCAATCATAGAGTCCGCCGTGTGCTTCATTGTATACATGTGTTGTATACGCATGTAATGTAAATCTACCCATCGCTCCATTGTTCCATCAATCGATTCATCCAACCACCTATTCCACACATTCATCCCTTTCTCGCACTCGATCTATCCATCGCATCCACTCCTCCATTCGTCCATTGACAGTTCATTGTTTAATTTCTATACGCCAAATATGAACAGTTGTTAGACTATCGTTTGCACCCAAAGAGTTAAAACTGACCTCTGTTGACTTTGACTTCTGTGTTGAAGTCTTCATCGTTGTATGGATCACGTGTTCCACTGGCTGCAGTTGATTCGGATGTGGAGAACTGACTGGTCCTTTGCATGGATATGCCAGACATCGACCCACCTCCACCTCCGCCGCCACCTCCACCTCCACCTCCATTCGTCATCTTGGACACAGAGGATTCTCCGTTCTGCATCTGTCCAAAGAATCCATTGTGGACCAGAGACGCTTTTGATCTGTCTCTCTGTCCGTCTCTCGTTACCCTCACATCTCTGTCGAAATCATCCACATAACCAGAACCTCCTTCACGACGATTTCTGGTGGTAGTGGTGGTGGCGTTTGTGCCACTGGTGGTGTTACCGTTTGGCAGTGATTCAAATTCCAATTCGTCTGGAATCACATAGTCAGTCGACTGGGTTCTGTGAGAGATCGCAGGACCCTGATCGTCTGCTGGTCGTGCTTTCATGGCCCTCTTTCCGATTCCACTTCTATCAACCCTTATTCTGCCCTGAGAAGCATCAGGTTCATCAACTTCCGCCGAAACAAACTCCGCTACGTCATCATCCAATCTGTTCAAGTCAGGATTGCTGGAGTACAGAGGGTTTTCTTTGCGGGACATGTACCTTCCGTGAAACATGTTGCTGTTGGCTTCAATTACTGTGGAATCGTAGTCGTCGTCATCGTCGTTCATTTCAACGACGTCAATGACCTGCGGTGGGTTCGTCGAGTCGAATGTGTTCTTGATAAGTATACTCCCACGCACTATGTTGGGCAGCCTTTCCGAATGCCTACCTCCTCTCGCTTGACCATTCGTCTCTTCGATGGTCGACTCCTGCATCAGGTCAACGCCGTTCGTTACTTTGCTCTGCGAATGTATGGTTTCTCCACCCTGCAGTTCCAGATGAAAGGCAACCGGATTCTGAGATGTATGGCCACCAGATGACGAATGTTGATTGGATGACAAATTGACAGATGATGAAGGTCTAACCACCGATTGATTGGGGAAGCCAATTTCATCTTCCGTCAGCAACCAACTGGTACGTGGACCGTTCGAGATGACGCTTTGAGGACGTCTTGGAACTGATCTGATGGCGGTGTCGACCAATTCATAAGAGGTTTGGACAGCGCTTCCGGGTCTACTCGTGCTCACAATGGGACGAATGCTCATCGTTATGTGGTAGATATTGCCGGTCTTCTGGGCGTCTCTGAGTTCTGGATCAACACCTATGAGTTCAGCGCTATCTGGACTTACTACGTTTACCGATCTTAGATAGGAGGAGTTGCCGGTGGGGCTGTTAGGTGGATAGGCCAGGTTGTGGCTGTTTGTGACACTGTATGTAGGTGTCGAATCAAGAGCTGATCGGGACCTGGATCCGTTAGGTGGATAGGCCAGGTTGTGGCTCGTTATGATACTGGGATAGTTTGTAGGGATCGAATCCATAGCTGATCGAGGCCTTGATTCGTTCTGAACGCTTATCAAACCCGTCACAGGGGTCGTCGATCGGGATAAGTTGGACTTAGAATTGGTGCGTGAAACACTGATCCGTCCAGTAACGGGGGTAACGCTTCGATGGGTCATCATGTGGACAGAACTCGCTGGTTGGCGATAGTGAGTAGAGGGTGGTGGAACACTTGGCGAGCGGGTCATCTCAGATGCTAGAACCGGCCTTGAAGAGGGTCGTTCGTAACTGATACGACCCGTGACAGGAGTTGATCTCGTCTTGGTCCTCGTCACGTGGTACTCCTCCTCCTCCTCCCCTCTGTGGGTGTATTCTGGTTCGCTGTAGATCGCTGGGTCTTCGGTGTCGCTCTCGACGCTCAGCCTCGACATGTGTCTTTTCATTCGTCGACGCATCCCAGATGATCGATGCCCCGCATTCTCAAAGTCCTCCTGATCCGTCAACGAAGAGTCGGTAACCTGTCGCGACGGTTTTCTCTGTCTCGATCTTCTTCGATTCTGTTCGTAGAGTCCCTGGCGCCCTCTCTCGCTGTCTGTGAGTGAACGACGTGAGTTCAAGGAGTTGTCGTGATCAGGAGAGATCCTAATGATCAGGGCTCCGTTGTTTCCATCTCGTGCTGCTACTCCAACGTCCCGTTCACGCGGAGGTGTCCAGGAAGCTTCTGGAAAGTCATCCGACGAAAGGCTGATGTGTCCACCAGACTCGGTTGTGACCTGACGATCAAATGATCGATCTCCAGAGAGACCGGCGTTTGGAGCATCGGAAACGAGACTCTTCCGTGGAGATGGCTGCGGATATCCTCCGGAATCATCACTGAACTGTCTTCCCAGCCCTAGACGACCAATTCCCTCCTGGCCGACGGTCGTGGTGTCCAGATCGTCCATCGGAGTGATTCGCCGGATGTTATCGCGACCGGTGATGACCACTCTGCGTCCATTTGGTCGTTGCGAATCAATCGAGCGAATAGATGAGGCGAGGCTTCCCGTGTCCGGCGCTGCTGTCCTCGTACGCTGCGCTTCGATGGGGGCGTAGCTCTCAGATGTACTCTCGGTGGAGATCTTGTGACTTATCTTCGGTCTTCCGCCGATCTGTCCCCGCTGACGCCCCGAATATTCACTGCCTCCTTCGGTCAGCTGAGACTCGTCTCCTTCATCGTCCAGGGTTCCATCTCTTCCTCCGTTCCTCAATTGCGATAGACCGATGTCATCTCTGTACTCTGACCTCATTGGCTCGTCATCTGGTGTCGATCGCGTCGGAATTCGTTGATTGATTCTATCTGCGGCGGCCGTGCGATGGCGAAGGGGCCTCTGCTGACCCTCGTCAGCGGATGACCTGCTTGAATACTCTGGCTGATTCAGTTCCAGTTGATCCTTTCTCTCAGCAGCTTCTGTTCCTTTCTGGTCGACCGGAAGTGACCTCGTTGTACTTGGCCCGGTGTCGTTGTCTCCAGTCAGATGCAAAGTAACAACGTGTTTCCCAATATTTGTTTGATTGTCGTTTTCATCTGGTATTCTGGGTCCATCGTCTGTTCTCGATCTCTCTGCTCTTCCAGGCTCATCTTCCCTAATTATGATTGCGTCTTCTAAGTTGTTGCTATGCCCTGTCTCGCTACCGTCAGTTATCTCGACGGAAACGGAAGTTCCTTCTCGATCGTCGGACTTTCCACCCATCTGAGCGCCGCCAACAGAACTCATAATCAAAGGAGGCTCATCATCTTCGAGTGTTGCATCTGTCTCTTCCGATTCTGATTCCATCGATCTCTCATCCATATTATTCTCCACAGATCCATGGTTTCTCTGTCCAGCAGCAAAGGTCATAGGGGTCACAGGCGACGCCTTAGTCGTCGTCATCGTCGTTGTCTCGTATGATTCCAGAATCGATGAATCTTCTCTAGCGGAATCTCTTTCACTACCTTTTGAGTGATTCTCTGATTGGACGATGTCTCCTGAATCTGTGCTCTGAGGTTCGACTGAGTCGCCGTGGTTTCTGATTTGTTGAAGCAAATTCATTTGCATCTTGCGCCTCTGTTTCATAACTGCATCGCCTTCACTTTCCAAAGTCGTGTCTGTTTCACTTTCTGATGGTCTATCGATTCCTTCCACGGCATATTTGAACTTTTTCGATTGACCTGTTGTTTCCGACTGGTTGCTCGCTCTGGAAGGCTGTCTTTCCATGGATGAAACTGGAGAATCCATCGATCTTCCTGTAAGAGGAACGCCACTTATTGCTAACACACCTGCAAGTCGGTTGACCTTACCATGAGTGATGACATCCCGCAAGTCTGAGGGTGTTGTCGAACGCGGGCTTTGCACATCTGATGTTCGTCCCTCAAGGGTGCTGTGCAGTGACCCTGCCGGGGTCGCCACCTCCCGAAGGTCTCGAGACAACGTACTCGTTCTCGACTCTGTGTCGTTGTCAGACGAGTCGAGCTTCTCGATTCTTTTACGCGAACGGACGAGAGATGCGGGTGCACTGGTCGAGACCGGAGATGTAGTTCCACTTCCGCCGAATAAAGCAGCCATTTTGGCTTTGAAATCCTTGTCCTTTACTTTAGAGTTACTGACGTCAATTTCAGCCGGAGAATATCTCGGAAGCGAGTGCGAAACCACATCGCTATCCTGATCAGAACTGTATCCACCGCGTCTTCCACTTTGATTGCGATCGACGTCTGTGTCCGCCTCACTTTGTGACAGATCAACTAACGACTTATTGGCCCCTCGAAAGTCAGCGGTGGCTCCGGCTTCGTCTATGCTCGTCAGGGTAGTCGTCGAAGCGGCGGAGGAGAGCGAGTTCCACTGATCCTTTCGGGCAGTCTTGCTTCCAGTGCTTTCCAGTGTGCTCGAAACAGACGAGGAACCCTTCGCGCTTCCACCTCTTCCACCCGGATCCATGCTGACCAAGTGAGAAAAGCCGTTCTGTTTGCTCTCGGACCCACTCATGTTGGCTTCGCTGGATAGTCTCCTAGTCAGAGTATTGGCCAGACTGGCCTTGAAGTCTGAATTGCGGAGACTGTCCGACGTCAATGGAGGGACTGCGGTGGGAGAGGTGGCGGTCTTCATCTGGAAAGTCCCTCTCAGACGAGATGCATCGCTGCTTTTGCTATACAGTCTTCCCCCATTAGCCTCCTCCGTCGTCAATGACTCTCCTCCTCGTCCTCCTCCTCCTCCTTCTTCGTCCACATCCTCATATATGTTGTACGTCACTTCCTCTGATCTGGCCATAGTCTTCGACGCGTTTGGATCGCGGAAGACAGACAACGACCGCGTCGACTTAAGAGAATCATTCTTTCCCAGCTTAGAATATTTGTTTTCCAAAGTACCATCGTAATTATCATCGACGTCAGAGTGTTGGTAATCCAACGTATCACCGTTGAGTTCAGTATCAACTGTTAGCAAGTCCTTTGTAGCAGACATGATAACGATCATGAATAATTTGGGATTCACTAAGCTTTTAATCCGATCTGTATCTTTTGTGTACGATGCATTCCGATCAGTTTAATAATTACTTCGTTTAACCGAGTAGATTTTTGCGTCCGAAGCAGATGTCTTAGCTGTTGCCTGAAGACAAAGGGTTGGCAGGAGAAGAAATTCCGATCGCCTGACTCATCAAAACGTATCACTTAAGCCGATGACATCGGTGCTTTGCCAGACGACCTGTGGGAGGCGTTGGCATGACCATCGATTGCGCAATCTCGTTTAGACGTGACCAACCAATTCCAGTTCTTCAACAATGGTAGATATTTCATCTGCGCGTGTCCATTGATACAAGCGAAGAGCATAGCTTCACTGAGAGATATCCCGTGCCACAAGCCTTCGCATTTATTATAGAAAACATTCAAAACGATCTTAAAAGACACATTTGTGTGTGAGATCGTTTTAGTTAAAACGTCAAAACTACTATAGTCAGACGAAATAAGTCCATAATTTCGAGTAATGATTAATGATTCCAACCACGAGGTTAGTTTCACAGAGTATTAGGGCCTATCGACGATCTTCGTCCTGTTCTTTTCGACAACTAAACATGAAATAAAAGTTGAAAGACGCCAAACAGAACGTGCCAACACCTTGGGCAGCCTGCGCTTAGACGGTTGGCTAACTCGGCGAGCAGCTCTGTGCATCCGTTAAAGGGACCATGTTCACTGACTGTGACCAAGCAGGCGGCAATCACACGCCACGCTCCGGTAAGTTGGAACAAGATTATATGTATATATGGACTGACACGCATGCCTTCACACGCAGTCACCACGCATCGAAGACGCCTTGTCCCTCTTTGCCAAGTAAACACTTGAATTCCCTCGAATAAAGGACAGCACAGTGATATCGTTTGGCTAGGCAGACCTACAAACGACGCGACTATAGTAGGCCTGAGTGAGGAGGAGGGATTGAAGTAAAGACGCTTTGCAGTTTTACTCATCTGTAGGCCAATGCTTATTGGATGATGCAGACATAGGCCTACGAGTATTCAGTCAGTCAGTGGCAGGTAGTCATGTACACAGAGAGCACAGTATCAAAGCACACATGTGTAATGCAGAAATGCCTACAGCTAAAAGGCAGACAGGCCAATCTATCAACGTATGTTAACCAGTATGTGCATTGCTAACCCTGCATATAATATATATAGGTAGGTATATATATATCAATGCATAGAATTAAAATAACTATGATTTAATTAAATAAATAATTACCTCAACATAGACTAGGCCTTATTGAATTAGCGCTATATAAGTGTTACTTACAATTGCAAATATTCCCATGGGCTAGGCCTAGGCCTACTGTTTATTCTGCTGCTCGATACTGCCTCAGTTGAATATAAATGTGTGTCATGGTCATTTTGTTGACCTATTGAAAGATACGACGTTTTAACGATAGGCCGAATGGGTTTTGTCGATCTTCTCTGCATTCATAAACGTGCATAATATATATATATATATATATATATATATATATATATATATATCATGCATGTACCAAGGATGCCATCCAATGGGAGGGTTTGAGGGATGTCCTCTGTGATCAATGCCATCACTGCTGGACTGGTATTCGACATTCAAGATTATGCTTTTGATGGTTCTTTATATTCTAAACTTTGCGTAACCTCCGTCTGAAAGGCTTATACAGAATACACACGTGACCATGTCCAACGCTGCACCATGTTTCTGGAACGATCTGCCTCCTGAAGAGAACAGTTTCATTTTGTTTTTCTGAATTTAATGGAACTATTTTAAACAGACCTGAAGCATGCACTTGACAAGACGCCGCGATCCACTTGGCAAACAATGCCTTAGGCTTGTCACCTATAGGCTCAAGCCTGCAACATCCATTTTGCTAACCTCGCCAATGACCATTTTTTCTTTTTTATTGCCAGTCCCACGCCTGGATCAAGGAGGAGGTCGACGATAATCACCTTTGTCACACTGACTCACACATCGCTATACAACGACTAACTAACCATCCCTATCATTCGTATCTAGACTGTAATCTCTAAATCATCCGAGAAGCTCTAGAGTTGAAGACATTCAGATGAATATTATGATCCTGATCGAGACTCACATCTTATGGGTTCCCGAAACATCGTCTCTCTCCCTTTAATCGATATTAAATGCCTCAGTTACATTCATATGCTCATAGCCCGCTCCATCGCTTTGCGCAAATCTCAACAGGCATTCTTGAAGTCTTACCCTGGCTTCCTATCACTGCGCCTATCAAAGATCAGTATAATTGATCAGTATCAGTGTGGCACAGTGGCCGATGGGTTAGAGCGGTCAGCCCGTAACGTTCAGTGTACGCTGACCAAGTGGGTTCGACTCTCGTACTGGGAGTCACTGTGTAGGAACCTTGAGCAAGTCCTTTGCACACAGTTGCTCTGCAGTACAACAGCAATTGCGCCGTCGAGGCGTGCGTATGCACACTTCTGAGCAAAAATGTTGGAAGAAGGGTGGTATCAAATTTCGGTAATAAATAAATAATTACAATAATAATTTGTACATTGAAGAAATCAGAAGAACTACAATTATTATCAACATTATTATTTTCAAAATGTGTACTACCAAGCGTGCTACACGATGGCCTATCGGTAATGCGCTTGCTCGCGTAGCATGCGGTTGACTCCGTGTAACGACCCTGGGCAAGTTGTTTGGGCACACGTGCGTCTGTCACCAAGTAGTAAGCTGGGAAGTAAACGGAAAGTCCTGCGATATTACTGGCCCCGTGTCCAGGACATTGGGATTCGTCCATTGCCGGCTCAAGGCCTAGGAAAAGAAGATGAGCACCTCTCCAACGTTCTACTACTCAAGATCGATGTGCGTAGAGGGGAAACACTCTAATTAGGCCTACATCCGATCGTTTCCCCATTTATAGATAGCTTCCATTCACACCATAGATCGTAGATTGCAACAAGAGACAATTTTCTGAGCCTGATGATTTATTGCTCACCATTTCTTAATCGCAAATATTTTAAGTGGAAGAGAAATATTATATTTTATTATTACGGTGAGAAAAGATATTGGTATCGCGTATCGATGACTAGCTAAAGAAAAAGTATCGCGATATACACGCGATACCGACCAAATAAAACTGTCGCGATACACACTGCGTTCCTGCAAAAAGATCGCCGATACCAAGGTATCGCGATAAAGTATCGCGATATTAACCGCCCTGATTTTCACATGAGCCAAATGATAACTGAGTGTATTTTTGACAATATTTCACCTAACAGTGTTAGCCGTTGACAATAAGGATGTTACAGAATACACAGAAAGTGTGTGTAGTCTGTTTTTACTGATATTAATATACATGTATGCTATGATGAACTGTATTTGCTTGTCCCAGATTCTTTAAGTCCAATAATAATGTATTTGTCAATAATCAAGTGGTAATAGTCACTATATTTGAACTAAAAGTGTGGCCAGTGTCAGTTATGGTTATCAAGAACAAGAAACCTTCTGCTCAGAGCTAAAGGCTACTAGGTGTTAAATAAAATTGCCTATTTGAGTGAAATAATGTATGCCGTTTGAACAATTTTGATGCTAAGCACCAGATATTGTTTTAACACAAGAATCTGCGCTGCTACGCATTAACTTAACATGAGCCAATATTACTGATTACTGAATGTGTTTATGACAATATTTCACTCCCACAGTGTTAGCCATTGATAAAAAGTGACGTTACATCATACACAGAAAGTGTATTCTGTGATATATGATTCTAATATATATCATGATGATCTCTTTGCTTGTCGCTGATTGGCTAAGACCAAGATTAATGTTCATGCCAATGATGATGTGGCAATATTCATATATATGAACTAAAAGTGTATCCAGGGCCATTTATGCTTATCAAGAACAAGAAACCTTCTGCTTAGGGCTAAAGGTTACTAGGTGTCATATAGAATTAAAAAATTGAGTTACATTAAGTAAGCAGTAACAACAATTTTGACGCTAGACATAGACACTAGACGCTAGACACAAGTATTTGCCGTGCTAGGCTTTATTTTCACATGAGCCATCTGGTAGCTGAATGTATGACAGTATTTCACCTCACAGTGTTAGCCATTGACAAAAAGTGATGTTATAGAATACACAGTGAGAGTAGTCTATGATTTATAATGATCTGCTTTGCTTGCCTCTGATAGACTAAGACGACGGGTATGTTGATGCCAATGATCAAGTGGCAATGAATTTATGTACAAATTCGCTAACAACCTACTATCTTCTATATTTGCTAGTCATTTTATACGAAGTTCTGCCATTAATCCTTACAGCATCCGTTCCTCTCTCAATTATAGACCCATCTTATGTAGAACAAATACACGTCATTTCTCAATTAAATACAGAGGACCCATCACTTGGACTATGACACCAATTGAAATCCGTCAATCCAGCACAATCAAAGTTTTTAAAAATAAATATAAAAAACATTTGTTAACTACCCTTTCTAAATAATTGGTGTGTGCACAGACGGCATTAGTTAACTGGTTAAGATGATGACTTATGTTTCAATTGTATGTACCTGTTGCCCAATATCAATTTGTAAAGGGTAGCCTCTGTTAGCGGGACCAATCGGTCCCTTGGGGGTTTACTTTCCCTATTATCATTCTCACCATTATCTGCCCTGCTAGACATTCTTTTCATATGAGCTATCTGTAACTGAATGTCTTTGTGACAATATTTCACCTTGGAGTGTTAGCCAAGTGACATGACCGTAGACACAGAAAGCGATTGTTGATATTAATATATAATATGAAGCACTGCATTGCTTGTTTCTGATTGGCTAAGACAAAGGATAATGTATATGTCAATGATCAAGCGACAACAGTCACTTTATATGAACTAAAAGTGTGACCAGGGCCAGAAAGGGTTGTCAAGAATAAGAAACCTTTTTCTTGTGAGCCAGAATGAATGCCTATTTGAGCGAAATTATGTATGCCGTAAAAACATTTATGATGCTGACACCAGATATTGTTTTAACACAAGTATCTGCCCTGCTACACATTATTTGCGCTTGAGCCCCTGGTAGCCATCTGGTAACTTAGTGTGTTTATGACAATATTTCACAACACAGTGTTAGCCATTGACAAAAAAGATGTGACAGTATACACAGAAAGTGTATTCTGTGATATATGATTCTAATATATATCATGATGATCTGCTTTGTTTGTCTCTGATTGGCTAAGACCAAGATTAATGTTCTTCATAATGATCAAGTGGCAATATTCACTCTTTATGAACTACAATTGTGGCCAGGGCCAGTTAGGGTTGTCAAGAATAAAAAAGCTTTTGACTGGAGTAAATGACTCTATTCATTACCTAGAATTACCTATTTGAGTGAAATTATGTATGTGGTAACAACATTTTTGAAGACAGTTTTTCACCTCACAGTGCTAACCATTGACAAAATGTGATGTGACAGTATACACAGAAAGTGTTGTCTGTGATTTATGACATTAATATATACTGTGATGGACTGCATTGCTTGTCCCTGATTGGATAAGACCAAGGATAATGTATTGGTCAATGATAATGTGGCAATAGTCACAATATATAAACTAAAAGTGTGGTCAAAGCCAGTTACGGTTGTCAAGAACAAGCAACTTTCTGCTTAAAGCTAAAGGCTAACAGCTGTGAACTAGAAAGAGGGCTTGTCTATTTGAGTGAAATTATGTATGCTGTTACAACAATTTTGAGGCAGAGACCAGATATTGTTTTAACACAAGTATCTGCCCTGCTAGACATTATTTTTACATTAGCCAACTGTTAACTGAGTGTGTTTATGAGAATATTTCACCTCACAGTGTTAGCCATTGACATAAAAGGATGTGACAGTATACACAGAAAGTGTTGTCTGTGATTGTTGATATTAATATATACTTTGACGGACTATATTGCTTGTCTCTGATTGGATAAGACCAAGGATAATGTATTGGTCAAATATAAAGTGACAATAGTCACTATATATGAACTAAAAGAAAGGCCAGAGCCACCAATTAGGGTTAGAAAGAACAAGAAACCTTTCTCTGAGCTAAATAATTCTATTGGTTACCTAGAATTAAGTATTTGAGTGAAATTATGTATGCCATAACAACATTTATGATGCATAAGCCAGATATTGTTTTAACACAAATATCTGCCCTGCTAGACAATATTTTCACATGTGCCATCTGGTAAATGAATGTGTTTATGACAATATTTCACCTCACATTTTTAACCATTGACATAAAGTGATGTGACAGTATACACAGAAAGTGTATTCTGTGATGTATGATTCTAATATATATCATTATGATCTGCATTGCTTGTCTCTGATTGGATATGACCATGGCTAATCTTCATGCCAATGATCAAGTGGTAATATTCACTCTATATGAACTAAAAGTGTGGCCAGGGCCAGTTAGGGTTGTCAAGAACAAGAAATCTTCTGCCCTGGGGTAAATGATTCTATTTGTTACATAGAATTACCTATTTGAGTGAAATTGTGGATGACATAACAACATTTTTGATGCTGACACCAGATATTGTTTTTGCACAAGTATCTGCCCTGTTAGACATTTTTTTTCAGATGAGCCAACTGTTAACTGAATGTGTTTATGACAATATTTCACCTCACAAGGTTGGTCATCAACAAAAAGTGATGTGACAGTATACACAGAAAGTGTTGTCTGTGATTTATGATATTAATATATACTTTGATGGACTATATTGCTTGTCCCTGATTGGATAAGACCAAGGATAATGTATTGGTTAAAAATAAAGTGACAATAGTTATTATATATGAACTATAGGAAAGGCCAGAGCCACCAATTAGGGTTTTAAAGAACAAGAAACCTTTTCTCTGAGCAAAATGATTCTATTGGTTACCTAGAATTACGTATTTGGTTAAAATTGTGTATGCCGTAACAACAATTTTGACGTTAGATACCAGATATTGTTTTAACACAAGTATCTGCCTTGTTAAACATTGTTCTTACATTACCCAACTGTTAAGTTAACTGAGTGTGTTTATGAGAATATATAACCTCACAGTGTTAGCCATTGACAAAATGTGATGTGACAGTATACATAGAGGGTGTATTCTGCGATATATGATTCTAATGTATATCATGATGTCTCTGATTTTATATGACCATGGTTAATGTTCATGCCAATGATCAAGTGGCAATATTCATACTATATGAACTAAAAGTGTGGCCAGGGCCAGTGAGGGTAGTCAAGAATAAAAAAACTTCTGCTCTGCGGTAAATGATTCGATTTGTCACATAGATTTACCTATTTGAGTGAAATTGTGGATGACATAACAACATTTGTGATGCTGACACCATATATTGTTTTAACACAAGTATCTGCCCTGCTACACATTATTTTTAGATGAGCTAACTGTTAACTGAGTGTGTTTATAAGAATATTTCACTTCAGAAGGTTGGTCATCAACAAAAAGTGATGTGACAGTATACACAGAAAGTGTTGTCTGTGATTTATGATATTAATATATACTATGATGGGCTGCATTGCTTGTCCCTGATTGGATAAGAACAAGGATAATGTATTGGTCAATGATAATGTGGCAATAGTCACAATATATGAACTAAAAGTGTGGTCAAAGCCAGTTACAGTTGTCAAGAACAAGCAACTTTCTGCTTGAAGCTAAAGGCTAACGGCTGTGAACTAGAATGAGGGCTTGTCTATTTGAGTGAAATTATGTATGCTGTAACAACAATTTTGAGGCAGAGACCAGATATTGTTTTAACACAAGTATCTGCCCTGCTAGACATTATTTTTACAGTAACCAACTGTTAACTGAGTGTGTTTATGAGAATATTTCACCTCACAGTGTTAGCCATTGACATAAAAGGATGTGACAGTATACACAGAAAGTGTTGTCTGTGATTGTTGATATTAATATATACTTTGACAGACTATATTGCTTGTCCCTGATTGGATTAGACCAAAGATAATGTATGGTCAAAAAAGATCAAGTGGTGATATTCACTCTATATGAACTAAAAGTGTGGCTAGGGCCAGTTAGGGTTGTCATAGAATTACCTATTTGAGAGAAATTGTGGATGACATAACAACATTTATGATGCATAAGCCAGATATTGTTTTTGCACAAGTATCTGCCCTGCTAGACATTTTTTTTCAGATGAGCCAACTGTTAACTGAGTGTGTTTATGAGAATATTTCACAAGGTCTTCATCAACAAAAAGTGATGTGACAGTATACACAGAAAGTGTTGTCTGTGATTGTTGATAATAATATATACTACGATTGACTGCATTGCAGACAGTTTTTCACCGCACAGTGCTAACCATTGACAAAATGTGATGTGACAGTATACACAGAAAGTGTTGTCTGTGATTTATGACATTAATATATACTGTGATGGACTGCATTGCTTGTCCCTGATTGGACAAGACCAAGGATAATGTAGTAGTCATTGATAATGTGGCAATAGTCACAATTTATGAACTAAAAGTGTGGTCAGAGCCAGTTTGGGTTATCAAGAGCAATAAACCTTCTGCTTAAGGCTAAAGGCTAACAGCTGTTACCTACAATGATGGCCTGTCTATTTGAGTGATATTACGTATGCTGAAACAACATTTTTGATGAAGACAACAGATATTGTTTTAACACAAGTGTCTGCCCTACTAGACATTATTATCACCTGAATCAAGTTTTAAGTAAGTGTGTTTATGGGGATATTTCACTTTATTTGAACTAAAAGAAAGGCCAGAGCCACCAGTTGGGGTAATAAAGAACAAGAAACCTTCTGTCTGAGCAAATGATTCTATTTGTTACCGAGAAGTACGTATTTGGGTGAAATTGTGTATGCCGTAACAACAATTTTGATGCTAGATACCAGATATTATCTTAACGCAAGTATCTGCCCTGCTAGACATTATTTTCACATGAGCCAATTAATTGTTCACTTAGTGTGTTTATGAGAATATTTCACCTCACAGTGTTAGCCATTGACAAAAAGGTATGTGGTGACAGTATACACAGAAAGTGTATTCTGTGATTGGTGATAATAATATATACTATGATGGACTGCATTGCTTGTCCCTTTTTGGATTAGACCAAGAATAAAATATTGGTCAATAGTAAAGTGTCAATAGTCACTTTTTTATGAACTAAAACTGTGGCCAGGGCCCGTTATGGCTACCAAAAACCAGAAACTTTCTGGTTAAGGTTAAGGGCTAATAGCTGTGACCTTGAATGAGGGCCTGTCTATCAGAGTTAAATTATGTATGCTGTAACAACATTTTTGATGCAGACATCAGATATTGTTTTAACACAAGTAACTACCCTGCTGGACATTATTTTCACATGAGGCAACTGTTAACTCAATGTGTTCATGACAATATTGCACCTCACAGTGTTAGCCAATGACAAAAAGGTATGTGGTGACAGTATACACAGAAAGTGTAGTCTGTGATATATGATTCTAGTATATACCATAATTATCTGCTTTGCTTCTCTCTGATCGGCTAAGACCAAGATTAATGTTAATGCCAATGATCAAGTGGCAATATTCACTCTATATGCACTAAAAGTGTGGCAAGAGCCAGTTAGAGTTGTCAAGAACAAGAAACCTTTATCTCTGGGCTACATGATTCTATTTGTAACCTAGAATTAAATATTTGAGTGGAATTATGTCTGTCAAACCAACATTTTTTATGCAGGCACCAGATATTGTTTTAACACAAGTATCTGCCCTGCTAGACATATTTTCTCACATTATCCCACTGTTAACTGAGTGTGTTTATGACAACATTTCACATCACAGTGTTAGCCATTGACAAAAAAGGATGTGACAGTATACACAGAAAGTGTAACATGTCTGACTGATATAAATTTATTTAATGACGTATCCACGACAAGGATGATATGCGTAAGTGGAGTCTGTGATTTATGATATTAATATATACTTTGATGGACTGCATTGCTGGTCTCTGATTGGATAAGACCAAAGAAAATGTATTAGTCAATGATAATGTGGCAATAGTCACAATATATGAACTAAAAGTGTGGCCAGAGCCAGTTAGGGTTGTCCATAACAAGAAACCTTCTGCTTTAGGCCTAAGGCTAATAGGTCTGACCTAGAATGAGGGTCTGTCTATTTGAGTGAAATTATGTATGCCGTAACAACATTTATGATGCATAAGCCAGATATTGTTTTAACCCAAATATCTGCCCTGATAGACATTATTTTCACATGTGCCATCTGGTAAATGAATGTGTTTATGACAATATTTCACCTCAGTGTTAGCCACTGACAAAAAGTGATGTGACAGTATACACATGAAGTGTAGTCTGTGATTTATGATATTAATATGTCCTCTGATGGACTGCCTCCAGCAATAAGACAAATATCCGATCCGTCCTACGAACTCACAAACACCTCACCTCTCGTTGTCTCCGCAAAAGTCTTCCATTCGCAACTCAAAACAGAGTTACCGTTGGAATTCAAAACACGGGTCTTTCGTAAATGCTATCCTGATTCCTCCTCTTCCTCTTATCTCCCTCGCCGTTTCAACTCCAAACGCCATCTGCCTGCCTGACTCTCTGGATTTTACCTTCTGCCTATCGATTCTGTTTTGATTAAGCGCCTGTGATAAGCTGTTTACCGCAACTTCGCTTTTGTGGGCGCTGTAGAAATGTTGCGATTACGATGCGTTCTGTTGAAAACATACATGTAGGTTGATCATCGAATGAAATAGTCTATGATCGAAGCAGAATTGTCATTTCAAACGGCGAGATCGTTGAAAATCACCGACCAGTGCAACCTCCCGTGCAGCCAGTCGTTTCATCGGCAGAAGTAGCCTGCTGGCTCATCTCACCTTAGCATAATTATTAAAGGCGGAAGGAGTCGATGTTTAACTATCACCTCATCCGAGCAGAGATGGGCATTGTTTGCTGGCGACATTCGCTAAATGTAAATGACGCATTAATGTTTAGCTATGCTTAACCTCTATTACTTAACTTTCCCATGCAAACGCTATCAGCTGATGCCCCCTCGTCAATTAGGCACTTGTGTTCCAACTTATTAATCGGCCTCCACTGTCTTCATACCTGGGCAGAAATAATTAAATATTTTTAGTAATGTTGCACTGTTTTATCTCGTCGATAATCTTCTGATTTCTTGATGTTCTGTGTTTCCCTTTTCTATAGATTCCACGAGCTTCCATTCGTGAATATAATGAACGCTGCTACAAAGCCTACAATTACTGACTGAGAAATTTCCTCCTCACACACAGGCCTACTCTTCTAATGCCCTATGTATACCACCCAGGTAGGTTCTACCTGTTTACCACATAACAGTCAACGCTGCTGAGTTGTGACACGCATGAGATTTAATATAGCGCCTTGTAATCGGCTGTCTCACATAGACGCTGCACATGACTATCTAACTCATTGCCAGCCCCAAGCCTGGGTATAGAAGGAGGGTGACGTTAATGATCCTTCTCATCACACAGTGTCGTTAAATTGATACTACTACCACTACTATTTAACTCATGTATACATAGCTAAGTTCATTTTGACCGATTTTGAAAACGTTTCCTAATTGAAGCTATACATGTATATAATGCAACAGCACGCATGTGAAGATGAAGATTGTTCCTAGAAGAAGATTCGGGTCATATGGCAAAATGCAACGCCCGGCACCTACATATCTCCACAAGCAGATTAAAGTGCGTCAGTGCGTTTCCAAGCAACACGTCCTATTCCAGAAGGAGTGTGTCATGCCTCTGTGCATGGTCCGTCATCTGATCAAATCTCCCAGTCTCCCTAGTCTGCTCTATTGATTGTATTGTTTCTCATCTTTAGTGTTAAATGTTGGGTAAGTCTGCAACAATAACTCAGCTGATGTGAATCATGTGGTATGGGAATAGGCAGCAGCTATGCCTAAACTTACCCTACAATTAGGTACTGACTGAGAAATTTCCTTCTTACACGCACTCTTCAAATGTCCGAGACCATGCGCTGCGTCACACCTGATTCCTCCCTCTTGTTCTGACCCGCTTTTGATACTTTCAACTGAGGCGACTCAGAGCCATCAGACGATCGGCCTCTTCCTCTGTCTCTACCACCATCGCTCATGCGTTTGTCTGATCCCGCCTAGACTACTGCAACTCACTTCTAATTGGGCTCCTGAACCCATAGGTCTTTCTCCCCTTCAATCGGTCTTCAATGCGTCAGCTGGGCTCATAGCCCGACTCCCTCGATTAGCGCTTATCTCCATATACATACATATATAATATATATATATATATATGTATATATATGCTTGATGTCTTCATTGGCGTTTCCTAAAAACCGTAGCCCATGGGGTTTGCTCGTTCGTTCTGTATGTTTGTTACCATATCACTGCCCGAATCCACTACAAGATCCTATTTCTGGTTTCAAAATCCGAGCCAGGCTGTGCATCTAGATATCTCTCTGATAATTTCCGAAGGCTGTTATCTACAACTTCATCTTGTTCCTTGCGCTCTGTTGATGATCTTGATTTTTTGTTCTTAGTACTAATATTGCCTTGGCTCAACACAGGGCGTTTGCTGTTGTGGTTTCACCAATTCACCTACCTGGAATGTCTTTCATCCATTATCAAGGACTAAACTAATGACTGACTTCTTTTCATCGGCTCCTCGCTCTTTAAAAACTTTGTTTCCCCCGGAGTTTCCGTGCTGAGAGCACATCTGAATAGTTATTCTGCGAGAGTCGCTATATAAATCTAAAGATACCATACGATACAATTTGATTATTTCTCTTCATGATAGTATTTATCTCTGTCGTAACGTATTTGTTAACCTCTCTTTCTATATCTAGCCTATAGGTGTCTGCGCTGCTTGGTTCCTGTTGGTTGGTTATCCGGTGGTGACTCTGAGCCAGTGTGAGGTTTCGTTGGAAGGGGAGATGAGATGGATTCGGATGAACTTTTGCCCATGGGGCTTGCTCGTTCGTTTCTGTATATGTTTGTTGCCAGTAGATTTCCTCTTCATCTGCTGAGCCTCTGGAGTGCGTAAAACCCCGTAAGCTCCTAGAAGGCAGGAGGGCCCCTGGAGTGGCTTAAACTCCCGTAAGCCCTGTTTTTTCGTTGTGCTGGAATGAGCCAAGGGATGAGAAGGAGTGAAAATTGAAGACTTGATTAGAAGGAAGGAGGCAGGTGTCAACATGGAACTGACAGAGCTCCATTAAGCTTCTGTAGATCTCAATTTATTCGTGAATAAACATGTTTTACAAGGCTTCGGCTGTTTCATCTCGTTGCTTCAAGTGTCCCAAATACTATAAATCACAGTTATACCCTTGTACAATTTCAGTCAATTCAATCATTTGCAGATATAATCACAATCCAACCACTTCTTTCAACCCAACCCTCTCCTCTTCCGTCCGACACTTCTCCTTTCCTCAACCCATCATTAAGAAATGTAAATAGTTTCACAGCCATAGCTGTTCCGCCTCTTTGGAACAAATTGACATATTAAATTGTAACAACTGTTTGATCCAACGCACGAACTAACAAACGCCTCACATCTTGCTATTTCTTCTCAACTTTAACTTAAAACTGAAAACACTGCTCTTTCACATATCTTGTCCTGATTCCATCTCTTCCAGTTGCTTCCCTATCAATTTCAATGCTAAACACATGCTGCATCCGCCGCAGTTGTTTGACTATCCCTTTGAATCTCGACCTTGAGCCGATACCTGCCCTGGTGTCTCCATTCCTCCATAATTGCCCATCGTATAGGGCCCATCTTTTCACAATAAACGCCCTTACGAAAGTCCTTAATACAATTCCAACGATAACTCTGTAACTCTATAACTCTCTCGAACCGTGCACCATTGGCAGAAAGAAAGAAGGAAAGAAAGAAGGAAAGAGAGATAGATAGATTGATAGATAGATAGATAGATGGATGGATGGATGGATGGATAGATAGATAGATAGATAGATAGATAGATTGATAAATACTTAGACAGATAGACAGACAGAGGGAGAGTGAAAGAGAGAGAGAAATTAGAAATTTTGCTTCGATCTGTAAAACTTGAATAAATAACAAGTTGAACCGAATTTACCAAATTCCAGATCCACCTAACAGTTAGGAGTTAGTTTTCACACTTCATAATTATCTAGGCTGAATTTCAAAAACAATTGTATTTCTTCCTATTCTTTGTCTTCCAGTTCTCCAAGGACCAGATTTAACCAAGACCAATTAATTATCCTGGACTATATAGGCCTATTATAGTGTTCTGAATCTCTACAACGTTCCAACCGATTTGGTCCTTGTCGTCTCATTCGGTATTTACTTCTTCAAATAGATTTAGAGAAGTAATAAGTCTGCCTCTCTTAAAAGATAACAATTGTTAATTACACACATACAAACACAGTAACACATACATGTGCATATGCTGGCTGTCCGTCTGTTTGTCTGTCTAACTATCTATCTATCCTTCTTTCTTCCATTTGCCCTTTCTCCCTCCTACCAATCTTCCTGTCTTCATATAGTTTATACAGCACAATAAATATACACGATGAATATGCACAAGTGCACACACACACACACACATACAGACGTACACATAATGCATAAACATAATACATGCATACATACATGTACATACATAAATAAATTAAAAAAACATACATATTATGCATTCAATGTCATACATACATATGTGGCGAACTCCTTGTGGCGACGACCATGCTGTCGTAATGGATTTAATCGAGGTGCTATAGAAGTCAATGAATGATCGGGCCAGTCAAGCTCGGGTCAGTCAAGTCAGTTCGGTATATCTGGGCATCCCGTCCTCCTTACGAGGTTCCCCACCAGGAAAGGAGAAGTCCAAGGAGGCGGCTGCCTCTTCCAGGGCACCTTCGAACCTTCGCTCGACGCCATCTTGAAAGTGACTTCAAGATCCATATAATCTTCTATGCCTCCATCCGCGGACCTCGGGCAGAGGGCGACGATGGGTCCCTCTTCACCGTCAGGGTTCTTATTTTCCATTCGACAGACTCTAGGCTACACTAGGCGATAATTGGACGAGATAAAGATGACGACGGTGCTATACAAACGCGCTGCTTTACATAGGGCAAATTGCAGGACTTAGTGAGGCCTATGCTATTAATAATGACGACGCCTTCAGATAGCCAATTAAATCAAAGGCCGCTTTATTACTATTATCATAAACTTCCTGTCACAACGAAATAATATGCAGAGATACACTTCTATCTCTTAACTTAAGAAAAGGCGTCACAACAAATCAACTAATGCCAGACAATTGTTCAAGGCGGCTCACTATGACATGTACACATTGAAATACACAAACGTCAATTAATCTTCGCAATACTTCGGCGCCATATTAATCTTCGTAGCTATTTACTGGCCGCTATAAAGACATCTAAAACTTATTAACTATCGCTAAACTCTTGTGCACGTGACCGATCAACTGTTACTCAGTCACAACCTCCATAATGCAAATGGCGGCCGAAATGATCAAGCCGGAGTTTCTCTAACTTCTCGATTAGCCGAAGTCACTGCCAAATAGGGCTCAAAACCTTCCTCGCCCGTGTCCAGGTCCTATCCTCATGCTCCCTTCCATGGATGCTTGGGCCTATGGCGGAATTTTACTGGATAAAATAATCGTAAATTGCAAACCACAAGAAACCCAACTTCTTCAACAGAAGCGACGACAACAACAAGGGGAAAGATGCACTATACAAAGAGCCTACATCACACTACAATTATATAGCGCAACTGTGCCTCTCCTTAGTTACATTGAATAGCTAATCTAAATAAAACTATCACTTAATAATCTAATAAAGATTAACCTTAAGTGCACAAAAATTACTTTTCGTCACACTTTCCCCTCGATACCCCGAAATTTTTGGTAACCTATTGCCAACAACTTCCGTGTATATCGGAATTACTAAAGTCCCTTAATGCGCTGTAAACCTGTCGTGACGCTGCAAAGGTAATTTGGTAAAGGTAATTGAAAGGTCTTTCATAAACTAAAATTAATTTCCAAGGGTATTCCCATAATCAATACCACAAATTCAACCATAAGGTCGTTTATAAGAAAGTCTCATTGACCAGATCGTCACCGCTTCCTAAAAAAAATATCGAACACTGACTAATTTATAAGACTCATTTACAGTACATTATAAAACACTGCGCAATCTCAGAGTCCAACAGCCAGGCAACTGCGCATTGATTTACAAAACTTAGTCATCTGTAAATCTAGCAGGCCTTTGTATAAAGCGGGGAGATCGGGGAATTCTCTCCACGATCTCATCCTCCCCGTCCTGTTCAAATAATTCGCTTCCAACCAGACTGGTCACATCAGCTGGTTCCAGGTTCAAATCCCATGTGGACGGGGGATCCCCATGAAAAACCTTCAGTTTATCTACATACACAAGTTTTGGGCTCGTCTTTTTAGATTTCTGCATTTTATACAATACAGGACCCAATCGCTCCATAATCCGATATGGACCTTGGTATGATTTTGCTCATTTGTCCTTTATACCCACTCGTTTTCGCGAGTCATACAGCCAGACCCAACTGCCGGGCTCAAAGTTGGTGACTTTGACCCTTAGGTTGTATCGTGCTTCCCTAGCCAAGCTCAATTTATGGTGAATTCCCTGACAATGGCAAAAGCCTCTTGGTTTACCCGGTCTTGCTCCAATAAAAAATGATCAACAGAACAAGACATTGATTCAGGCGACAAGCAATCCCCTAAGATCAAATCAATAGGCAGAACCATTTCTCGACCGAGGAAAAGTCGACTTGGTGAGAAACCGGTGCTTTCATGCTCCGTACTCCTGTACGCGGACATGACCAAGGGAAGGTCCGACGCAAGTTGCATTGAGGGTACGATGGAAACTCTCCACCAAGCCAATAGTGCTGGGTTTGTAGGGCGACGACCGGATCTTATCGATTCCCATGCGTTTGCATAGATCTTGGAAGAGCGCCGACTCGAAGCATGGTCCCTGGTCAGTGAGGAACTGTCTCGGGCATCCATATCTCGAGATCACCTGGTCCATCAACAAACGCGCTACAGTGGCTGCGTCCTGCGAACGAACTGGAAACGCCTCAGCCCACCGAGTAAAATGGTCAATCACCGTCAGAGTATAGCGATGACCTTGCAAGTAGGGAGTGTGGGGTCCGGTGAGGTCAACTCCAATTCTCTCCCAAGGTTGTCCGACTGACATCTTCTGTAGCAGACCTTGATGCGGCGGCTTCCCTCTGTGATACTGCGCACAGGTAGCAATACATACATACATACATACATACATACATACATACATACATACATACATACATACATACATACATACATACATACATACATACACACATACATACATACATACATACATACATACATGCATACATACATACATACATACATACATACATACATACATACATACATACATACATAAACGAACACACCACCTTGTCACCTTAATTGTGCTGTCAGTTCTTGGAACTTTAGCGATCGCAGCGGAAAAACGTCTCCAATACTTTCTTTTTGAAGTCGCATCTCTTAATTCCTCTAGGTTCATTCCGGTTCCTTCGTGTATCTCGTCCATCCATTTTTTTCTTTGGTCGCCCCTGTTTTCTCCTTCCTTCTCCGCACGCCAACATCATTTCCTTTTCTAATCCATCTGCTCGCATTACATGTCCGAAAAAACCCAGCTTCCGTCTCACCGCTGTTTGTTGTAACGTCTCGTCATTCTCAACTCCAATCTTCATGCGCACCGTTTCATTCGTCATTTTCTCCGTCCACGATATTTTTTGCATCTTCCTCAATATCCATATTTCACATGCGTTAATCTTTTACTCCATGTTCTTTGTCATTGTCCACGTCTCACAGCCATATAGTACTGTAGGGAAGATCATTGCCCTCACTAGCCTTTTTTTTCTCTGCTCACGTGTTTATTCTTCCATATCTTTTCCAGTCCATTCATTGCAGTTTTCCCTATCGCCACCCTTCCTTTTATTCCCAAATCACACTTTCCATCTCTTCTATTAACGCTCCCAAGAATGTGAAGCTTGTTACCACCTCTATTTCCTCTCCGTCTATCTCAAAACTGTCCCAATCGTCTGTTGTCATTATCTTTGTCTTCTTTATGTTGAAATATAAACCTGCCTTCTCACTTTCTCTCTTCAACCTTCTTATCGGGTTTAACAGAGCTACTTTCTTCCCTGCCAGTAGTGTTGTGTCATCTGCATATCTTAGATTGTTCAGCGTTCTTCCGGCTATCTTTACTCCCTCATTTGTCTCTTCCATTTCCGCCCTCCTCATTGTCCTTTCGGCATACAGGTAACACAAGATATTAAAATATCGCGCTTATATATCTTAATTTAACGAACACAAGCATACGTAAGCATATATGTACAAGTCCATACGCACATGTACAATATAGGCCTATTCATACGCACAGTCGCACTGTGTCAAACGAGTACATGTATATATGTGCGCGTTCGTGAAATGCACGCTGTTTGCGTGGGCGTCTGATTGGACTTCACGTGTTGTTGCTGTGGGATTGAATTTGAAACGTCTGGCTTTGAGAGTGTTTTTGGGCTACACCACCTCAACTATCACCACCATCACCAGCAATTGGTGCTTGCAGTAAAGGTCGTCAGAATCTGCTGTGGTGAATCTTGTCGTGTCAATTTCCTAGACACAGCGGCAGAATTATTCGCCCACGCAGACCTACTTCTACAATGGAGCATAAGACACGCCTACGCACCTCAACCAAGCTTAATTGGAAATGCAATTCTAAGGCCACCAGACTTTCTTTGAAATACATACTCTCTGCATATGCTGGTCTATAAATTTACACCTGAAAACTGTTGTGTAAATTCTGGATAAAATAATATATGTTTTTATAATTTACCTCTTTGCATGATGCTTATATATTATATAATATAATTATTTATTTTGTATAAGTTTAAATATTTAGGGCCTATACAATGATCATATATTATATACTCATGATGTAAATGGTTGAAATTATACAAAGTAAATAATTTTATTTCGAATAAAAAAGCGAATAAGCGAAATAATATCAGAGATGGTCACTGTGTTTACTTTTTGATCCCGTTGGTTAAATGGTTCGTTATGTTTGTAATTTGTGCTAGTATTTCTCGTGTGTTCAGAATGCTGACTTGGAGTTTTTCCAAAGTAAGCACCGGGTTTCATGCATTTTTGACACGATTAAGTCGCATATGCATGTACCGATGCCCGACTGCCATTTTCAATTGCGATTCTGAATCATGATCGGTGAGAACTCTGTAACTTACTTCAATTAAGTTAAGGTGTCACTGTTTCAATGTACCGTTGCGCCATGCATGATATTTTATGCGTGGAAACTGAGATATGTAGAGCGAACATAACAGATGGGCAGACGAGTGGGCGGACAGACAATCGGGCAGGCAGGCAGTGAAGATGATTGAGGGATCTTCCAAAAGAAAACAGCAAAAGGTCATTTACAGTCGACGATCCTGGTGAGTTATGTTGGTCTTAAAGAGGCTGTTCAGATCCGGGCTAAACACTCCTCCTCCTCCTATATACTGTTCTATCCGCCATTCATCTGTCGGTCCTTTCATTCGTACGTCCTTCCTCACTCCTATCCGTGTCAGTTTGTCTAATAAACGAAGCGTTTATATAATATTATATAAAAGTAAACCGTGGATTTGAAATGCTGACTTTCATCACACCCTAGACATTGATATTGTTGACGTCAATGCGTATATGTAGGCCTCTCTATGGGATTACAGAGTATCAGTGATGGGCACCAACTACTTGACCAGTAGTTGTAACTACTTCCCAACTACTTTCAAAATATGTAGTTATAACTACTATTTAATTACTTTAGATGACAAGTAGTTATAACTAGTTTGGTAACTACCACATAAGTAGTCAACTACTTTTTAAACTACTTTACAAATGTTATGCCATGGTGCATTGATATATATATACATATATATATATATAGCAGCATGCGAATTTATTGGCATTATTAATTGCTGATGTTCAACATAAGTAGGCCTAATAAGAAGGTCAGACACACAATGACATATCTAATTGTAAACTAACAAGGACTAGAACAGATGGCATGGAAGCTCGGAGTCTCTGGGCCAAGTAAAGAAGACATGACTTGTAAAATAAATCAAGATAGTGTCACAAACTCCCTACCTGACCTGGATCACCGGATCCAGCTCTTCACGGGTCGACTACAGACAGGGGTTCATCTGCCAGGAGGCCGATGGCATCCGCGCCCCAGTCAAGCGGGACGCGCGGCTAATATTCTGTCTCTCACTCTCCTTCTCTCACACCTGTCATTCTTCACTCGCAATCAGCCACACATGTATTCCAACCGTCCACTGGTGATCATCCAGCCGCGTCCTGGCAGTTTTCCTCATTCGGCCTGTTGTATACATTCCTAAACCCTGGATCCTTAGCCCCAAGGCCCCCCTACCCCTCTAAGACTGCTTTACTCTAATTCTTATCCCAAAAATTGAGTAGGCCTTAGCTATAGGCTTCCTTCATAGTTCTGTGAGGAACCAACCTCCTCACAATAGTAGACCCCTATGCACACATTTCTAATGAAACAATTACATAGCGAATTTACTGATGAGATTATGTGGACAACGTCCATGATGTTTGTTGTGAAATTACAGAAATTCCTGCAAGACGGAACTAGTAAATAGGAAAAAATATAGTTAATGTGAAATAATGTAGTTAACTTAAAACTACTTGATAAAAGTAGTTACAACTATTTCTTTAACTACTTCTGCAGAACTAGTTATAACTACTAGGCAACTACTTCTATAGTAGTTATAACTACTAGTTAATAACTACAGTAGTTAACAGTGCCCATCATTGCAGAGTATCATAAAAGACCACATTACTATCCAATACTCAGTTCTATTAACAGACAATTATGGCTGCACATTAGTGGCAGCTGTTTGCATACATGTATTAGTCATGATGAGAGTGAGGACATTTTCAGATTCAGTCCACGCTGCTGTGTATCGGTTCGGGGTCTCTGCGTTTAATGTGTTGCAGAACAAAAACAGTGGCAATAAATGTTCATTGTTCTGAGCAAACACCTAATGTCGATGACAATAGGGTTTTCAAGGGGTAGCTGTGATGATTACAGCAGTACAATAGAGTGAACTGTAATGACCAAAGACTTGCAGATGACACAATAATTGTAGGAGTGCACTGAGCACACAGCAATGGGATGCAGTGGAGACTCAACCATGATTGTCCTAATTGAATGCAATAAGCAATAAATGACCCCTGCAATAAATGACCTCTGCAGTAAATGACCCCCGAAATAAATAACCCATACAATAAATGATGCTGCAATAAATGACTCCTGCAAGAATGACCTCTGTAAAAAATGACCTCTGCAACAAATAACCCCTGTTTATAATTATAGGCTTCTGTTTTCGTTTGGCGAAGTGTAGCAACAAGTTAGCATCACACACAACCACAAATTCCAGTGTCTCAGGAATGCACTTAGACAATTTTTGGCCAGGCAGTTTTATCCCTTAGACCTAAATGTCTATTAGAAGACCTTACATCCTGGTAACTGTGGTTGTTCTTCCAACGGATGAATCATCTCACAAGCAGTCAACCATGGATATATCATCATCGAACGCTTCTTCACTGAATGAGGTTTTTTGTTAATGATCGCTGTTCTTGTTTAATGTACATGTATATATATACAGCCACCATAAACAAACGTAGAACTAACAGAGGTTGAGGGTCGGCAGATTTCTTAAATAAACTGCCTAACTTCAGATCTCATTGCATGCATTGCAACATTTTAGTGTCCGTTGTCCAAGACATCAAAACAGAAAGCTGTAATAATTAAGATTGATGCAATGAGAAATTCTGGATAATTTAAGAATAGACGATGCTGGAATCGGAATAGGACCTACGGTTGCGAATAAGAGGCAACGAAACAAGACATACAACAGATCTATCCGGAATTATAGCCGACCGACTGACTGACCGACCGACTGACCGACTGACCGACTGAATGACTGACCGACTGAATGACTGACTGCTCTTGTCACCTTAGATGGGAGACAGAAGGGGGCTATGTGAAACCGTGGGCGACAATTTGAGTCCTGCTGCCACTGCCGAGAAATCAAAACCGAAGCCTGCCTGTTTAGTGCACGGCGTCATCGGCACTGAGCAATTGGTCGACGACGTCGACGAGGAAGGCACACTGAACGACAGCGATGTAGGTCGAGGTCGTTTACGGGACAGCGAACGCTCCTCAGCGGCGGCCACTCCCGGAGGAGGCATCGTCACTTTTGAAATGTCTATCACGTGACTAGAATACGACGACGACGGCGGAGTACCTTCGGGAACCCCAGACTGCAGAAGTCGGGTGCGTCCGTGCCCCAGAGGGGCGCATATAGCGACGAGTGGGTCTCTCAGGCGGTCAGAGGAGGAGGAAGAGGATAGAAGGTTCTCGAACTCTGCCAGTTGACGCATGAAGTTGAGGTTGGGCGAGATGAGGTGTCGCTTGGCCTTGAGGTAGTCGTGGGCGTCGTCTAGACTGAGGTGCAGTGAGTACATCAGATAGGCCATACAGATCGCCGGAGAACGACTGATCCCGGCCAGACAGTGCACCAGAACCTTTCCACCCGACAAACGCACGTTTTCTACAATTCACATAACATCAAAAACAAATCAAAACTTTATGGCAAAGATTAATAATTGGACAGATTGATTGATTGATTGACTGATTGATTGATTGATTATCAGATACAACGTCAGGTGCATTTTAAGCCACCGGAGGACTCTCTGTGCTTTTAACGGCATTGGAAAGACATTGGTCAAATGTTCTACTGCATATTAGCAGTCTCTGCCAGTTATGCAAACTATAAGCACCCGCTTCAAACTTATATGGCGACTATTTGCAAGTCTGGGTCTATTAATATCGAGTTTTTACAGAAGATAATATCTCAAAGAAGCGCCTGACTACGATGCTGATATTAAAGGTAATGTCTTCACTCACAGTCACAGACAAGCAGACGGTCAAAGAGACAAAAAATAGGAGTCCTATTAATCAATCAATAATAATACTGACGTTCTCGTACTAGTTAGCTTTATAGATGTGACTGGTCGCGTGATGACAGACAGTTCAATATTTGGAACATGATTTAAAGGTGAAACCTATTAATTCGAGAGCGAAGAGAGATCGTTGATGTTAATTGCATGAACGACGACTTCGACGGTGGGTGGGTGGGCGATCGGGTGAATGCCGTTGCAGCAGCAGCATAGGAAGAAGAGAGAGCGACGTCCACGCGCACCATCCGACCTTCATCGATCGATGCACTGACACCCACACACACACACACAAAGCCTCAGCTGCAGTCAGTCAGTCAGCAGCGCTGTCTATATCACTGCGCGTGGGTGGCCGCATCGGATAATCTGCACCAGCAGCAAGTAGCAATGGCAGCAGCAGCAGCAGCAGCAATAACAGCAGTTTTTTTTATTGCGTTCCCGCCCAGCGAAGGCGAAGAAGATTGCATGAATGAAGTGAATGAAGTTCTGTGGGTCGATTCCTCGCTAGCTGGCCATTTGGTTCAGAAGATACGGCTGTTGACGGCATTGCGCTGAGAGAGAGAGAGAGAGAGAGAGAGAGAGAGAGAGAGAGAGAGAGAGAGAGAGAGAGAGAGAGAGACGGACAGACAGACAGACAGATAGACAGACGGACAGATAGACAGACGGACAGACAGACAGACAGAGAGTAGTGTCCCCACTCACCCAACCGCGTGTGGGAGGTCAATAAACCTTCAGTGCAGTCATCTAATCGGAATCTGATGGCGCTGTATAGGTCTACATACATGCATAGGCTGTGGAATGGCTTCGTTCCTCTGCTCTAGCACTAGAAACGCCCACGCAAATCATCCGACGCAGTAGGCCTATAGGCTGTTACTACGCTTGTTCAATACGTGCGTCCGACGCATTGTATGGTCAACACATTGAACACAAGTGTTTCGAAATAAATCAGATCTTATCAGTTATCAGGCGCCATTTGATGCAGCGTTGCATATAATGACAGGTGTTAAAGCAATCTCCTAAACTTACGTTTATTGAACATTGTGAGATGAAAGATTTGACAGGTTAACTGTTTTTTTATTGTGTGTTATGTCAAGCTCCTGAAGCCGCGTTTAGAATTCATGTGATAATCCTCTGTGATGGGCTTCAGATAGCAAGCGTACAAGTGGTGCTATATGCAACGGTCCTATTATGTTTTAGCGTTATCCTCAGATATCTCACATATTATAGTCGTGCGATTTGCTGGTTAAGGTACTACAAGAAGGTATACATCCTTGCTCCTATGCAGGCGGTATACAGCACCTTCTTCTGACTTTAAGAAAGTCATAGTTAATGCCTCGATAACTCTTGAACAATTGAATTGCCTCGATAACTCTTGAACAATTGCTTCAGAGTTATTCTGCACAAACAGCCTCTGTTCAACCGTTCATGTTCGTAAATTCAACTACAATATGCCGTCTTCTATTAGCCATCATATTTTAAAAACAAACGCCTGACTTTTTTTAAATGGTCATTTACATGTCTGCCCAATATAGACCTTTAATTCGTTTGGTCCCGATTAGTCCATAATACATTATAGCCTACCGATGAATTCTATGGCTTGTGGAAATTTGCCTCTGATGTCAGACGTTGAACTGTCAGCGATTGGCAAGTTCATGTGGCAGAAGACGTCAGTTGGCAGCGGACTGACAGGCACGCTGCTACCTTCTGCCACATTCAACAGTGCGAGGATTTCCAGTCTTCTGAGGCGCTCCTCCTGATGCGCGTGGTATGCATTGCCCAGATACAGCCACGGCAGGATCTCCGTCGGATCACCCTGGAAAAGAAATGACAAACATATTGTATGGTCGGTACAACAGTGTCTGGTGAGATTTCTCATTAACATTGAATAATTGATTGGACACACAAACGGTGCAACTCAAAAGACTCTCAATGACACATAAGAAGGATGATAATGACGTAGTGGCCGTCTCAGTGAAGATCCTCGAATCCGCGGTCTCCACTTAAACAGGTTGAGGGGTTTAACCTGGAATTAATATGGAACGGATATGAAGCCGCAACTTGTCAGCCAATCAGTGATCGTCATTTTTGGAGGCATTGCAGGCGACGTCTGTGATCGGCATTGTAATGAACAAGGTGACATCCGGGTACTCGGCATGGTAACTTTGAACGTATAATCGCTGTCACTTGGTGACAGAGGCGTCCAGACGGTCCGGAGGCAGGGTATCGCGTCAATTGATCCTCTGTCAGTTGAACCCAGTCAGTTGATCCCCCCTCAATTGATTCTCGTGGAGACCTCACGTCAATTGATCCTCTGCCTATTCGTCCTAAATAAATCTCTAGGTTGCCCATCACAGACTTGTAGCTGAGACCGTTAGTAAACAAAAGATTGGTTTTACAGATTTTGAAATAACAAAGCAATGTAATGCCCAGGGTTCGTGTCACTCGGCCGGTCGGAGATTCTGTATATCTCCGAGCAATGGCTCATGCATTAACTCATGCATAGACACTTATGCTCAGGACTTTATGCTCATAAATTAATCATAATATGACTCTCAATTACGTTCTTGCAATTTCTTATCATTTTAAAATTTCATGTTTTGTTACGTCGTTCTTTTTATAAATGGAGAAGGTCGCAAGTGGAACATGAATGTTGTATCAATTGGGCTGGGTTCAATAGGCAGGGGTTCAATTGACTAGGGGATCAACTGACGGGGGAGCAACTGACGGGGGAGCAACTGACGGGGGAGCAACTGACGGGGGAGCAACTGACGGGGGAGCAACTGACGGGGGATCAGAAGACGTAGAATCGGAGGCAGATGGGGATATCTTGCATTCCCGACACTTAAAAGCCTCCATCACTCAGAGGGGATTGATGCCTCTGCTTCGTGCTATTAACGAATATTGGCGTCACTGTTAGAAATTGAGTGTCTGAGCAGATGTTTTGCAATAGGTAGACAGCAGACAGTCTTACGCTATCTCAATTATAAAGTGTAATTATAATGTGTAAAAGACGGACGGAAACACTGGCGGCGGCAGCAAGATGTTGCAGCTCAACTACAAATACGAATAAATGCAAGTGAAGAGCGTGTACCCTGTCTTTGGATGAGTGCCACTTGACTGTATCAAAGGCCTTCAAAGTCTTTTGTCGTCCATCGAATATGTCTGTAATCTGTTGTCGACAGTGTGTCGATTTAAATGCTTCGCTGACGTTTTGTTTTGTCACACTTGACACGCATACTTCTGAAGAGGATGACGATGACGACGATGATGACGGAGACGATGTTGACGTCACTGTGATGATATTAGCTGAAGGGGTAATCTCTGGGCTGACGATATGTTGATGTAGATTAGAAAAACAATCGAAACCACCTGAAGTAATTACACACGTGTTCATCTGCAGTTCAAAAGATTCACAGAGATTTTTAGTCAGATGAATAATTATTATTACTGCTCTTCGCAGGGATGTTGCACTTTGCACTCGTTCTTCAGTACTTAATCCCGTACTCAGGCAAGTGCAGACGCGATGCCGAGAAGAAATCAAGTTGCCACCAATTTACTTCTCAACCCGTAGGCCTATCTTGATTTTCGTGCAGTAAGTCTATAATAAAACTGATGATAATGATGTATATGTTGCAAGCATGGGCCTACAATGTAAGGAAGGTTCGTTTGAAATTTTAAATATACATAACATCATGTTGAAGGCACTGAACAAGACTTGCCAAATGCCTCTAATAAGTTTGCGTCTATAGCACCGCTGCTTGAACTCGTACATTCTGAGTTGCAAGATAAGTGCTGAAACTAGACGTCTGCTGAGTGCATGACCTCGCGCTGAGTAACTGTCGTCTATAGCGACCAGTCACAGCTCACAGAGAATTTACGACAAAGGCTGTTCCACCGACATATAGTCCTACCTGTAAGAATATTCATGAAACGTCTATTATCAGTATTTTGTTCCTACCGCTGTGTGCTGTGCACAATTGCAGCTGCTTACTCACCGTTCAAATAGAAAACGCTACTGACGAGATTCAGAGGCATAAGACGACAGCACAGACTTTCTAAAACTAGACGGAGATCGTTCTTCCGACTGTCCTCGGCCAGAATCCCTGAGCGATCCAGGTGCCTCTCCTTTTCTGGAGCGACGTCGACCGATAGACCTTCAGCGGACCTGGTGGAGTCGTCGTACACAACAACAATGCCGTATTGTCCGGTGAGGAGCCGTTCTCTGCTATCTGGGCATCGAACGATGTTCTCGAGTGGGATCGTCGAGCCACAGCAGCGTCGTCGGACGATGGGAGGACAGTGAACGTTGTGGGCCGTCAAGATATGTCCGGCATTGAACGCAAGGAACGAGCGACTGTCTATGAGAAGGAGGAGGGACGACGAGCGGTTACGATGGTGGCGGCCACCGTCGTCCAACATCCTCCGCAGCTGATCGACCTCCATCGGTCGGACGACGACGGCGGCCAAGGAGTCCTCCATCTTCTCTTGCCTTATCATCCTCCTCCTCTCACCAGCATCGAACATCGTCGCTCTGAGCAACGGGCACAACCGACGACTATAATACGATCATTCCGAACAATGCGTGGGATGAGCACGTGCAGAGGAGGCTGAGCTGCTGCTGCTGGTGGTGGTGACGAGGCTGTCGTGCAGGCAAGAGCCCTCCTCCCTCTTCTCTATTGGCCGCCTATGCACCACGCGCCACCGCTGCTGCTGCAGCCCAACGGTCGAACACAGCAGTTAATTGGCCAGTTCTTATCGATCGCGGGATTCCACAAACGCCTACGTTGAGCGCATGCATGACAGCAGCAGCAGCAGGCGCACGGATTCTGCATCCATTGATAAATCACGCGATGGTCGTCGATGTCCTCAACGAATTCCAACTATTTAGCACACCCAACCCACGGACGGACGAATGAACACAGGTCCTGGCTTTACTCACAATCAACGGCACGGGCGCGATTACTAAAAGATTCTGACTGATGCTCGCTGACTGATCTCTTTTCATCCTTGCTAAGCCGTAATTGATTGAAGAGCAGACAGACTGCTTGGTATCAATGAATCACTACGACCGATTCCCAAACCATCGATTGCACCGCCCTCATCATCCGCGCGAGGAAATAGTTCCAACGAATTGGCCGCCTACTCAGTCAAATCGTCAACTGCCCAACCTAAATACTCTCCGACTCCGTATCTCTCCAAAGGTATCTTGGCCCAATTAATTACCGGATCAGACCGATCTGATTATTTGTCAATTAGTCAGGTATCTCGCCAATCGCTGGCGAGTGCAGACTGAACTGCAACAGAAGCGGCGAGATACGGGAAGAAGCGTGGGTGTATGTGCATAGCCTAATGACGATGGCCTTGAGAGAGGGCAGAACATCTTACTTGGACGACGACAGCAGATGGTGGTCTGTACAATGTACAATGTACATACCAATAACGATAATATGATCTCAGGAGAATTATTACATTAGCGACTAGATTCGAAGGACAGTTGATCGGAATGTCGGCCCAATGCGATTCAGTTAGTCATTAGTTAGACGACGAAATCTAGTCGCTCACTTTATGACTTAGTCTCATACAACGCAGCATTACAGAAGCTTTAGCCAATGATAGGTATTAATCAATGTCTAGGCTTAGTAACATATTTCAACCAATTAAGAATAATCTACTTAGACTGTTAAGTTCAATTCACCGCTTCACAACACAGTTGACGAATCCTATCTACGATATCACTTACAGACGTCTAAGCTCCAGGGATGTGGTCTCGAGACCAAGACCGCGGTCTCGAATGCATCGTTCTTGGTCTTAAAGGAACGGTCTTGGGATTGGTCTCCGTCTTAGATTAGCGTTCTTGGTCATTTGCCGTATCACAGCAATTTATTTCATATTTGTCGTTTATTTTTCGATTATTAGAGACACCGGATGTTTAGGCCATACGCGATTGTTATCGATTTATGTTGTGCTGACCATCTATATGTATACGATTTGGTTATAATTTTGAATCAATCATATGTTTGTAAAAAGTCCTACATAGGCCCCCTAAACATTCATGTAATAAATATTCGCTTGCAATATTGCATGCTAAAGTTATTCAAACATTGCTTACATTTCTTGAAAAATTAAACTGCTACAAAATAGTGAAGCAATAAAACATTAATCATTAGTGATGAAACGTCACAGGATGAATCGTCCTATGATGAACCGTCCATGATGAATCGTTCGTGGATGAAAATGTCCTAGAATGATGAAGACAGTGTTAGCGACATCATTTTCATGTTATCGGTGTGCAAGGGTGGGTGGTTGGTTCTTTCCCATAGTGTCTGATCAACCCATCGAGGGTGCATGGTTTCTGTACCTGCCGAGTTGAGTATATAAAACATATGAAAAAACTCAACTAACGGTTTTCTCAATTTTATCTTTGTACGTAGATTTAAGACTCAGTTTTGCAAACTACCAAATCGAACTTTGCAAGGGTACAATAGCTTCAAGCTTTATGATCATTGTCTGAAGAAAAACCCTAAGCACTGACAAGCTACACACTATAGCAAACAAGACAGAAGTGATGTCATATTTCATTTGACACCTGTGCAATCCAAGCTTCGACAACTTCATTTCACAGGTTTCAGTCTACAACACCAGCATTCCGCAGCAAATTACAATTAGCCGACCTATGTTATGTACAGGAAACATTGAGCAATGGAAACAAAACAATCGTCACCTGATCGTAAACAGCCTTACACCAAACAACTGTGTAGAAATCTTTATTAATCTAAATGATAGTGAGGGGAAAATAAATTACCTTACAATACCTAATCGGAATTGGTTTACCTGACACAAGTCATGCAAGAATTAAACCTCTTTATTATAGATATTTACTTGGGAACTTGCCTTGAAATTTGAACAGCACAGCCAAGAAATGAGACAACTTGTGCAATGGAAGAGACACTGAGAATGTAAAACCCTAGATATATCACAACTGGATCTATACGGGACGATAATGCATTGTATGGCTGAGATGTCTCCAATCACAAGCAATACAAAATGAAAACACAAGACCAAGAATGTCAAACACCACCACTACCTTTTTTCGGGTATTACCAGACCATAGCCAGGATAACATAGGAAGGCAACACTAATCATCTTTATCATGACACAGCGTCGTTAAACAGTAAATAACTAACCAACCAATAAGAATACTGTCTCTCTGAGAAGGAAACACACTTCTTCGAATCATTAAGCCTCACTGACTGCACTGTCCTACTTACAGTGCACAGGATCCAAGCATCAGAGTAGAGGCCAGTGCAGAGCTTCTGAAGAAAGTGCATCATGAGTTACCCACCACCACCTGTCTCCTAACTACTCCGGACCTACATGCATCTTGAAGTTCTACTGCAACTCCAGAAAACAAAGTCCCAAGTTTTTTTTAGCTTATATCACTATTTCACAAATTTTTCAGTCTGCAAATTTAATTATATAACAGACACGTTTAAAGCAAGACGAATCTCTACAATTGGATGCATCTTGATTCCTGGTACGAAATAAAATATGTTGGAAACATCGTCAGAAAAAGCAGACTGATTTACCACTTATGATAAACAGTTCATACTTTTTGTTAGTGTGAAAAAATCTTTTCTACCATTAAAGACATAGATATAGATGTAGCGCTGTATAATTAGTAAAAAATTTCAAATAGCACACGATCATCACATTCGTTACGATATCAAAGCACATCAACAAAACTAATTATTAGAAGTATTATAATCTCTGCATTACCTTAAAAAAAATAAAAGCTTAAACCATGCATAATACACTTGTAGCAGCCCAAACAATCTAAACATCATCTTCACATCTCAAAATGTGTTTTGAATTCATGAGACTTCACTCAGGAATCTGTAACAGTATGACACACGCAAAAGAAGGAAATAATTTAAGCACATATATCTTATTCATATATGTACTCCCTAGATACACAAGGATATTATAAATGCTGAAAGTCTGTGAAAAGATCATAAAAGATCAGCATCACCAGTAGAGTAGCATTGTGCGTAAGGGTGTATAAACTTAACAAAGCTACTGCAACAGTTGACACATGTTAAAACTTGTGAGTTCTGATATAATTCAAAGCTTCTAAGCAACTGCATCATTTAAATTTTGATTCATAAAACCTCAGTGCACCACATTCTTCTCACTTATCAATTAAGTTTAAATACCATTTTACAACTTCATTATAGAGTTAAAACTTCCAATCTAAACAATATTTTTAAAAAAATTAATTATAGTGACGAATTTAGGTCAATATTGTAGAACTTCGGCATAGAGTCAAGACTTTAGGTTTAAACAATATTTTAAAATTTTGGTATAGAGTCTTGACCTTAGGTCCAAACAATATAAAATTTCGGCAAGGAGGCACGAATTTTTAGGTCTAGACAGTATTTTAAAACTTAGGTATAGAGACCATAGGTCAAAGTAATATTTGAAAAACTTCGTTATAGAGTAATGACTTTAGGTCTTTACAATATTTTGGCATATAGTCACAGCAATATTATATTAAAACTATGTTACAAAGTCACACACAGGCAAGTCTTCTGCTTGCCTTGATGCTGTTGTGAAGCATCGTCACAGAACTAACGAGCTCACAAATTCTGATACAACCACTAGCAATGTTAACACTGTTTATATAGAAAGTGCAACAAAGGCAGCACAAATTGTAATTGGATTGAAAAAATCAACAGCGAAATGTCCTTCCGACAGCCCTGACCCTAGTCATCACCGAAGATAATTCCTGGGTGGCCCTATGATGAAGTAAAAGGCATCTTCTCCCATGCTTTACAACTCAAATGGTAAATGCCATGCTCTGACAAGGTCATGAACTCCATGCACAGCCAATGGATCCTTTCAGTGCATGTCATAAGCTGGCATTTATCAGACCCTGTCATGGCTTTGGACAGGAGTCTCCTCACAATTTCATCAATTTCCTGTTTGCATTTTATAGAAAATTCCACCGTCTCTGTATCAAACTGTGTATAACTTGACCTTAGTCAGTATAGAGTTACCATTGAAAAGGCTGAAATCTCAGTTACTAAACAAAAACCACTTGTTCACAGTGTCAGCCATACGAAAGTGCGACAAAAACAAACCAGTCAAAAGATAACAAGGATGAAATGAGAAATATCATTTGATAGCAAGATGTATTCTCAGGCTTCCACTATGGGCAATACATGCTCTTAGCTCTTAACATGACCATAGCTCTTAACATGACCTTAGCTCTTAACATGACCTTAGCTCTTAACATGACCTTAGCTTTTAACATGGCCTTAGCTTTTAACATGACCTTAGCTCTTAACATGACCTTAGCTTTTAACATGACCTTAGCTTTTAACATGATCTTAGCTCTTAACATGACCCTAGCTCTTAACATGACCTTAGCTCTTAACATGACCTTAGCTCTTGTGTGGTACACTGAAAACAACTACTGAAAAGCTGAAAGTAATTTACACACAAAGTCTGCTGTCAACACAAAATTGTAGCGAGTAAGATTAAAAACTGGCTACAACAACAACAACAACAACAACAACAACAACAACAGAAACAACACTTAATGTGAGACGAGTGCAAGCCTTATTTACAGTCAGCTCATCGTAGCAGCAATATTTCCATTTCATAATTATCTGCAACAGTCAAAACAGAATAATTTCCATACCAACAAAACAAATCAACATCTAGACGTTCCAATGCAACAACAAAGATCTTTTCATAACAAACAAATAAGCGTAATATATGCGACGCAGGAAACAACTGAACCAGAAACGTACTTTCTGAAACAGCCCATAAACACGGTTACCACTCAACAAGATATAACCCATTCAAAATTAAAATTATTTGGAAGCTAAATTAACACATCAAAATCATTATGCAGGACAAGTAAGTATACATGAATTCATATAAATTAAACAGATAAAACCGTACAGCTTACAAAAGAGCATACGAATCATAGTAAAAGCTTGATTATTCAACATTTATGTCAGTTGCTTTGAAATTCTAAAATGTGCTGGTTGGTACATATCAACAAAGTCAGCGATGTGTCATTGCAAAGGTGAAGTAATAAATGCCTAATTAAATCAAACATCAAATAAGAAGCAAACATCATTGATCTCAATTAAAACTAAATCAGTTGACATCTATATCAGGGCTTTTGAGAGGTTTTACAGAGGCACTTCATAAAAGTCAAGACCACTTTATTTTGTTTACAGTTCTCATAAATTAAGATGCTCACCTTAAAATCTTAACAATTCCCTAGACACATACAGAGTATTTTCCACACAGAAACCCTATGTGTACTAAACTTACTAGGCATACAATTTATTGGAGCTTTGTTTGTTGCTGTCCTTCTGTTCAAACAACTTTTAATCAAGAGTAAATATGTCCCAGTTTTAAATATTCGATCATAATGCATCGTCATCTTATATTTTACAATCTATTCTCTACAACGACAGCTTTCAAACTTTATTTTTATTATAAAAGCCGGTAAAAAATCGAATGTTGGCATACCACTGGCAAAGATCAATTCAAACACAACCAGCGGGCGAGAACTTCCCTTGTAATTAGAAGGAACATCGCAATATCTCTTGGCCTGCCGACAACAGATTTTGAAGCATAATGATGACAAATGGAGCTAATGTCATAGTCACCAATTTAAATTAATTAAATTAAAGGCTGAATTAATTATGACTGCATCTGTGGTGACTCTTTCTTTAAATTTCGAGAACCACTTAGCAAACCCTCTGGCGTAACACTAGAGGTACATAAATATCTGTGTCAATCAATGTGATAAGCACAACCATTCATTTATATATATTGTCTTTGGAAAGTCAGAGAAATTATCCAACATTTGCCGCAGATTATAAAAAAGATGTGATGCATATCAAGTAACCAGTGAAGGTGTTCTTTGTTCACCATTTCTAAACCTTTATCATATTTCCCAAATAATTAACTCGATATCAGTCGCTATAAACTGTCACATATGTCATAAGACTCCAAAACTTAAAGCATTCTATTCTTTAAAAATAATTCTTGTCAACATAAAATGCTCCGAAGAAGAACAGTCTTACCATTCGAGGCATTTCTCTTGTGCAGACACCAAATACAATAGCAAGTCTACTGTAGAACGCGCTATTAATTATACCAACTGCACTGACAGAGGTAGCTTCTGTGAATAGGTTCATAAGAAATAGACAAGTGCAATGCACAGCAAACAAGCACTGATCAATAGCTCTAGTCCTTCAACAACTCATACCAAGCAAAAGACCAGTTACATTGTCAGACCTTTCCAAAAATGCCATTCAAGTAATCTTTCAATATTTCTTAATCTAGCAAAAATTACGTCCACAACCGTTCTGAGATGGATAACATAATAATAATGACAGAAAAATTCATTAAAAACAGCTAAACACATTACTCAAAAGATCTCATGCCACATTTCTGTCTACAAAGCTATTGTTTGCAAGCAAGGAATCCATTTAATTAACACTAGACACAAAAATTTTAGGTCCCAATTAAAGTCTCAAATTTCTAAAGTTTTGCAATTTGTACATAGTAAACAGTTGTAATGCCTTAACAATTATGACAAAAACATGCAGCTGTCACCAAAATATTCAGCACTTGAAGGTCAATCCAATATAATATTTGTAAACCAATTTCAAATTTTTCCAATTATGTACAGGCTTCTCAAGTACGGTTTAAAGCTGTATCGTATACTTGCCTTCGATTCATCTCGAACCCAAGTAGTGCTTAGAATAATTTTTAAACCGAACAGGAAAAATGCTACATAAATATAATTGTATATCTAAGAATTGTGCTATGTAACTATGTAATTCTATTGTGATCTAAACCACTTTTAGCTTCATGACATTTTATACTCATGTGATAAATAAATATTAAACTTGTTCAATTTTCTTTAAATCTAAAATTTACAGTGCTGTTCTGAAGTTGTTCTGAAAGATTTACATTCCGAGAAGTCTAGTGTAGAAATTTTTACAATAAGGGACAATGATCTGAACAAGGCCATTTGCTGTAGGCAGTATGTACAAGGTAAAAATTCCTGTGTGCCAGGTCTGGTGACCATTCGAAAAGTTACACAACAGCTCTAAAATTAGCCCAGAAGAATATAATTTTATGCAGTAAAACTGCTATGCAGACCTATATACTGCAGAAAGTCCAATTGAAAAACAGGAACATCTAGTTGTTCTGCAAGCAAACTTGCATAACTTTCAGCAAGAAGGACAATTATTTTCTTACGCATTGCCAGGGTAAGAAATTTAGAATAAAAGTCAATATAAAAAGTGGTATTATATTAAATATGTATATTTATTCAGTTATTACTTATGCCCCAATCTGCCATCACTTACCACTTGTATTCTAATTCAAATGCATAATGTGACCAATTATTCGTACTCGGCCAAATATTCAAAAAACTTTATTAAGTTCAACTCTTAACACAGTCAGGTATTTTTACATTCAACTGATGAAAACTGAATAATTAATGGTCATGAATTGAGTAAAAGTCATTAATAACAACATATATGTTACATGTCAACACATAAAAGATTTATACAAATGCCATTTCAATATTAATAATATTCTAGTATCATCAACTTCTGACACCAGACAAATACAAATAATTGATCCTCATTTACCTCATTCAATTGTATATAACATTCACAGAATGCCTTCTTAAAAACCGTGTTATGACTAATTTAATAAATATGCTGTTTCTGTCACTATTATATTTGATTGCTTTGCAATAACAATAGCAATAAATGAACTGACACAATTCATGGCAGCAAAATGATAACAATTGGCAGAGAAATGTTCAGAGAATGAACTACACTACGATATTCACATAAAAGATTGTTTACACAAGAACAATTCTTAAATTACAAAATAAAGAATGGCTTCTTTAGTGATGTTCGAAAGATGAGAGAGTATGAATGCAATGTCATCTCCAACGACAGAGAGCCTTCCCAAGACAAATTCAAAGTGTTAGACGATCTCAATGATATGGCTTTATTATTCTTTTGAAGTCCCTGTGAACTGGATATTTTTAATGAACACTGAGAAAGAATGTTTTCAATACGAATGTGGCCGTCAGTATTAACAGGAACATAATAACATAACCTATAAATAACAGAACACCGTGCATACCAAAATGTATGGGAAACCAATCTGGCTGGTCGTTAAATGGTTAAACTAGCCTTGCAAGCAAAACTTTGACTATGAAAAGCAGAACACTATTCCCAATTAACCCCTGTAGAAAATCACAAGAACCAACCAACCTTTTCAGAATGGTATGAGTTGTTTGTCCATTCACGACAGCAAAGGTAATTAACACAGCACTATATATACATATGATCATGGTCACCATTGAATAATCAATTGAAAAACTCCAAACTTAAACTTTGTACCACAAAGCAACAATAAACAACATTAAACAATTCAACTGTCTGCTTTCACATATTTTTTCATATTATTTAATGCATACTGGTGCATTTGTACATTAAACCGTATCACGCAAGGGAGTAGCACTTTAATGGAAAATTTATAAAATTACCGGTCATAACATGGTTACACATTAGACAGAGCAACTGTCACTGCCTGAAACTGTTTGAAAAACATTAATTACAAGTGAAAAGTCATGCAACTTCTACAGCACATAATAATAATAACATAAAACTTTGCAACATTCATTTGACTTCACATTTTAGTAGAGTTTAGGAATTGCAAGATGGAAATCACTTAGCAAGAACATTTGCTAATCCTTACCTCAAAAGTATTGATTGATAAATAAATCTTAATTCTTCTTAATAAAAACATGATTAATTCAGTAAAAAAGTACTCAAATTGAATGAGCACTTAAGTCAATTAAATTATTTAGTCAACCATTGAGTACTCAAGTCAAATAATAATAAGTTGAATTGAATATTAAGAGACACTGTAGTGATTCGATCAAGCTGACTAAAGGTACTCAAATTGATTAACAAGTAATCGAGCTAATCAAGAAATGATCCGATTGATTTACAAGAACTTGAAACGATCACCAAGCACTTGAGTAACTAGCTAACTCAATGTGAGCTGAGACTCAGACCTGCAGAAGAGTCGGCAGATGTCAAATCAACTGTCCCCATCAAGAGAGGTTGCCACAGCAGTCAACTGCAGCGGTGGTGGTGGGATCGGAGGTATCTGGATGTCGGCGGCAGCAGCAGCAGCAGCAGGCTCAGTGACTATCACCTGTATTGTGTAGTGTTTGTGTATTTTTGCGTCCTTGATACGCATTCTGTCTGTGAGCTGTCGACCGGCAAAGAACAGCCGGACGCGTGACGTGCTGATTCCCTCGAGAGACTGAATCTGCCGCTTCAGAAGAAGTATAGTGTCCGTACTCCGAACCGTCAGCTTGAGATCCTTCCCAGTCGACAGCTGGAGTCTGATCGGCAGCTCAACTCCACGAGACCTCGAAAGTCGAACAGGCGTCTCTTCAAGAGTAGCCATTTCACTGTTTCCTCGATCTTCAATCAAGTTGGTAGGAGCCGAGAGAACATAAGGAGGCAGTTGATATCGTATGCCAAGTTCATCGTAGCAATCGACAAGAGAACCTACAGATACACGAGGAAAGCACAATTAATATGACATAATACCCCAATTCCTAAGCCAAGCTAGTTTAGAAGAAGCAACTACTTATAAAAAAAATTAATGTAGCACTGATATTCATTCAATACTAGGCTCCAGGAACAACCATCGTAATATTGAGGCTGACCTCGTGACTCATACCTAAGGATTCTTCTGACATATTCTATAACAGTCTAAAGTCTTTTTCCATCACCATTGAGTCAGAAGTGCCTCTGAGAAGAAATCTTGAAGGGGTGCTATACACATTTTCCAAATGAATAAATCTGTCAATTCATCCAACCGTTCATTCGTCTGTCCATCCAACAGTCAGTCCATTCATCCATTCCATTCATCCAACAGTCCATTTGACCATAAGTGCATCCATTATTTCCTTAGGTCAGCAATTCACCCACACATTTAATATATAAAACAATGTGATCCGGTTTAATTTGGCTCTTGTATCTATAAGCAGACGAAATAGATCTGAATGCAGTGGAATTGAACAAAAAGACTTCAGTGGACATCAACTGTTGTTAAGCTACTGGCACATTCTGCATTACCAATGGTGGCCCATTCCACCCCTATGTTGCTTCAAAATCACATTTACCTTTCAGCAGGGAGCATTCCACCTATTAAATGGACAATTCCATCAACTGCAATTACCTAGCGACTTTGTACGACGATCTTACAAAACGGTGGAAAGGTCCATCGCCATACTGGTAATGACCAAAACTGGTGAAACATTACACAGATTTTTCCAGGCGCTTCCATCTGCTCAGGTCTTTGCTGGTATAAGTCGCAAATGAAGCACTTAGAAGCAATATATATTGAATTTATAAATAATTTGAGTATATGGCTACAACAACGATTTATTTTCAAGATTTATTATGCTTATATAGAGGCAGTTACAGTCAAGAAAACGAGATTTCTGCAAAGTAAGCACAATTGGTAACAGAACTGTAACCTGACCTGTATAACCCAAGACTTAAATGCTTATTCATAAAATCTGTACAAATGCTTCATTGATTTTTCAGAAGCAGAAGACTGTCTAGTTGCACTACAATAGTCAATGTTTCTTAGCAGACATCTACAAATGGATTTTCACCTCACTTTCTCATTTGAAAGTGCTAGTAACAGAAAAGCTCAGGTGAATCTATGGCCTATTAACTTTCAGCTACATGGTTATAGACTTGGTTCATGATTTATAATTAATAAGAACACTAACAAAACTATTAAATTGGTGGCCACCTAACAAGAATCAGGGTGAGAGGAGTGTTAAAAAAAGAAAATAATAGTGACAAATTTGTAGAAGCATGGTTCTACTTCTAGGGTTGCAGCAAAAATTGAGAAACAACAATGTAACAAGGCCAAATCGATGAGACCCAACAAACTGAAATACCATTTTGGTACTAAGCATCCTAACTTAGGTGGTAAGGATGATTAGTATTTTAAGAACAAAGATAAGACATCTAGAAAGGTAGACTTGATCGGGGCAAGTAACAACAGCAGCTTTTGAAGCTTCATACTTGGCTGCTACAGAATCACAAAAGCCAAGAGACCTCATACAACTGCTGAGGAGTTGTTGTTGCCAGCAACCAAAGATATTGTACCAACAATACGAGGTTGAATTGAAGATGATGGTATCTCATCGAAAAGATGTGTAATGATGGTAGAAAAGTTCAGCGTCACTTGCCAGGAATAGACAGCTTCAACATATCCAAAGTTGGCCAAACAATCCCGCATCAAGGCACCAAAATATATGAATTACCTGTACAACACAAACAAAGATTATTTTTTACTTTACCATTCGGTAAGGAGATGTTGGCGCCATCTATTATTGCCTGTGCTAACTGGTGGTCGCCACTTTCCATGGCATAAGCGGCTGCTTTAAGCGCATCCCATATTTCTCTGTGTCCCTCAAATGCAGGAGCTGTATCCCAGAATTCATCTCTCCGGCTTCTTAGCTGGCCCTCCGTGATCGGAATGTCACTCTTCCACTTCGGTTTCTCTGGCCGCAATGGTTGGTTCCTACCAACTGAAACTGTACATAAAAACAAAGCAGACATAAGGTAATGTAAAAATGGATCACATCCCTACAGTTGTTTCAGCAATCGGCTTTGCTTTTGAATGCTACCTATTCTCAAATCAGTTCTGCTATTGAATGTTACCTATTCTCAAATCAGCTTTGCTACTTAATGCTACCAATTCTCGAATCAGTTCTGCTTTTGAATGCTACCTATTCTCAAATCAGCTTTGCTACTTAATGCTAACTATTCTCAAATCAGTTCTGCTACTGAATGCTACCTATTCTCAAATCAACTTTGCTTAAATTTTACCCATGCTCAATGCACAGTACATTCAGTGGCCTATCAGAAACATGTTCTGTCAGCATTTGCAGCTTAATGACTAAGCGAATCTGGAGTTACTGACTTTTGGAAATCTACCTGTTCCAGATGCATCTGATGAATCACGGCTTGGAAAAGATATGGTTCGAGCAGATCCTATGCATCCTCCCATGTCAACCTTTCACTCAGACTTTCATGGAAATGCATCCGAAATCGAAAATCAACATCTGGAAAATAAGCATTGACTGAGAAAACTTGGAAACAAATAAGTCTCATTCTTTAGCAATTTTATAAATTACAAAGTACATGCATCGCATACAGTTAGCACCATTAAATAATCTCTCAAAAGTATAGCAATCTACCAGATCAACGCCAGCAGGACTTTGGAATATCAGAAAATGAACTATAACATGAATTCTGATAAGCAATCATTATGGACATGAGTACAAACATAGTTAAACCATTGAGAAGTACTTCATCATAACACAACCTTGTTGTAAAGCTGCTTTTCTTAGAGATCTGACAGAATGTTAAAATTGCATAATTCATGTGTCAGAAGATTGTTAAAAGCAGATGGTCCAATACAGGAGAAAATGCAATTATGGTAACTTGCAACGATCTGTGAAACCACTTCAGAAGTATAAAAAATTTTCAGTGCTAACTCCAACAGATAAATAAATCATAATCTTAACACTTTAACGACGAGCACATAATAAAATGTATGGGAAACCGATCCGGCTGGTCGTCAAAGGATTAAATCGTAGACTCGTAGTGACATTTCTTAGCCTCAAATAATGACAGTAGAAAATCTGTCATGTTCACCTTATCCATTAGCATAAAAATAAAGCACTTATTCTGTAGCAACAAGAATTATGTGTTAACATTCTGTCAGAGTTCCAAGAAAAACAGCCTAACAACAAGAACACGTCTTGAATTGCATTGCTACAGTCTTAGACAACAAAAGCCCCAGTACTAAATCTTAACTATGATGTAATAGTTTAGAACTAGTTAAGCAATTATTAGTATTATTTATTTATCGACCTCCGACCAACTGAATGTCTTTCTTCTTCAACGTAGGTGGCCCCGCTTACAGGACCTTGGTCCTTCTTGGGTCTTTCCTCCCTATTGTACCTTGCATATAGTAATAATCTTGTTTAATCATAGTGTTCCAGTTGAGGCCAATAAAAAGAATTTTGTTTGTTTAATAATAATACTGTAGGCAACTCTAGATAGTAAAATGCAGTGGCAATAGCAGCCATTGCACATGAAAAGTAATAATAGTACCATTAATTCTTACTGAATGAAAAGGTAAAATGTGTCAGTTCATGCACTGTTTAACCAAAGAATGGTTTGGATCACGACTCATGTCACTGAACTGAATATACAAATTTGAATGGAAGTTAGAAAATTTAGCAAACACTACAGTGGTTATAAGAATTCTTTTGAAAAACATCAACACTATCAACTCTTGTTCGTGCATTTGCTTGCAGTAGGATTGACTACTGCAGCGCAATCTATGTTGGCCAACACCTGGGGCACTTTGCACAGCTTGAGTGTGTGCGTCGTGCAGATGCTAGGCACGTTGGTGGTTTTCTAAACTTGACAATGTCTTGCATCAAATGCGTGACAGCTTCACTGGCTTCCTGTTTCCCAGTACAACGAAATATAGGATCTTCGTCTGGGTCTGCTAATTAGACAGCACCCCAGCCTACTTGCCCCACATGTTTGGTCGCATGCCTGCAGAAATCTTTGTACTGCATCTCGAGGTGAACTTGTAGGATAATTGCAAAGTTGCACAACAGAAAACAAAATGATCACAACAGCTGCTGCCAGTAAACTAGAAATAGTATTAAAATCTAAAATAATATTTTTCTGTCTTTAGTTTATGCAGTTCATGATTCATAGAAGAATCACTGAGGTCCTAGAATGCAAGCTGCTATTATGTGAATCCCATATTTTCTTCTCATTGTAACTCCGCACAAATATGGGTTTTCCTGAAGCATGGTGCTTCTGTGGCCGAAACTTCGGCCTCGCAAACCACATAAAAATTACTTCTGCGGCCAAAGGTTTTCACATAATGTCTAAAAACGACTGTAACTCTAACATTGACTCTAATGACCATCTGCTCACTTGTCCATTTCTGCCCTGTCCTTGTTGGAATGCCCCAAGCACTGAACGACTGTCTCAACCGGGTTCTTTGCTCTGCTGTATGCCTCATGGAGCACTTATCTAAATACACTTCTGTCTCGGACCACATGCACGATTCTTTGTACTTACTTCCCGTCTTGCAACGAATCAGCTATAGAATAGCAGTGCTGAACTGGCACTGCCTTCTTGGCTTCAACCAGGATTATCTGCAGTGCGTATTAGAAGACAAAATAAATTTTTTAAATGTTAAAAATTGACTCTGGGGCTCTTCCTATAAAGTGTTCAAATTTATTCTGATATTATACCTATGACAGGAACAGATCATCAATATTCTCTTTTGCTAGGCCATCTTCTGTGCATAGCTGCAGATCGATGTCTAGCTTCGTGAATTTTATGTAACAACCAACGGATTTCGTAATCTTACACTACTATACTTTGCCTAAGACATCTGATTACACGGACTACACCCGTTGGCGGTTGCATATATCCGAAGTAAATTTGCAAACGTTTCGGTTTCTCGAAGACACAGTAAACCGTGAACTAGTAACAGTAATCGTCAAAAGCTGATCAAGGATGAAAGCGAGAACCTTCGAGTTATTTACTTGTTTTGTTTTTGCACTTTTCCCAAAACATCTGATCACCACTTCTTTCTCTACAACGGAATCGCTCATTAGCATATAATTTTCAGGTTCCCTACCGTCGGATGCAGTACGCATAACTCATTTGGCGCTAACTTATGATGTATTGTTGAAAGGCTGGCTCATTTTTGGGACCAATCGCCACTATGATGTAGCATATCGAGAGTTTAACCATTGTGTGGACAATGGTTGCCATCTCTTTATCCATTTTCAAATTCTCGACCTAAACGACACCAGCCTTAACAGTTACTCCGCCTTCTCAGAAAACCGACTACCTTCAATAATATTAACTTGCAAATGCTAACAATTTGCTGAGGTCAAAAAAGGTGCTTATTAAACAGATAAGAACCCTAGGACACAACTTCCGTTATTAGGGTTACCATCAGTGATAATTTTACCAGTAACATTGCAGCTATGGGAATCAGACTTAGCTAGTTAACTATTAAATGGCATCAATTTAGTACTAGCTGCACACTTTAATCATAAAATGAGGTGGTCAGGTTACTGAGGTACTTTGCATAGCTTCATAAAACAGACGTTGGACAGAGACAGTAACTCATCCAGGAGATTGTTCCATGTTTTCTGACCAGTGAATTAAATGAGGAACATTCTAGAATTTGTTCTAGAATAAAATATATATACCTATAATAATTATTGGTGAGGCATTCCATGTTGGTGGAGGAGCATAATCGGTAGGGTTTTATTTAAGACAGAGATGAAAAATAATTGTTTAACAATGGGAGTAATTGATAATAATTTATAAGTATATTTGTACATAAACTTGTTACAATTACTCCCATAACAATGGGAGTAATTGATAATAATTTATAAGTATATTTGTACATAAACTTGTTGGTTTGATGTAGTTTTTTTGTTTGTAGGCATAGTTCATTCAGTGAAACATGAGAATATCAACCATCAATTATGTAGAGCTATTTTGGAGAACATTAAATAAAATTTCAGTAATTTCAGTCAATTTTGATTGAAATGTTTGAATATGATCTTTCCAAGTGAGATGTTGGAAGATATATATGCTAAGAATGTAGCTAATTACATTACTTTTGGTACAGGTATATCATTAACAGAGTAAGCCTACTTTATGAAATTGGGAAATTGCTTATTAAGCAAGCTGAATAATATATTATTTGTTTTGGTAACATTTAAGGATAGCTTATATGCCTTAAATCTGTCTTTTACAAATTCAAGCTACTGAATAACCATTTGAAATAATCTATGACTTGCAAAGGCGAAAATGTTCATCATGTTCGTCTGTTCCCGTCTAGACTATTGCAACTCACTTCTTATGGACCTCCCAAAACAGCGTCTTTCTTCCCTTCAATCTATCATGAATGCCTGTTAGGCTCATAGTCCAACTCCCTTGCTTTGCACGTCTTTGCATATACGCTTGAGGTTTTGTACTGGCTTCCTGTCAGAGGCGTGTTTACAGAAAACGGGGCCCTAGGCCCAAACATTTTGGGGGACCTCCAAATTTTTACACTGAGTCTGAGGGGCCCATCTATAAATGACACCACACACCCATTGGAGGGGTCATACATCTGCGACGATTGGTGACGAAGGGGTGGGAGTCTGAGAAATGTGAATCACACTAAATATCGAAATATGCAACTTTATGTTAAAAATTCCCTGAATTAAACAGTGAGCCAACTTCTGGTGGCGAAGAAGCTCATAACACGCACCCTTTGCTCTTGAGATGTTACTATGTATTTAATATTTCCATTCATTTGGGAGCCTCTGAGATGTCATGTTGTATTTAAGGATTTCATCATTTTGGGGCCCTCTGAGATTTGAGGCCCTAGACACGCGCCTTTAGGCAGTGGCACGTTTACCTATAGGCGCACTAGACGCACACCTAGGGCCCCAAAAATGATGAAATCATTAAATACAACATGACATCTCATGGGCTCCCAGATGAATGGAAACATTAAATACATCTCATGGGTCCCCAAATGAATTAAAAATTTCCTACATAATAACATCTTAGGGGCTCCCAAATGAATATCGTTAAATACATGACATCTCAGTGGGGCCCCAAATGAGTGGACACATTTAATTCAAAATAACAACTCAGGGGCCCCCAAGTGATGAAAACATTAATACTAAATAACTCCTCAGGGGCCCCCAAATGAATGAAATAATTTCACACGAAATAACGTCTCAGGGACGGTGAGGGACCCCCGAATAAATGAAAACTTTCATACAAAATAACATGTCTCACGCCTGAAATATTTTAATTACAATAATTTATACGGTCTATTTTTGCAGCTAAGCATCGACATGACAAGTGTAGTGTAGTAATTCATAACTGCTTTGTTAATGTGAATATCAATTGGCTCGATTATCTGTGTTGGTAAGAGCGAAGGCTGCGTGTTTTGAGCCTCTTCGCCAATTAGGTGAAATGTTTAAATAAATTATGTTGCGTATTTCGATATTTGATGTGATGTCACATATCTCAGACTCCCTCCCCTTCGTCACAGATGTATGACCCCTCCAATGAGTGCGTAATGTCATTTATACACGGCCCCTAAGACTCAGTGTATAAATTCAGAGGGCCCCATTTTCTGTAAATGCGCCTCTGCCTATAGCCAAACACGCCACTGCTTCCTGTCAATGCGCATATTCACTACAAGATCCGGTTTCTAGTTTTCAAAGACCAGCTAGACAGTGCCCAGAGATATCTCTATTTGCAAAAGCCTTTATCTGCTACTTCATCTTGTTTTTTGAGCTCAATTGATCACCTTGATCTTTTGTTGCTAGGACTAAGACTGCCTTGGCCCAACATGGTTAAATTCGACTCCTGTAATAACTCTTCATCATTCGTTCATACTGTACTTGTAATCATACTGTGGCTAGTCAGTTAGAAATTAAACAAAGATCATTATTATTTATGTGGTAAAGACAGTGTCTGATGAGTTGCCTCAAATGAAAGTAGCAGGAGGGGGTCAGGTAAATGTTACATAGCAAAACTAGATCATGTGAACTTGAATACTCTTGTTAAACATATTTTGTGTAGATACTGATAACAGATAAAAGCAACAACACCTAGAGTCACTCACAGCACACTCAGCACTCCTTTAATTACGGATAAAACTAGTAACATGTTGAAAATTGTGTCACTAGTTAGAAGCAGCATGATGGCATGGCTGATCATTTTTACAATAGTCGCATTCCTGAAGAGTAACCATAAAAACAAAGCATATCAGCATCCTACTCATTGCAAATAACTTTGCATCTCCATTTTTACAGCAATTACACAAAAGTAAATTGAACAGCGGTTGGCATCTGAAATTGTACAAATACTGAACTGTCATGCATCTGCTAAGACAGTGGCTTTCAAACCTCATATTTAAATGTTATCATCAGCTAAAAAGTCTAATGTTGGCGTACCACCAGCAAAGGTCAGATCAAAACAATTACACCCGAGCACCCTTCCAATTATTAGGGAGAACATCGTAAACTCTATGGCACGATCTGGGGCGGAGTCTCAGCCGACAATGTGTTTTGGAGCATTTTAACACAAATAAAGCTTGTTTTAAGATGATGAAAATTATAGTCAAAAATGTAAATTTAAATTAATTAAAATATAGGCTGAATTAATTATGAATGAATTGGTGGTTACTATGAACAATCATTAGCAGCGCATACATATATCATTTTAGAACCATGTCAACAATTACCAAAGAATTAAAAGATATGGGTTCTAATCAAAGAACTGAAATTTAGTTTGCTTAAGCTGACCACAAGTGCTAAAATCAAATTTACTGGAAAAAAACAGGCATAACCATATTAAAGCAAAGAAAACTAATGGTGCCTTCATACCAATGAAGTTACCTATTGTAACTAGAACACTCAATACAAGGCTTACTGTTTCTTAATAAAAGGCTTAAAGGCTCACCATATGTAGTTAACCCACATTTGCAGCAACTTATACACTACAGATTAGATGGCAACTCACAACGCATCAGAACCTTCCAAGGTAACGATTGCTTACCATATATTTATTTGAGAACAGAAACACAAAACCCAGAAGCTGTATCCCAAATAGTCTGCACTATATTATTTATGCGTATCATCTACTAAAGCTACTAACATAAAGAAATGCAATACGATAAGCACAAAGCATCCACTCTTCTACCCAACTGAGGCAGGCAGAGACATACAGACAGGTACATACAAAAGAACTGATGCACATGGATCGGCAGAGACAGAAATAGAGATCCAACATCACTGCAAAAACCATTAATGCACATCCATACCGTCAACAGTTTAACGATGAGTTGCATTGGTTTCCCATTCACTGTTAGTACATTGTCATCATTACAGTGTCAAATATGGCTTTTACCGCCCCAATCTAATTATAGCATGCTTTGTCATAAGAGAAATTCGAATATACAAAAGTGAGAAACATGCTAGCCAGCCATTTTAACTCATTAAAACAGGTCTTGCCAAGGTTTCTTACGATATCAATAGAAATTGTTTCATGTACACATGCCTCATTTAAAATCAAGCAGTGAAAAAAACCTTTACAACCTGTTGGCAAAAAGTCATTGACGGCATACCATAGTAGTTACAGACTAATCAGTTCACTAGCTTTTGAACAACTAGGGTTTCTCGGTTTCAAAGAATATTAAACAACTTGGTACTTCAACTGAAGTTCAACTTTTACGAATTTAAATGACCAATGACAGTCACTTCTCATATTGGGCGAATTGCATAAATTGGCAGTTGTTCAAAATCTCCAATTGTAGAAAAATAAAACAATCCAGAAGAGAACAAGTTGAATTAGTATTATCTGTTGTTCATTTCTTCAAATTATCATAGTCAATCAACATTGATCTGTCCTTGGATGCTAGTGTTTACGAGATCTCAGTTTCCGAATTACAGATGTGTGTGGACTTGGTTCTACAAAGTCTCTTTCGTCCTGAGCCTATGATGAATATAAAGAAAACAAGAAAACATATGAAGAAAACATTAAATACATCTAGACACAACAACAATGCCACCACCATCACCAATAACAACTACAATGGCAAACAAGATGACAACAATGGTAGAAACGATTACCGGCAATCATACGACTCCGTGATAAAAGACGGTGTGGAAAATGAGAATTCTGTTAATGATCGGAACACAGTTCTAACTTCCAATCAATCAATCAATCAACGTGCCAATCAATCAATCGTGTCTCTTCAAGAAATCTACTCAGAGGCACTCCCAGCTCTACCATGGCTAAAAAGATTTAAGAGAAGAAGAGAAAGGAGATGATGAGTTCCTAGGTAAAAGCCAGAGGTACGGTAGAAGCCCATTTCAAGTGGTAGTGCCCACAACAGAGAAGGCTCGACGCAGCAGCATAGCAGTGCGTGAGAATTGAATGCTGAGAAGGCCCTATGAAGAAAAGAAGACAATTGTGAGAGGAAGTAGCGGAGCGAGCGGTGATACTGGCGAATTTAACATCAATATTCTGAACTGGGTTCATAAAATCTTTCAACAATAACTAACCAAAGATTTCTATTTTTAAAAACTTACACAGGGTGTTGCAACAAACTGTTCATCAACTGTACTGAACAGTTTTCTTCGTCGTTTAGCAACTGTAGGAGATTTCTGTGGCGACTTCGTACTTGGAATCTTCTCCAGGTTTGAATCACAAGTGAAATTATCTAATAATATGCAATAAACATTGCACAGTTCACATACAGATCAGTAAGCTATAGCAACTAATGGCAACTAGGTTCATTTTGACAGTGAGAAGCCAGTGTTGGGCACGAGACCAAAAACTCAAGATCAAGGCCGAGTCGTCCAAGACCAAGAAGACTGATATTTTCTTCCATAAACAATTCAATCCATTAAGACGCTAAAACGAAATGACATTAATTTTATTGTTGAAGAATACTAACCTTAATAATGGTCCGGAAAACAGTTTTACTGGCCACTCCGAACTTTTGTGGGTTCAGCCCTTGGCTTTGGCCTTAGAATATCACAGTATACGATAGGTAAATACTTTAAGACATATCTGAACACACAGATTAACGTTCCGATTGAATGGTGTACTTGTACACCATGGACCTCAGAATTGTAGGTTAACAGTGTCTACACGTGGCCGGCCACATAATTATTAGATTATTCCAAAACTTTGAAATTTGTTAAAGCAAATTTTGAAACGGCTGGCTCTGTTGCAAATGCATTATTTTCTGCTCATGTAACATGTATATAAGATCAATTAGGTTGGTAAGCACGCCATAAATCGATAACAATCGCGTAAGGCCTAAACATCCGGTGTCTCTAATCATCAATAATAACCAATAAATATTGAAAAATTGCTCTGATACGGCAAATGACCAAGAACGCAAATTTAGGACAGAGACAAATTCAGAATATAATCTAAATTGGCCTGTTTGATTTACAATGCAATGCTCTCATTATCAGCACACCTACCTATCTTCAATCATCACTAAATCATTATCCCTTTTCGTTGCCTGCGATCACGTGCAGATCTTTCAGCTAAGCCATGATTTAGAACAGTTACGGACTCGCATGCATTCCATGCCTCTGCTCCCAAGGAATGGAATTGATTGCCACTATATCACTGCATAGCTCAAATTCACTGCCTCCCTTCAAAAGGTGGCTCAAACTCATTATTTATCCTTTCAAGGATTTGCGATCTTAGTGTATCATCACCTAGCGGCTGACTATTCACATACTAAGATTCCATTTCAATTAGTGACCTTGTACAAGTAACAAATTTAATGAATATATAAAAAACACCTGTTCAAATGGATAAAATGACAACAGAATTAAATACCTGCAATTAATTGGCTAAGTAATGAGAACAATTTCCTACAAGAATAACACAACACTAACCGGACAAATGTTTGTTGGATGCAGCTGGCGTTTTTCGGGTGCTTGACCGGAGAGTGTTGACCTTCTCCTCCTCCTCGTCTGGTTCATCCTGTCAACAAATTCAACTTTACTACAGACTCATTTTCCATCTGAATGCATTCGCAACTGACTAATAACTTGCACATCACACTACTCAAATGTCTACTGAGTTTGTCTGCAGATTCAAAACCAGCCGAGGAAGTCCTGAACTGATGTAATCTATATAGAAGAAGTTTTCCTCAAAAACCCGAGGCACAGATAATGTGACCGAATGTGAGAAAAATCCATTATCCAGACAAATGAATAATTTTCCACCATATGTCACGCTCTGGCATTTATGAACAAGGAATGCCACACGTACATATGAACTATATATCCAGTTAATGGACAGAGTTGATAAAAACTAAATCAAGTGCAATGCCTACATTCTGTCGGTGAAATTTCAACGAGGCTCAGCTGAGGACAAAAAATCATGCATAACCAAGTATATGAACTTGAAAAACAGGCACTTCACTTTGCTATGCATAGTACAAAGCTGATAACGGTAGTCCTGGTATACTATTTAAAATAAATATGCTTGGACTCTTTAAAACTGAAACCATATAGATCATATTACTATTTAACCCTGTAACGACCAGCTGCATATGTTTTCCCGTACATTTTAGTACAAGCTGGTCGTTAAAGGGTTAAATCAAATGACTGAATTTTTAAATGGTTGAGGCCCTACATGGGTATATCTGCTTTGAAATAAACTCTGAAAATTGCATCTTTAAAAAACCGATCCCATATATGAGCAGCAGTTACTCACAAGTGGGTCTAAGTTTTCAACCTGTTTCACCAACTTCACTTTACTTATAGTTGACCGTGTTCGACTTCTGCTAGCAGAGCTTGTATTCTGTGTGTTCTGCAAACAAAACAAAGATACCTTGTCATCACCATCAAACGACGAGTTAAATTTGCTAAACTGCATCAACTTTTCCAGCATGCAACATGTGCACATCCTCACCCATGACCTCTCAATGACACTTATATAATCGTCGTTGGGGGATGATGACTAAATAAAAATAAAAACTTTTTACCAAAGATGAATGCTCAGCAACTATGAGCATGCAAATTTTACCAATTAACTGATTTTTAAACATGCGTGAACAGCGGGAAATCAACTTCTCAACTTAAAAGAGCAAACTTTAAAACAAAAATATTGGTTGACATCAAACCAAGGAGGAATACTCCAAGTTACCGAAGAACTGCAGCATTCTTCACAATACAGACAAACATTGCACAATTGAGCAGAGTCCTCACTCGATTTATTATGTTTTCAAACTCCATTCTGGAGACGTCAACTTCATCATCAGCCTCATCTGAGCCAAAGCCATTCATGCGTGACCTCCTGATGCATGGAGTCTTTCGAACGACATCATTTTTGGTTTTCAGATGAGACTTCAACTCTGCCACTGTAGCCTCACTCTGACACATAAGCATTAAAGCAAGTGTAAAAATCAATTCATTCAGCATTAACTTTCACATCATATGGTTTTGCATAAAACATCAAACCCCATACTACTGTGGTGAACAGCCCAAGGTGTGCATGAAAAGTAACATCATACAGAATTCCATAAACATTACGAAACACATACGGATGTCCGCTAAATTAAATGACTAATACTCGAAACTGCTCTTTCTCCCCTATCCGCTGCACATGGTTCAGCATACCAGATTACGAATACTTATGACATGACAATCATCTGATCACAATCATGGCATGTTATACAAAATATGATTACATTGCCAAAAGTCATACAAAATCTTAAACACATTTTTTAAACAAAAAGCACTCTCTTTAACTATGTTTTCTCCAAAATACACATGGGAAACCTCTAAAGCATAGTAAAATATTTACATAATACTAGGTATGAAAAAACATGGCTTGGAAACTCGGCTTGGCCGAGTTTCCCAACACTCGGCATTACTCGGACTCAGACAAACATTGGGTTTCAGTATTAATAAACATCGGCATTCAGATTTTCTGTTTTCAAAATGAAAGCCTGACTGATTTTTTCATTTACAAAACGACAATCGACCTAACTAAAAACACAAATATTATTTGTTACTAGTTGTGCTTACTATTTACTACTTCCAAGTGTAAACTGAGGCAAAACCAAAACTTCCAAAAAAATTTGACAAACTGCCAATCTAAAAATCAAGAGAATGAAACTTTCTAAATATTCTAAACTAGGTACAACTCAACTCGTAAAACTTGATACTTGGACTCTGCAAGCAACTGAAACTCAGTTCATCCCTACATAATACATGTCAGATTCAAATCAAAGTTTAACTCTTTGAACCCGGGACCCCCCTATAGCGGGATAACCTTATAATCGTAATCCTCGGTTTCCCGCAAAAGCGGGATGAGCGTATAAGCTTATATCCCACGGTACAACAATGGTGGTATATGTATGTAATATGTATGCATGCATGTATGTACGCATGTGTGCATGTATACATAAATGCATACATAAATATGCATACTTATATTCATAGTTAAAATGTGCTCAGGAACCCACGGTCCATGGGTTATTACATCAGGAAGTCAGGGTTCAAAGAGTTAAGAGAAAGATACAATTTAAATAAAGCACCAAAATGTTGTAAAAAAGCACTGCCGCTTACAACATGCAGTTGCTGTGTGGATGACTTCAGCTTCTCTTTCAACTCCCTTTCCATTTCCTGGGAAGCCAGAAGTTTCTGTTCCAGCATATGAATTTCCTTCTTAAGTGTTTCAGGATATCCAGAATTGGACTTCTTTTGACGTGACAGTTGCTCAACTAGTCCAGCTACTTCAGCCTTTTATTACATTTCAAAAGATAAAAATTAACATTCAAAAGCAAACACATATGCCAATAAATCATGTCTTGAAATTAGCTGCAAGTGTCACATTAAACTTAGATCAAAAGAAATCCACAGTCCTTAATCTCATTCATTCCTCTGTATCTGTATATACAATAGATCATAAGACCAAAAATGTAGGAATGCAAAATTCTTAAAATACACAAAACTTATAAGTAAAATCTGATGAATGAAACTTGAAAGAACAATGAGTCTTCAGATCCTGTCAGCACCCACATGGTTATGGCAGGACGGCCAAAATAACTTCATACAATGTTCAAACACTGTCTGAGAGCAAGGATGTATATCATCATCAGACTCAATCTTTCAAAAAGAACTGTATAAAATTACATTCGTGTTTGTCACATAATTGACTGGAATTCTGAACATTTTTAAAGCATCAAAGAGCATTGCTATTGCCTATTTCCATGGCACCTAATTTCTCACTGCCATTCATATTGCATGCCAACAAAACCGTCAAGCAATCATTGACAATCATTGACCCTGGTGCTTCTCATCCTTTGAATGACAATGCGCCATCATCAAGTGCTCGCCAATTCCAGAATGTTGACAGGTAACAATGTTATGTCATCTGCTGACATGGACCATAGTGCAGCCGAGATAGACCACTGGACAGTCGGAATTGTCTGCTGTCCACAGGTGAACTGCCTAAGTGGCCAGTGTTCTAAGCTGCCTATGGAATTAAGTATCACGGCCATAGATAACATGACATAGCTCTTTATTGTCTCCAAAATACAACAGCACAAGATCATATTAGTAACAAAGTTTGGCTACATGAGGGGGGCCTAAAGGGACCATGGCCCACTGGGTAGGGCCACCTATGTACCAATAGAATCAGATAGAGGTAGATTACATGCCAAATTGGGAATTGCTAACATTTCAATTATAGTGTTAGCCTAATTAGCATTCTCACAGAATAACTATTCAGAGGTGCTCTCAGCATGGAAACCCTGGGGGAAAAGAAACCCCCTTTACAGAGTGATAGACCGACAAAGAGAAGTCAATAATTTTAGTTTAGTCCATAATGAGGAAGGAAGGTCATCTTAAGTAGAGGAACCCATGATAGAAAATGTCCAGTGTTGAACCAAGGCAGACCTACTCCTAGGAACAAAAAGATCAAGACAATCAGCAGAGCTCAAATAACAAGATGAGGATGCCAATAACAGCTGTATTTAGTAAACAAATGCAGGATGTCCTCAGTAAAAAGAATATAGAGAATGGAACTGAGTACCGAGCGCTTGCGAATGCCATATTTAACCCCATCCCAATGAGTCCTAAATTCTATAGCGACAACCGTCTGCAAGCGGTCACAGAGGAAGGATTTAAACTGAAGAAGAGCAATGCCAGATAGGCCACAGGATACCTGCGATCACTGGAGCAGAATCAACAGGTGTAGCCATGCATAACGGGTCTGCGGTTGGCTAAGCAGTATGCACATACATGATATGCACATATGCAAGGCTGTCCTTCATTAAAAAATCATTACGAGATCCATCTCCACAAAACCAGTTGTAAGTCTAGATCGAATTATGACTGGTTCTGTGCAAATGGGTCACATTATGGAACATACAAAACAGTACCAGTAAGCTTCTATGAACATCTGCAAATCATGTACTTTTTCACTATGCAATTAAGTGGTGTTGACTGTAAATAAATTTAATTAACAGCATTTTTAATACAAGATACAAACTTCAAGAAAACTATGTTAACAGATAATGTAACAATTCATGAGAAGATAAAGTCAGCATAGGGAATGGAATCAGAATTACCTCTAAACGAAGCACATCCTCAGCCGACCTCCCAGTCACCGACTTCTGAGTCTCAAAGTCGGAGTTCAACTCATTAAGTTTGCTGTGAAGGTCTGTCATCAATTCAGACTTTTCATCAAGCTGTAAAAACAAAAGCACAACTTTCACAAAACCAATTATTACACAAGAACTTAGGCATCTCAAAGACTTGAGCAGCCTCTGAAGTGGTTAGAAAATTGTCCAGACCATATACTTATAACAATTAACAAATACTTCTTGCAACATTGGATATACATGTATCTGCAGCAATTACCATATGTTTAACCATTTACATGCCACAGGCACAAAGTTACACAATCAGAGAGAGACTTTCAGCCAGTGATACTTGTTAGCAGAGTTGCAACATTACGTGTATAACTCAAGTGGTAGGAAGAAAGGGAACCAGAATTTGACCTCTGCTATATTTACTCGATGTCATAACTTCACCTGGAGCTGTCAACTTGTGATCCACCACGGCACATAAAATGGTGGAGATAATTTTGAAGTCAGACAAATGAACTTACTGTCAGATACACGAACTGACAGACTACTTCATTAGTCCGCTTACTTAACGCGCTGTTTCGGATGGCTCATTGGCGCATATTCACAGTCCGCACCCTTAGAGGGTCAAACAGGCCAAAAACTCAAAATATATCAGGCCAAGGTTGGAACATACAAGATATCAGACATATAAAAGGTTAACACCTATAACTCTTACTTTGACCAAAATAATTTGGTAATTAAGCTAATCAGTCGACTAAATACAGTAATACCAGAGGCAGCTGGTTCTAAGGTTTAGCTCCCATTATTACATCAAACTACAGAGTTATTACAGGTTAGCATAATAAATCAAAGCAGGCTTATAACGTTAAGAAAGTTATTTTTTTAATTGAATTGCTAACAAAATAGGCAAACAAGCACATGTATGTAAAGTAAGAATAATTCATCATTTACAAATTGACTCTAATGACAATAGTCCTCACAAATGCGGCTAGAGATGATTCCATCAAACCACAAGTTAAGCCCAATAACATGCCACTCACTCTTTTTTGCATCTGTTCCAACTTGAGTTTGGCTCCACTGGACAGAAACTGAGCCTTTGTTGACTCTTCCTCCAGACGCTCTCTTTCCTTGCTACATCTTTCAAGATCCGATCTCGTTTTCTCCAGAGTCACCTCGAGATATTCATTCTGAGCTTTAAGCTCAGCAATGCTACCTGACTGCAAAACGAATACCAATCACAGAAATCAAATGCAATTCGTTCATTCAATCATCATCATGTTTATTTAGCAATCTGGAATAGCAATGAACAAAATGCATCTATAGTTGTTTAAACAGCTAAGTAACAGATTGCCCAGGAGACCAAATCAGGGATCAAATTCATGTACATACCAAATTGTTAATTCAATCATGACATCAACAACAGATCTGAAGGCTATCCATATTCCTTTACTTACTCAACCATTGCAATCCTTGTCTGCACACAAAAATAATTATTCCTTAATAAGAACTGTAAAGATGTCAAATGTTGTAACTCAACTTCTATATTATCAGCAGTAACCTAAACCATTTGTAATAAAATAAATATGCTCTTTAGCCTTTGATGTAACGGAGTTCTTTTCTAGTTACTAAATAACTAACACATTTAAAGTAATGTTAAAACTTCAACATTTGAAATTGGAACATGTGAAATCAGTCTAGTTGGTATTCCACACAAATACATGCCATCCTAAGCATTGCCCATCCTTAAGCATGCCAGTTTAGTGCTGTAGGCACCACAATTATACCTCCAGTATTCCTGATCTCCCTAACTCTAATAGAATCACCAAACATTCATGTATAGACCAAGAAACAGCCACATTCCAAACACATCACTCACCTCATTTAAACTCTTCTGTTGTTTTTCCAACTCGTCTGTCTCTGATGCTTCTTGCTTCTTTGCTAGCAAACACTCCACTTCAAGTGAAAGCGTGACACATCTTTCCTCCAATTCATTCACTTGAGTGTGATAGTCTGTCAGTTTCAACTTCAACTCCTCGACTTGTAGCTCCTGTTCTGACAAAAGTTTTGTCATTTGTGTCTTCTCTGCAGCCAAATTACTTTTCTCTTCAGCAACTGATTCTAGCTGATTTTCAGCATCTGCCAATGAGTCCTGACAGCAGGACAGTTCTGACTTGAGCTCTGATATTTGGGCTTCCTGTTCAGATATGAGGCATGTTAATTTCTGCTTGTCCAAATTGAATGCATGTCTCTCATCGGTTACAGACTCCAGTCGCTTCTCCGTAAAAGCCAGTTTACTATGACACAACGTCAATTCTGCTTCAGCTTGCGTGATCTGCAACTTCAGACCGGAATTCAGTCCTGTCACCTCCTCTGTAGTCTTATTGAAATTCTCTTTTTCATCCAGTACAGCCTGCGTCTTTGCCTCTAAGGTTACAACTTTGCTTTGTGATAAGGCCAACTCTGCTCTCAATTCTGACAAAAGTTTCGTCATTTGTATCTTCTCTGCAGGGAAATTGGTCTTCTCTTCAGCAACTGATTCCAGCTGTTTTTCAGCCTCAGCCAATGAGTATTGACAGCAGGACAGTTCTGACTTGAGTTCTGATATCTGGGCCTCCTGTTCAGATATGAGGCATGTTAATTTCTGCTTGTCCAAATTAAAAGCATATCTCTCATCGGTTACAGATGCCAGTCGCTTCTCTGTAAGCGCCAGATCAGTACGACACAATGTCAGCTCAGCTTCAGCTCGAGTTATCTGCGACTTCAGATCGGAATTCAGGCCTGCCACCTCCTCTGTAGACTTATCGAAGTTGTCTTTTTCGTCCAATATGGTCTGCATCTTTGCCTTTAAGGTTACAACATTCTCCTGCGATGAGCCCAACTCTGCTCTCAATTCTGCCACCTGTGATCTCAAATCGGAAACTGCCTGGTTTGTTTCCTCATTCACCTTTGCCAGTCGATCTCTTTCGTCTCTTGCTGAATTCAATTTCTGTATCGTAACCAACGTCTCATTCTTTGAGTTTGACAGATCCCTTTTCAGCTCTGTAATCTGAATTTTGAAGTCTGAAACAAGACATTCGGCATGCTCTTTCTCCTGTGCTAAACCATCGATCTTCAGATCCTTTTCTGTGATCAAGTCATCGCTCTCTTGCTTCACCTTCTCAAGCTGCAACTTCATTTCTTCCATCTCAGCATTCACCTGAAATAATTCAGTGTGCTGAAATAAAAAAAATAGGTTCTAAGCACATCCTTCAGACTACAATTGCATGCCCGTATTAAATACCTCCACTAAAAAGATATGGAAATACAACTGACATAAAAAGCAAATATATTGAAAGCATAATAACTAACACAAGTTTGTATTGAAAAATATATCTATTGAATATATAGACAAAAATGTATCAAATAAACTTAAAATTAATATATATTCCCAAAGACTTGTTTTATAATGCAGATATTAACCAGTATAAGTCCAACAAAAATTGCCTCATTTCAGACATTACAGCTTATCTTATAAAAAGCTGAACTGCAAATCTTATCTTATTTCAATCAATGCATAATTGCCAAGAGTCAATGAAAAGATTAAAAGCAAAGGAATGCCAAGACCAAGCAAAACAATGTCAACTCAGAAGCAGGCAGCCAAAAGGTAGACAAAAATGCCGTTAACACCCTTTAAATCAGATGCATACTTCCCCAGCAATGGCAATGTTGCAGTGAGGGGTTGAGAGAAATACTGCACCCCTTTTGTGATAGCCATAATGCCCTTTACCAACATGTCAGACAATGTTCTTTTCGTTGTGATTGTAGACATTACAGCTAATAAATCATAAGATTGCATTAAAAATGAAGGCAACAAATGAACAAATCCCTGGGCTTAACTTTATGTTAAACGATGCACCAGAGATAGCACACAATTGGGATGTAGTACTAACCAGAAACCTGATGAAGAAAACCAGATTACAATAGTAATTTCCAAATGAATAGAATAAAAATGAATGAGCAAGTCACCTGATGCTTCTCTTCATTTTCAGTCTGTTGCTTGGTAACTGCTATGCTCTCCTTGTGTCTTGCCAATTCACTGTTTAGTTTTTCCAACAACCCATCTCTTTCCTTCAAATCGTCAAGAAGCGATTTATTCTTCAGCTGCATTTGAAAAAAAGACAGAATTTTATCACAATGTTTTTAAGTAACATCATGGAAAATGCAAGCTTCATTTATTGACAGCCAAAGCAAAAGCAGTCCAAAACATTACTTCAAGTGAGAAAATATTAAAGCATTGTAAGTTTTAGTACCTCGAGATCTTTTATCAATTCAGATGACTGGTTGAGCGCAAATCTCTGAGATTCACATTCTTCTGTAAGGCTTCGAATCTGTTCACCGAGATCGACTGTTATGAAACTTGATTCGTTCAACTACAGAAAGTTCAATCATGCAAACAGTCACAGGAGACAAAGGTCAGTTCAAAAACAATAACTTAGCCTGCACATCAGAGAAAATGCATATTTTAAAGTGACCACACCAATGATCATAATTATATATTTATTAGACTTAACATTTCAAGCAAATTGATCTGTCAGTTGATAGATAAAATACAGGAAAACTTAGCCTAACATAACATTCATTTGATAAAAAATAAATAAACAGAGTTAACAGGGGTCATAATACCAGGTCAATATTTCTTCATAATACCCAGATGTAAACATGCTACAGCTTTAGCATGAATGTTATCCTAATTAACACCAAATGAAGCACATACAGGACAATTCAGATATAACTACTACCTTGGACTGCACATCATCCAGCTTCTGTTTAACATCAGATGCAAAGAATTGAGCTTTTGTCATTTCCTGTGTAAGACTCTCTCTTTCTTTTGAAATGACTGAAAAATTGGACTTGACTTTGATTATCTCTTCTTTCAAAGCCTTTAATTCATCCTCAAGCTCTTCAATGCGAATGTTGCACCTCTAATTCACAAAAAACAAGCAAACACATTTCACACTACAGGTGTAACAATGAATATGTGCATTTACACCACTGCTTAAAAAAAAACTTCTGCTGTTTTCGATAAACTTTGGGACACTGAATACTATTATGCTCTCAGAATCTTTGGTATGCAAGATTTTAAAAGAAACATCCAGACACTTAGTTTGAGCCAACATTTATGATGTACATTTTTAATTTTATTTTTGGACATTTTAAAACTAACTGCTGCTGATTTGCATTTGTATTCGATGTCAGAAGCTTCTCTTATCAATGTCCAGCAGTATTCAGGATGCATACTAGTACTTCACACCAGGGCTGTACCGAAAATTTGCCAAGCATTCGCTTCGGGGCTGAATAGTTGGTCAAACGGCTATTCGGTCGAATAGAAGTGGTTGGATCGAATACAAATAGTCGTGTGACATCTGTTTCTTCCTATGAGGCCGCTATAGCGAGTGAACTGCCTAGACTGCGATGTCAGTAGTTTCATTCTTTGTGTACAGTGACTGAATGTTGAGGCTCGAGCAGATCAATTGTTAGATAAACATATTGATTAATTTTACATAATATTCAAATTACAGTCGATTAGCTCATTGATGGATAGACGAATATTGTCAGTAGACCTATTTTGATGTCACTAAGATGTCACTAGTAAAAATCCAGATGGGAAAGACGGAAGTGTATTTTTAGCGACATCCATCAGATGAAATGCTTGACGCACCTTTTCAACAGACCATAATTTGGAGATTTGTTATCATATAATTTGTTATTTTGCTCACAAAGTTCCTTACAATGTCCTTCAAAGACAACCATGCAGTTTACTCAACTTTGTACCAAGAGCTTGTCAAAGTGAATACTATTCATCAGTTCATTGATTTGGGTGGCAAGAAAATCTCGTTGGGTTTAACAAGTGATGAACATTATTTTGGCTTGCTATCATACATTTGCTACTTGGCCATTGGCCAGATAAAGATCTCTGGAATTCTCTTGCTCGACTGTCCCACTCATAAACGAAGCAGTAATGCTGTGCATACCCTAGCTGCAATGACCAGAAGAGCTACAAATTTCAAATCCCCATACAGATGCCAGTTATACTTGCAGTATGAGTTTCAGTTCATCCCTGTATTACCATGTTTAAAATCATACTTAAGTTGAAGTTTTTTCTTAATCAAATTGTGAGAATTCTTTACCGAGACTTTTGCCTTTTCGGCCTGGAGGAGATGCTTTGGGATAAATTCCTCGTCATCATTCTCGAGGCGTCTTTTCTTTGATTTCTGCATTGCCTCCATGTAAATCTCCATTTTTTTCTCTAGTTTTTCTTCACTGATCTCCTCTCGAAGTCTTAGGCTCTCTCTGTTAACAAGTGTATACGAGAAGCACGTTGAAATGGCTAATTGCACAGACTGACATGCCATACTTGATTGATCCAACATATTCGTCAAATCAACCAGAAAATACACCACATCATCACAGACTTTGCAACAGCCCACACATCAAAATGCTATGACAAACAAATGACAGCATGAAAATTCATAGAATTATTTCAAAATCTGCCAAAGCAGCAACATTTGGAATTACTTATAACTTATGAGATGTTGTAAAGGACTAAATGATACAGAATCTTTGTCTTGCAGAATTTTCAAAAGAAGAAGGATTCATGCTGAAAATGCTCAGCTTCATACATTTTCTGCACCAATTAAAAACCTGTAGTAATTAACAGGAAGTTGCCCCACTGTTCATTTCAAATTTATGGGAAGGTAAAACATTACGCCAAAGCCACAGTAATTCATTGCTGCTGTTATACCATCATATGCTGGTCGAGTGCCAAGAGTCCACTTGTAATCTAGGCTACTAGCCTACTACTAATCCTCCAAGATGCAGAATAGCCCGTTCTTCAGCAAAATTTATAGCCACAAACTGATACTCGATCTTAACCCATTGCAAGCCACAGGTGCCAAACTGTGACTCTGGAAAACAAACACCATGCAACACAGACTTGTTGAAACATTTAGTAGCTCTTACTAGAGCTGTTGCAATGAATACATTCTTTTTCATGTAAATAAAGTCACAAAATACTGCAGCACAATTATTAGACTAAAGAACTGGAAGAAAAATATATTAAATTAAGGACTGTTTTCATTGCCGGAATGACTTTAAGTAAGAGTGCCAAACTCTGAAAAAGGTTTCTCTTTGAGGATGACTGCATATCGGTGTGCCTGTGCAGTGCTGGCTAGCCCAGATGTGGCAAGCAAAGAAACAAGCACCATAATTGGTGCAGTTACAGTTGCTACAGTGCTACTAGGCATAGGGAATGTGTAGTAATATCAAGTCTAATAGGACAGAACATGAGACAAAAATATCGAACATACAGCAAACATTCAGCTCAGTACCTAACAATTATTGCCATACGAAACAGGCACAAAATAAAGAAAGTAAGCATATTATTTACGCTCAATACTAAAAATCATATATATCAATCTTTTATCAGACTATAAATTATTCTATCTTTGAAACAAAGTAAGCTTACTGATATTGGTTTTCAATGATAACCAGCTGCTTCTTCATTTCTTCACAGACTTCAGCACGAACTTTCATCTCAAGAACATCCTTAGCATTTACTTCAGATTGAAGCTGCTTTTTCAGTTGTTGAATAACTTCCAGCAGCTAACATCACACACATAGATAAGCCACCAAATTAACAGTAACAAGTCATGTTTCAATAAATAACTATTCTTATAGAAAATTCTTTAAGCTGCTGGAGCTCTGTCCATTTTTTGTCAAGAACACTTTTAGAGGACTCAAACAAAAAGGAAGGAGAAAATCCTTATTACAATAAGAGAAAGGCATACTTAGAGGCAAAACACACCAACTGTTGTAACAGTGCTTTAAAAGCGTTGCTACAACATAGTCAACACCAATCAAAACTGTGCAAAGAGACTGTGCAAAACGAGCTGTGATTTGTTATAATTGCAATCTAATTATTTACTGCCTCCTTTCCTTAATGATTTCATAGCATGGTGGCCATACCATTGCTCGCTCTTTGGTCCATTTAGCTCTCAGAGTATCATCCTCCTCCAATTCACTGGTATCAATTTCTGTCATTGTGCATTGTTCCTCATCATCCTCATGCACCGTTTCATCATTTTCATCCTCCTCTTCTTTTGTTGCAGGGAAAGTGCTGCCACTGACGGACAGTTCTCCATCCTCAATCATTTTCTGGTACGTGCCTATCATTAAAACAAAATTTCAAGAACATTCTGGAATAATTACAAATTGTTCTTGACCATCACAGCTCAACACTTGTAGTTAAAAGAGCTATCATCACAGCAAGGCGATATTCATATGACACTTTCTGAAGATAAGATTTATTTATACACAGTATTTTTGCAGCTCTTCAACTGGACTGTGAAAAAACAGCAAGCAGAGTAAATCAAGCATATGATCAGAAGGGTAGGCATTGGATTCACCAAAAGGCACTTGGAATGGCACACCAAAACCTAGTCAAAGAAGCATGCATTGCCTAACAAAGTTCTGTCACTTAGTCACAGCATGACAATAAGCAGTTATCTTGAAGTTGGAGCTGTTGGTTGCAGTAGATAATAACCAGTCAATAAAACAAATAGAATAGCAAATTCCTTGCATTCACAAGTCAACAGAACAAAGTGTGCTATCAATAGCAATACTGGACCTTGTGGAAACAGTGACTCACTTCATATATACCTATTATGACTCACATATGAGACCTGTTGAAAAATAACATCTTTGCATTGTGATGGGCAGTCGTGTACTTAGCCCATATTTAATCAGAATAATAACACCTTTAATGACCAGAATGTTATTTAAGCTGGACACCCAGTGAACAATCCTAGCAGCTGAAAGCAGCATTACAGCTTTCCTTACAAAGACCTGCAAAGATGGAACCCGACCTACCACCGATCTACCAATTCTCGTGCCAATAAAAGTATGAACAAGAATGATAATAGCCTCACAGGTAAGAAACTGAGAAATCACTCCAAACAGACTTGGTTAATTGAAAAACATGAAGGAAGAGTTTGTGCCCATTGAAGATCTGTTTAACCATTTAACGACCAGCTGCTTATGTTTTCCCATTCATTTTAGTACACACTGGTCGTTAAGGGGTTAAGAATGACTTAAAATGGGAAATAAGATAAAAGACATAATTTATCTCCAGTGAAATGACAGCTGTATACTGGGGTGGTCCTTAGCAACCCTCATATACCAAGAATACAATGCTCTGCTGACAAAAGACAAGGAGCAGACTCAGGATGCTCTTCTTGTCATCAGTGAACACTGCAACAACTAGCCCGATAGCAACAAGGCTACCGCCCTCCAGGGTTTCACTTCTTCTCAAACCAAACTGCCGGACTCTAACAGAGGAACGGACCTGTACTAGGAACTAGCAGAATGTGCTTGTCCATTGTACAACTGCAGAGCTTTCGAATGATTGATCACATCACAAGCCTTTTTTATGATTGAAAAAATTTGCAACAATTTGAATTGAGTGAATTGAGCATACCCAAAATATTTACCAATATTTAATAAATATCATACCAATTAGTTTCTACAATGAGCAAGCCCATTTGAAGGGTGGGATGGTGCAATTTTAAAAGTGAACAAAACATACTTACAAAATGTCGGCATCATAGCTTTGCATACTGGTTTCAAGAACAATCGGTTAGTAAGTATTAAACTGACAAGTTTTAGCCATCCAGTCTACTCTCAAACTTTTTATTATTTGATTGTTTTGGTCGTGCATTCATTCTACTAAAAAAACCTCCAACCCCAAGACATCTGTTGCAATTGATGATGAAAGGTATAAGCAAGCAGAACAAGTGACACAGAAATTCTTCTAATCTAAAGGACTTGATAAAAACGGTTATAATACTGACCTGGGGAGGCCCAACCGACTGTTCCTCGGTCAAGAGTTGCTTTTGGTTTTTGAGGTTGATACGAATCCTGATGCCTACTCACTTCAAAAATGCCTGGCTTTGGCAGTGATTCACGAACAACCACCTGACATATCAGAAAGAAATCATATTAAATATCTTCACATGACAACTTATTCTTACACATAATGCTTTTAGAAGGAAAAACCATGCCTTTTCAAATAAAGACTAAACCATTAATCACATTCAATAGATATCACAACGATTAATAAATCCATAATTCATTAGTAAGATTTTAACAAAGATATCCAGTTTCAAAGTCAAATTGTTCCTTCATCTAAAAGTCCAAGCTAGTTTTGTCTGCAGCATAAACACAATTTACAGAATGACTTATACAAAATGGTGGCTGTGACAATAGGTGCCATCAAAGTCCAGCCATGCCAAAAACAACTATCTAGCAGCCGATGATCGAACAACTGTCTATGACACGCACATGAACGATGCTGGTCATATATCGGATCACAAATTAGTACTTTGTAAAGTAATTACTTCCATTCATCGCCAACCAGTGCATCAAATATTCTGAAACATCAAAGCAATAGACCCTATAACACTCAGTGACATGTTAATTGACTCAGACCTATTCACAGCTCCTGCAAGCAGTGCTAAACGATTTTGCAGAACAAACGAAAACAACAGTGTCACTGATAATTGGACAAACACGCTCCGATTCAGACTTGCTACAGGCGACCGTCTAAACCTATTACTAGATGGCTCTCATCTGAAGCATTCTGTGCAAAGAAGGAACGTCGTCAACTTGAAAGAAAGTGGAAACATTCTGGACTTGATGAGGACAGGCAGTGTTATCATCGACACTGCCATGTAACAAATAAACTCATAAATGATTCACGAGGCTCGTATTTCTGCAGCCAACTTGAAAATGCTGAGAATCCTCAAGACCGATGGTGCATCGCTCAGCGTCTTCTACACTCAAAGGATAAAACAACTGCCAACGCTCATACACAGAAGATCAGACTCTGTGTGCAAATTTTGCTGCATTTTTTGTTAACAAAATTATCGATCTTAACTGTAAAATTGCTAGATGTGCTGCTAATTTAGTATGGAATGACCTGCTGCTTGACTCCGAATTCTTCGGCCCTGCCTTCGATGACATACCGCCTGTCACATTCTTTGAAGTCTTTAATCTTTTAAATAGCATGGTTCCTAAATCATCAGCATTAAACTTCATACCTACATCACTCATCGTCTCTTGTTCTGATGTATTCTCTCACCTCATTGCACACTTGGCCATCTTTTGCTGAGGGGCACTTTCCTTCATGCTACAAATCTGCTTTAATCACGCCTTTACTTAAAAAGCCTGACCTTGACACTAGCAATTTGTCTAACTTCAGACCTATATCCAACCTCAATAACGTTTCCAAGATCCTTGAACGTCTTTTTCTTATGCGTATCAAAAGACACAACCTCAGTCTCCCAACTTCAGTCCTTACCAGTCAGCATATCGCGAAGGCTACTCCACAGAAACTGCTCTTGTCTCTACACTTGATTACATCTCCTCATCTATTGACGATGGTAAAGCCTGCCTCTCTGTGTCTCTTGACCTTAGTGCAGCCTTTGACACTGTAGACCACCAGTTACTTCTTTCAAAACTTGAAAAAAGCTTTGGTGTCTCTGGGACTGCCGTACACTGGTGCTAGCTTCATACCTGGTTGACCGCTATCAGCAGGTGGGCATTGGATCTGCTCGGTCGGAGCCCACACTTTCCACTGCTGGAGTGCCACAGGGATCTGTCCTCGGCCCTTTATTATTTAGTCTTTACTTCCCCAATCAGTCACATAGCTAAACACTTTGGAATTCAATTACAACAGTATGCAGATGATACTCGGCTCCATATTGCTCTGTCACACACTGATCAGTCTGGTAAACTAAAACTGGAAGAATGCCTCTCATCTATACATGCAAGGTTCTGTTTCAATGGTTTGACCATAAACCCAGACAAGTCTGAAGCAATTGTATTTGGCTCATGTCAACGTCTGCGTTCTTTCCCTATGGTCTCTAGCATTGAACTGGCGGGCACTGCTGTGCCGCTTTCAGACTCTGTCAAAACACCTGGGGTTACCCTTGACAGCAAGCTCACATTTCGGTGTTACATAACAAGCCTTTGTAAATCTTGTTTCTACCACATCAGGGCAATACGTCTCATAAGGTCAGCTCTAACTCAGTGTGTCTGAAACTATACCCTGCTTACCTGTCTCCTCTCGCCTCGATTATGCTAATTCACTTTTTGTCGGTCTCTCAGACCTTGAACTCAAAAGGGTTCAATGTATCCAAAATACGTTAGCACAAGTAGTGCTATGTCTCCCACTACGAACATGCTCCTCTGCCCTACTCCACCAGCTGCATTGGCTCCCTGTTGAATTCAGAACCAAATTTAAGTTAGCTTGTTTGACCTGCAAAGCCCTCATCACCAGTACACCTACCTATATTCATGCTCTAACGCCTTACATTCCTCCTCGTTGCTTACGATCATCAAGTACAGGTCTTTTAGTTGAACCACGATGCAGAACAGTTATGGGCTCTCGTGCATTTCATGTCTCTGCTCCTAGGGAATGGAATCGACTGCCACTCTCTCTTCGTAGCTCAAATTCACTTCCTTCCTTTAAAAAGCGACTCAAAACTCACTATTTCTCTTTGGCTTTCAAGGATTTGGAAATCTAATTGCATCTTCTCCTGGCGACTGACTATCCACGCCTCAGATTCACATTTAGGTGTGACCTTGAGTGCGTTATAAATTTAATAAATAAATGAATAAATAAACTATAATGCACTGAGGGTAAGACAATTCTTGTACTGGTGACTGTTTGCATTTCAACACAACATAAGAAACTACCTGTTTAGCAATTGCCGAGTATCGAAGTGAGTTCAGAGTTTCATCAAACATGCTGGCACACTGGTTAATGTTAACGATCATTGATGCACGACCTTTGCCAGTTAAATATGTCTGGAACAGCCTTGTCAGTTTGCTGTCTCGAAATGGAACAATCTGGTTTTTATCTGCATGTCTGAAATTATACAAATAACATGAAGAAATCACATAGAACTCAAATACCGTTTGAAAAGTAGCCATGATCTAAAAACATATGTAATCTTGCTATACTGGATACTCGCACATGACGCAGATTTTACTTTACAAAGAGTAATTTAAGAGCCCTTCAACTATTTCTACAACTTTCGATGCAATCTTCCATTTCCTGCTTAGTCAATACTTACTCAACAACAAATAAGCTTAATAATAAATCTCCTTATTATAACCAAAAGAACCAACTTGCTGCTCTGGTTGGTTCTAAGAGCTGTAATACATCGACCAAGGGTCAAGAGGGACGAGTTTATGTTGCCTGCTTCCTTCAGTCTATCTCCTGTATTATCCGTCTTCTGATGTCTCTCAGATCCAGCCAAATCACAAAGAGACAGTCTAAAATTTAAAAATAAATTAACATCACACAAAGAAAAGTCTTGAAAAAAGAAGTTTGTAAACAACAACTGAGTGTCGATTTGCTGCCGAGTTCAAATACCGAGTTTTTAAGTATGAGTTTAGAATATCTAAAAGTCTCATACCTTTGCTTTTACGTTTGGCAGTTGCACAGTATGCTGTACCAATATCACTTTTAGCCGATTATTTAATTTGCCGATACTGATTATTGGGTACACGCGGAAAAGGGTCTCTGTCGCACCATGCAAAAGTAGAAAGAGCATTGCAAGCTATCATCATCATCACTATTTCCCCAAACATTGAACTATTACGATGGGAACGTCTCTGGTAGGAAATTCATACATACAATCACTTTCTTCTTCTATCAAATACGCCGTTCCCTCCCCAGACTAGCCGCCTTTACAAAATGCCACTTTGTCCTGAAATAGGGCGTCAGTGGTGGTGGCCAGTGGGCAGCAAGCAGAGACGAAATAGCTGCCCAGGGTACTTAAGCAGGTACTGTGACTCACTGCACAACAGCTATACCGTTCGAACATTATTCCACGGCTTCAATACGAGCTCAATGCTATTGGGTGGAGCACACAGCTGTCTAAAATAATTATGAGATTGAACATTAGCCAGTCAGTCATGTATTGAGTTAACAGAACTTCTATCTTGTAGTGCTACACAGCAAATTCCTGTATTGCATATCAAAATGTCTCTGCATTAAAATATAGCATTAGGAGGTATGTATTGCAAAAAATTCATAAACATTGAGAGGACCAGAGACAAACTTCCCGTTATAACTGGCATAATTTAAAGCAATTCACAGAGTTCACTAGGCATCATATTAGTAAAAAATACAATCCACGAATTCTGAAACACATTTGCACACTTACTTATTCAAACATCAATCTATTTAAAAGAGGAGACAATACAAAACAAATCAGTCCAGACAATATAAATGATAACGAACTAAAAGGCAGTTCCTACAGATACACATTTTACAATTTTTCAAGAGGCAACAAGCCATATAAATGAAAAAAGAGGAAAAGTTATAAGTTAAATTATGTCTTGAGAAAAAGAAAATGGCAAAATGTACAGATTAAGTCTCATCTTAACAACAGTTAGAGAACACAAAATTGTTTTAACGAATACGGAGTCTTCAGATCCTGCCCGAACCTACGTGGCTCAACTGACAGGACAGCCAATGACATTTCATGCAATGATCTGACATTGTCAGAGAGCAAGGATGTGCATCATCAGCAGACTCCTTCAATTACAATGACTATAAAAGACAACTGGATGGCATTAGCACTAAAACTAGTACTACATACATCAACTGAAAAATGCATTAACAACAAAAAGATCAACCATCACCCTTTCCTAAAAGAAATTATTAGAGACACATTCTTCAGAGAAAAGACCTTGTACACAGCTATCTCATAAGTGAGTCTAAACTTGACCGTAATGAAGATTATAAAATGAATATAAATAACAGAACCTACACGCTGACACGGGCATAGTATGGTTGATCTCTGTCGACAACCCGAATCATTTTTATGGTGAAAATGCAGTGGCTACAGAAACAAAAAGCATCAATTATATGTCAATATGGCAAACATGATATGTTACATATTTAGTCTTCATGGTTTAACAACTGTGCAACATTGTAAACACTCTCTAAATGAAGAATGTGAATCATAAACTTCAAGATTTTAACATGCTAAAAATATTGTGGTAGCAGGGATTAAAATGTATGTCAAAATTAGTAACAAATATTGCATGCCTTCGAGAAGATGACTGATTCAACTTCGTGCACGCAATTTTAAGATTTCGTTTGCCAAGTGCCAACAGTCGATAAGCTTCATCTGCCGACGAAACATTGATCTGTCGAAGATCTGGAATGCAGAACAATCAATACTTTCTCCTTACCTTTATCAATTTAGTAGTATAACTAAACTCTATGCCTGGGTGCTATATAAATTATTAAATGATTGAATGAGTTTAAATATGTAAGTTTAGGTCTGAGGTGCTATATAAATTATTGAATGAATGAATGCTATCCTTGGTTTAATTATGTAAGTTTAGGCTAACTTATCCACAAACCTTGATTTTTCTCTATCATTAAGCCAGAGTATAGGAATTCTCACTGATATATTTAAGGTCTACCCACAATGTAAGGCAGTTGCTCGGTAAGCTCACAACTTCCTAGTGTTCCGTTAACATGTCTAAGCTAGCTGAAATCATCACATGCTAACAAGATCTTCAAACCCATCTTATGCACACACCATAATCTTGGTCTCGTCCAAGCAATTTCCATCAGAAAAACTAAGGCAATGATAACTTCTCAAGAAATGTTCAAAGGTTTTTGTTCAACTAGTCACACAAGTGTAAGTAAAGATATGCCTCTTGTGATCAAGACAACAGTGATGAAAATAGCAATTTAAAATAAAAATTCAACCAGAGTTGGGTGAAAAACTCTACTACTGAAATGTGATTACTAGACTGCTTCACTTATAAGCTGTGACTTTTGATTTGGCTTAGAGATTACTCTAGGTTTCAGCACAGAAACCCAACAATTTAACAACCTTAGTTTTCAGCAAATAAAGATAAAGAAAGGATAATAAAAGTACCTTTGACGAAGGGATTTCCATATCTGTCATCACGCAGATGAAGAACAGGCCTTCGAACAAACTTTTTTTTTGACACAGGAACAAGAAGATCAAACATTTGCTCATTGTAGATTTCAACAAAGCTGACCCAGATGGAAAAGCGAATCTGACCCTGTGACTTCACCTCAATTGTTGCTTCTTCCCGCTTTCTATTCGCTACCACCGTCGAGATCTCATCCACAAGACTGTCAATATCTCCTGGCATACAGATATTGAACAGTAAATACTAATAACGTCTTTACATTAAGGAAGTGCTTGCCTGTCCATCATTATTTTGGAACCCTTACAAACACCTTTTTTAAAGAAGGTCAATGAATGGAAAATAGCCTGCAATATGTGACCATGATAACAAATTCCTCAGCATCACATGTTAACATTAATTTTCAATAAAAATGGACACAAATCCAAACATCAGAAAAACTTATGCTGGGTAAAAAAATAAACACTCATCATTACAGGATAAGATAGACAAAACAGTCCTCAAGATATGCATGATTCTTTATATTTTAGGCAACACTGTAAAATGATAAGATACCAATGTTTATCATCTAGAAATGCAAATTTATAACAAGTTTTAAGCAACTACATTATAACAGAATAATGAGGTGGCAACTGTGATAAAACAGTTTCCCATTACACAGTAGCTTGCCAATATTTAAGGAAATAACTTTAGCATACAACCCTACACAGATACAAAATATTTCTTACCATTATTGCCTTGACTTGGATTATTTAAAGAATCTTCAGACATGGCTTGCAGTGACTCAGACGAATTGCTTGCAGCAGAAACATCTTTTTCCTATTGTGTTAAAGAAATCAGTCAGGGTTTAATCCCATGGAAAACACAATGAAGCCTCTCTAATGCTGATGTCCAAAATTTTGGTTTAATCTCTTCCCTTTCACTTTGACAGATAAATGATTGTCTAGTTATCATTTAACACATAAACTAAAACTTGCACTAAAATGCATGGAAACCAATCCCATTTGTCCTTATACAGCCCAGAACTATAGAGTAAGTTTACAATAAAACCGCCCAAGTGACACTAATATAACACACACACAGGCTGATTCGCTAGAGCGGTCGGCCCGTAACACTCAATGTACGCTGAGCGAGCAAGTTCGACCCTCGTCCAGCGTGTCACTGTGTATGGACATTGAGCAAGTCCATCGCGCACAATTGCTCTGCAGTACAACTGCAATTGCGCGTCGAGGCGTGTGTATGCACTTCTGAGCAAAAAATGTTGGAAAAAGAACGCTATCAAATTTAAGAAATTTCACAATAAACATGCATACGACTTATTATGACCTCAGTACATAGCAATACTACATCGACCATCCAATATATGAGACTAGATGATAAGAGCATTACAAAAGTACAATAACTTTCTCGAGATACGAGATTAAAAGAAATCTGTCTGACACTTTATTTACTTCCCATTAAGTAAACACTAACATCAGTAAATGTCATCTTCAGTATTGATTCTTTAAGCGCAATTTCAGCCTGCTCTTGTTCCACGGTCAGTCGGAGTACATCACTGTGCATGTTTGGCTTCAAATCCATTCGACTGTACAGGCGATTGTTAACACTGTTAAACACAACATCCAGTGAGCGAGGCAGTAAGCCTCCATCTTTTGGCTCACCTATAGGAAAAAATCACAAAAAAAGGAAATCAATATTTACTCAACTGTGTCAGATGTAATGTGTATTGTCCAAAGCACGACAATTTCTGCTTGCCAAAGCTACTACTCTCTTGAACAAAACTCTACTATGCTTTACAAAACATACAAAATCAATGGCATGAATGATGAATAAATCCAACACAAAGATCTATTACCAGTTAACTCCAACATGTTAGAAAATACTCAGAATTATCAGTATGATCAAACAAAACAATCATGTCCTACATACACTGCTACTGCTCTCAGATGCCACTAATATTCCTCACACATGTCTGAGACAAGTAGTGTTGTTTTAATAATGTTTTAATTTTAGTTTTAGTTATGATTGTTAGTCTTCATTTTTAGTTTTAGTTACGATTGCTCCTCACTTATAGTTTTAGTTTCTATGTCTCGAATATAGTTTTAGTTAGTTTTAGTTTTGTCAATTATAGTTTTAGTTAGCTTTAGTTTTGTCAAATAAAGTTTTAGTTCGCTGATATTCGTTTAAGTAAGGTAATTATAGTTTAGCTTAAGTATGCTAGTTTTAGTAATTTAATATCATTTTAAGTTATAGCAATAATTCTTTCATTCTAAGTAAATACTAATCGGTCGTCAATGAAAGACCATAATTATTATGGTCTACCATTGACATTCGTCACAAGTGAGGCCAAAGATGACAGAAATGAAAATTTCAACATATCTGAATTAATTAAGACAACTTTACGCAGAAATATTTGTTTCATTCCGGCTAAATATCGTTTTAGTTTTCACAATTTTCGTTTAGTTTTAGTCGTCACAATTTTCGTTTAAGTTGATTCCAAAATTTAGTTTTAGTTAACGAAAAAGTTTAAATTTAGTTAATTGACATTTTTGTTTTCGTTTTCAGAAACAACACTAGAGACAAGATAGCAAGCATTCAAACAAAACAATACCTGTTGCATGACTAAAATGTGCCAACAGAATTATATGTATTCTTAGTCAAGAGCATGGATCAACAAGTTCTCAGTTACATGATGAGTGGGAAGTAACAGTGAATGACCAAATCAACCAATTTACTGCTGTGCTAATCAAATCATTATTCCCAATTTGTACACCCACTAAGTTTAGAATTTCTTTAAGAACCCCAGACTATACATAAAGGCATCAGAAAGATAACAGTCTTCACATATATGATGAAGCTATCAGTACAGTTAAATTTACTAGAACTACTACCTAGGGTTGTTTCTAACCTTGAATAGTGTATGTTTTTCCAGAGTTTGTGACACCATAGGTGAACACCAGACAGTTTTCACCATTAATGAACTCTTTCACAGTTGTCAACATCGTTTCATCAAAGAAAGCCTTCTGTGTTGTGTTATCTCCAAAAACTTTAGAGAATTTGAATTTCTGAACTTGCTTGGCCAGACCATAAGCTGTGCTTCGATGTGTGTGGGAGTCTTTTGGGGCTTGAGCAACCACAGAACGATCATCCTCAATTTCCACACACCTCTTTGTCGATAAAAAAAACAAATAGATTTATGGCATAGATCTCTGATACTCAGCGTTTCCGTCAATGCCCAATGGCTGTGTTTAAGTTCATAGCAAATGTTCAAAATGTCCTGAATATTCGAGCTAGGCATAAGTTAAATTCCAATGGTGATTTGCATACATCTATTTGTACATTGTGGGATATTTTTCTAAATAGTCTAGATACTCAAGGTAATTCTGAGCAGATAACCATGCACACATCAGTTCACTGAAGGATAAAGCTTACTCTAAGAAGCTGTTGCATCTTATCACACACTGCATGTTCTATAATTCAGTTGGCCTCTCACCAGTAGAGCTTAATAGCTACTAGAAGCAAACTTTTAATGATTCCACACTCCACAGCCTGGTAATTGAATTCATTCTGAACTTCATCCTTGGTCAAAATTAGTACTTCAATGTCAACCTTGAATCCCCAAATTTCAGGTGGTATTATTAATAAATGTATATATTATTAGGTCTAAATACTCCTGTGTGGTAAGCTTATCACATAAAAGTGCCCTGCCAACCATCAAGGACTATTCATATTTGAAGATCAGAAAATATATCCGTTACTTCACAGTGAACACCTGAGCAGCAATTCTCACACATATTCAGATATATGTAGATACTTTGTCTGGTTGGTTGCAACTCGTTAAGCAATCAAGATACTGAATTGAGCTGATTTATCGCAAACTTCAGTAGTCCCACTCAGAATGAGTCACAATAGTCAATCCATTTTGGCATGAATGAAGGAACTAGGGCAGCGTTTCCCAAACTGTGTTATGCGTAGAGCGGTACCAATATCACTTATTGCCGATTATTTCATTTGCCGATACCGATTATTTCATTGTGTTTCCCAAGATGTCCAGGTTCCAAAAGATAAACCTAATGCTACTGTCTATTGTTGTGATACAAGCAAAACACTTGCTCCGTAGGAGACGTTTACATGAAGTTGGGGACTAAACCGAAGCACATTGCCCGCCGTCGACCATGCACGACAGAGGAGAGAAAAGATATATCTATGTAACTGGAATGCTTCTTCTACCGGCCAGCAGAGATGACAACTGTGCCCAGGGTATTAAGCTCTGCACAACAGCTGTTGACAATTTCCCATGCTAGACAATGCCGACTGGGTGGTCTGAAGTAGCCATGCTATGGGAACGAAACGCTGTCCTTCACGGACACAATGATGTTGCTGTCATCATTTTGCTATTAAAAACTGAAAATAATATTATAGAATGTAAAAAAAAATAACTCTTAATATCAGTGCCGATTATCTTACCGATATCTCTATCATCGGTCCCGATTATGAGTGCTGTCAATGTATCGGTACAATTCTAGTTCTGCGAAACCCTAGGGTTCCGTGAGTTGAAGACAAGGGTTCTGTGGAAAAGTTTCAATGTGAACGATAAGATCAAAACAATTTAAAATAAAGTTTGCAAAGCCTTTTTTTTGCTTAACGTCTGTTTATAACTTAATACAAAAGAGAATTTATGTGTCACTGTCATCAATATTTGTAATTTGTAATTATGAAAATTTTTATAGCGCCGTCAGTAGCAAGCTACAAAGGTGTTTTACATGACAGTTCGCTGTAGATTGAATATTTGTGCTGTTATTAATAAAATCTAGAACATGTTTAGTCTTGGACCGGGGTTCCGCCAAAAAAGCTAATATCAAAAGGGTTACACTCCCAAAAAAAGAGGTAAACGCTAAACTACGGTCACCATAGCAATGAGCAAAAAGGCTAATAGATATAACTGAATCCTAATCGGCAAAAAGTGATATCGGTAACCTCGCCATATATGCCGTTTATTTTTCATGCAGCCCTACACATAATGCATTTGTAAACTGTCACCTTCATTGACCACTTGCAGACTTTAAAATATATCCATCATCAAGTTAGAACACATTTGGACTGTCGTGGTTCAACAGTTCGCATCAAATATCAGAAGGAAACTGTACAAGACGATGATACAGCGTACAAGTCACATTTGCGACCAAATGACCACATACGCAACGATTGTACAACTACCAGCTATGTTTGGTATGTAATATTTATCTAATGTATTATTTTTAGTCGGTAAGCCAAGCAAATGACATAATTTATAATCTGGATTTTATTTTCTATCATCATCACTGTCTAAATTGGACATTCTATTGTCACTTTCAACCAAAACTAGGTAATATGTCGCATATGCGGCCCAACGACTATGTACCCGACGATCGTGCAACAAGCTAGTTTTTATAGAAATAAGCTTTGAATGTAATATTTTTGATCTGCCAACCCAGCAAAAGACATAATTTATAATGTGGAAAGCCATTACTACAATTTTAAACTATTATCCTTTGATAATTACTATTAGGACAAGTTTAAACTGGGAACGCCGTTAGTAAATCGGGATCACAGGAAACTGCTGGGTGAATAATATACATCCAACACAAAACGATTCAAAGCTAACCTGGTTTTCCTTTTTCTCTTGCTCGTCTTTGGTAAACGGTCGGATGCGAAGGTAAACTTTGACATACTCCTTTTCTACCTTCAAGGTTGAATCCAAATCTGAAAGAAGGTTTCGCTTTACTATTTCATCCAAATCTGAGTCATCTTTCTCATCCTCATCAAACAGAAGAACAGAGCCATCGCGATCCATGGTGCAACTAGAAAATAAAATATATGCTACAAGTAAACACCTTTATATAATAAGTCAATAAGCACACACAAATTTCAGCATGCAAAACTCTTTCAAGAAAATGTTCATGTACAGGGATGTCAAAATCCTAGTAAAATGCAACCTGAGTGCCTGAACCCATTCAAAACGGGTTCCCGAATCGCCGATTCCAATCCGAACGAGTGCCTAAAGCCTGTCAGTAAATAAGCCACTATTGGTATTGATGCCTACAGAATAGTCAAATATATTAATAAGGGCACCATGTTCAGGCAGCCCCAAGCATGGGTCTGTTCTGAAGGGCGACAGCATGAAGCCAAGAGGGATGCAGTAGCCAACCCCTCCCCATCTACGAATTTAGCTATAAATATAGACATTGTATAGGAATGATTCGCCCATACCCCACGTCTTTTATGATTTTTTGCTGCTGTCCATTGGACAACATTTGATGAATGATAAGAACTATTCAAGCTAATTTATGCTGATGTCAACTGCCTTTGTGGCCATAAGATTATTTTAAACTAGGGATCCACTTCGCACACAAATGGTAAACTGCTACAACATGGGTCTCCACTTGAAATGCCATTGCTACACACAACCAACCTTCAATCTGCCACTACTTAGAGCTGTACCAATTAATTGGCCGGTCGATTAATCGGGCCAATTATAGAGATATCGGCAGTATCGGATATCGGCAAGATAATTGGCGCCGATAATAAAAATTATTTTTTTATTTTATAATACTATTTTCAGTCTATAAAAGCAAAATGATGAAAACAACATCACTGGGTCTGTGAAGGACGGCATTTCGTTCCGTTCCCATATCGTGTCGTCAAGCCAATGACTTCTTTAGACCATTGGCTAGACCACCCAGTGTGCTAGTATAGACCGTGTCAACATAGGTCTTGTGCAGAGTGAGTCATAGTGCCTGCTTAAAGGCCAAGGAACGGCTGGCCAATTCAAGCCAAGGAACGCCTGGCAAATTCAACAGAAAAACCGATGCATATACATCGTGGAGGCATGCCTAATGAATACATGCTAGCTGCCAATCAGATCTCCCTGACACATTTCAGTCGCCTGAGACTAGATGGGTGGCTGTGAATTGGCCCGCCGTTCCATGGCCTTTAATTACCCTGGGCACAGTTCGACGGCAGGCGGTGTGTCTAATCTGTATTGCCTGTCTAGGATTAGTCCCCAACTACATGCATACGTCTCCTACGGAGCAAGTGTTTTGATTGTATCACAACAATAGGCAGTAGCAGTAGGTCTATCTTTTGGAACCAGACGTCTTGGGAAACACAACGAAACAATCGGCAAAATAATCGGTTATCAGCAAATGAATAATCGTCAATAATTGGTATCGGCATAATCAACAAAAAGTGATATCGATACAGCTCTACCACTACTCCTACCACACATGCCTTGACTTCACAGGAAACAACATCCAACTGTCAGTTATTAAGCCGTCAGACGGTAATCGCAAAGAATACATTCCCTAATAGTAAACAATATGGTCGTCTTGAATGCGCTCAAATAGAGCGCTAATACCAATATATAGAGCATTGACACACAATGTCAACACCACATAGCATCAATGTACATATTTGTTATGTTTTAGTTTCTTTTTATGTATTCGTATAATGTCTGAAATTAATAAAGGAAAAAAGTACAAATCATCACAATTTTGCATTCCTTGTGTCGCTGCGGTAACCTTGAATATTGATGGGATAAAAGAAAGCATGGAGCTTCTGCGGCCAAAAGTACGGCCTAAAACTCACAGAAAAATTACTTTTGTGGTCGAAATTTCTTTGTATATGCCGAAAACAACACTAGCCCTAACCCTGAGCCTAAAATGACCCTCACGACGAATAGCCTGACCCTAACGATGCCTAATCTGACCCTAACCGACCCTCACGACGCATAATATAAATTTTAGGGGTTTTAACAGTGCGCATGTGCCAATAGTTGTGCATGTGCAGAAGCCTTCATGCGCTAAATTTTTATGGGTTCGGCCGTATAAGTAGAATTTTCGTTTATTTTTGGGCAAAGATTTGGCCTCAGAAGGTTTATCCTAAAAGAAATCATTGCAATTTAGCATTCCTCGAGTGTTTGCGATAACCTTGAATATACATGAATGGAACAAAACAAATCATCACAATTTAGTATTCTCTGCATCATTGCGGTAACCTTGAATACACATGGATGTGGTTATGATCGTATAGGGCCATGGTATGGGTTTCCTTCTTCAGATAATAAATGAAACATTTCGAGAATTCGGGTCGATTTTACAAATCAGTTTTGGTGACACAGCCAAAATCCGTTTCGAGAAATCGTGTTTCGACGATTCGCTACGCACCCCTTCGCGATTAACTGTCAGGCTGTTATTAAGCATCTGGCACCATGTGTAAAGCATTATGCCTCCTTGGCTGTGTTTAAAGTATTGATTCACCAGCTCGAGTGCAATCGTTCGAACTGAATCTGGACTCATCCATAGTTAAGTGTTATCGCCTATGTGGTAAAGTGCGCGGTATTAAATTTGATTGATCTGAATTTCAACAATGGAATTATACTGGAGGAAAAGTCACATTCACAGTAAATAAAAATATATCGAGCTGGAATGATAGCACATATAATTGCATGACTATTCCACTAAAGATTCAGTGCACAACTACGCTCGATGAACTCATTATCAAGTGCGGAAGACGGCGCCTATAAATCTGCGAGGGCACGGATTCAACTAGTAATGTAGTCATATGACAACAAGACGATCATAACAACTCACATAACTCAAACACAAAGCAATACGTGTAATTTTAAACTACATTTTTGCCATACCCACGTCCGATGTGAGCCTTGAAAATTGTTTATATAATAAATTGAATATCTTTCCGAATCAAAACTTCCACCATTAAGCTAGTTTCAAACCATCCAATCGCAAGCAGGGTTGCAATTCAATATCACATTACTTCCGGTTAGTATTGTTGCGCATTTCTCTGTATGCTGCAGCTCAAAGCTCACGCTAGGTACAGTTAAGTTCAAAGTGTGTCTTTTCAAGTTTTAATGCCAGCCCATTTTACTATGACATTGTGTTGGACAGTAGATTTCATAATTGTCATATATCTTTATTGACTTACAATGTGGAGGTGTTGAACAATTCAATGTCATTTCGTTTCTTATTATTATCAGAAACAAGGTTTTTAAGGAATCCTTTTGTCTTTGCATTTTTTTTGGTTTTCAGATTTTTAACGTACGCAGTCACCCACCGAACATAAACTTACGACTAAAGTGTATGACGAACTTCCCACTCGGCCCTAAGGCCTATTTCGCTGTATCTTACCTGGGACTAATTAGTCCCAGATCTTACTAACGACAAATTCGGTGAATGAAGAATGCCTGATGAACGTCACATAGTATTATCACAATTCCCAAAATGTTACGACATTGGATTTTAAAATGTTCTTCTGTTTTGTGACCTGGGAATTGTTTTTGATCCTAGATCCTACCATTACTTTCAGCATTCAGGTCAACTCAGTTTCCAGATCCTGCTTTTGTAATTTGCGTGAACTTCGTTCCATTCGCAGTTCTCTCACTTCACGCTATCATTATTTTAGTTGACACCTTGATATGCACTCAGATGAACTTTGGGAATGCTGAATACATTGTCCTTCTTTCTTCCACTTTCCTCATACTTGCCAACACTGCAGGCTTTATTCCTTATTCGGGACTCGGGAATTGGGACTTCCCTCAATTACCAATATAATTATTTATTCCATTCCGTTATGCGAATCTGCCGCTGAGGTGCAGTGTGAAGTGTTTTTGAGTCAAGTCTTTCCTGTTCTCTGACCCACGCACAGATGCCTGTTTTAAGCGTCGCCGACTTTTGAGCGATTACATTTCATTTGCAGCCAGCAACTGTTGCCTCGCATTTGCAGCTGCACACGCCGACGCAGAGAGCTGCAACCTAAGAATAGGTGTATGGTTGAGGGGACAGTTCGATAGTCCGAAGGTTCGATAGTCCGAAGGTTCGATAGACCGAAGGTTCGATAATCATAAGATTAGTGTAAGATCGAGAGTACCTAGGGTTCCATAGTCCGAGGGTTCGATAATCCGAAAATCTTCGGACTAGAAAATTTTCTTCGGATAATCGAACCTTCCGACTATCGATACAGAACCATGGCTGCAACGCGGCAGCAGTTCCATTAGTCATGTAAGCCTATGTGTATCCTGTGTTTCGCTATCACTTCTTGGTTGTGAATGTTTTAATTGTCTATTGTTTGGCCTAATAAACTTCTATGATTTATTGCATGTTAAAAGATGAACCTGTTGAAAATTTGGACTTCAACATGTGCTCTTAAAAAAGTTGGTGCCATTCTACTGTGGGTCTATTTGCCCTTACCACACCTGAGGCAGCTATTAGCAGAGTGGCCAATTTTAATGTGTTTAAGATCATAATTGGAGGAGCAAGGGTTAATACAGTTTAATATAATTTGTGTTGCAATCAACGATGAGCACCAGTGACAAATAATGATCACTTTAAGGTGAATGCTAATTAGTTTGACAGTTGCCTGGACCAAAGACCGAGAAATATAAAAATATTCAAACATATTTGATGCAATTATGCCAGATAGTCTGTATATTTCACTGCTGCTTATAGGAAGAGGTTCTAAAATAAATTGGACATTTCAGTCTCTGATGTTTGTTGGATAATGATAATGGAGGTGGTGGAGGCATGTTACGTTATATGGTCCACCAACAAATGGCTCAACAAAGAAAGGTTCTGCTATAAATCAGTTTCAGAAATCAATAACACAAGGAAAATTGGCACAGGAAGCGAACAAGTGTGATTGTAAATAAGAAAAAGCAATTCCTCTGTTCTTGAGAAATTCATGAATGCAGCCAATTAACAGCTAGTCAGTATTAGAGTGCACTTGAACATCGTAATATTAAGTGACTGTACCTAAACAGGAAACTCAAAAAAAAACAGCAAAGGAAAGCAATAGAAAGTGATCTCGCAACTCTTCCTTCATCACTACCAATCACCCATCATCTGCCTCAGGCTCCTCTATCAGGCTCCTCTATCAACCCTCAGGCCGTCCACCCAATGCCAGTGTTGGGCACGAGACCAAACCTTTAGACCAACACCGATGCTCTTTTTGATAAACAATTAAATCTATAAGATGCTAAAACGAGAATACCACGCTTAAAACATTAATTTCTTTGCTGAAGGATACTAATCTTAATAATGGTCCAGAAACAGTTTCACCGGCCAATCTGAACTTCTGCGGTTCAGCCCTTGGCTTCGGCCAGAGAATATCACACTATAAGTTACTTACAGTATACGATTTAATTACTAAATACTTTAAGACAAGTAGATTAATGTTCCGTTAGAATGATGTAGGCCTACTTGTACTCAGAATTGTAGGTTAATAGCAGTGTTGTATGCAAGATCTTAAACTTCAAGACCAAGACGAGACAGTGAGGTACCGAGACCGAGACACTAGGTTCAAGACAGTTCGAGGCATATATATATATATATATATATATATATATATATATATGGTCAAGTCTAAACACTGTTGTCTCTAATTGAAAATAACTGACAAATATCAAAGAAATTGCTCTGATATGGCAATTGATCAAGAACGCTAACCTAAGACGAAGACCAATCGCAAGACCGTTCCTTTAAGACCAAGACCAACGCATCCGAGACTAAGACCAAGACTGATGGTCCGAGACCAAGACCGAAGCCTTCGAGACCCAGACCGCAGTTTTCCGGTCTCGAGACCACGGTCTTGGTCTCGAGACCACATCCCTGCTCAATGCTGAAGCTTCATCTCTTCAAGAACACATGTCCCAACTCATCCAATCCTCTGCCTTCCCATGTTTCTTTAAAGAACACCGTCTATAATACCCTTTGGACAACCAATCTGATTCGATGTGGCACTCGAGAATAACCTGGTGAATTGCAGAAGGCTTTCGAGTGGCGCTTTATAAGTTTGGTGATTACAATTATGATGGAATTTACCTGAGTAGCAAAAAAGATACAAACTAGCCAGAAAATAATAATTTGTAAGGTAAAAAGACTATCTTAAAATGTACATGCCACTAGAGTTTTACATGACCAATTGAACATAATACAACACCTCCCTGCCAAAACAGCTATCAGTGAGTTTAAAAAGTAAAAACTTTCAACTCTGAAAACTTTTAATGACAATCTTGCATCTCCAAATTGCTTGTGCATACAGGTATACATGCAATTGCTTAATTATTTCTGCAACACTTATAACTTGTACCGTAGCTTTTGTATTATTCAAAGCTGTTGAAACTATGCACAATGCAAGCAAAACCATACACACAACACAGCACATTTATATATATATATATATATACACACAACTGCAGTTCTATGGTATGATAAGACCAAAAACAAGGTCATTGTATTTTTCCATGTGTTAGTTAGCAGGTCTAAGATAGTCCCTTGATGCATGCAAAACAGACAAGGAAATAAACATCCTTGTAACTTCAGGCATTCTTTACAGCCAGTTGCACAGGTCACCTGCATTGTTTTGGTGTGCTTGAGGCACTACGACATCCTTACGACAGTGAGCAACTACCTGAGTACTTATGTTTTCTTGAAACAAAACCTTGTGATAGATTGTCTGCAATGTTGCGATGCTTCGCTGATTCTGAATGGCTACCGGACATCGATTGTCTGCTCCTTTTCACTCGATTGCCATTAGGTGATCGCTAAGCTTCCCGCTTCACTCTAAAAAAAAATTAATGTTTTAAATTAAGTTGTGGGAACCTAACCAAAACCTTAGTTGTACTGATTTACTTCATTTACTGCATGGCTGAACCAAAAGCAAATTTACAGTTGACCATGATGCTTAGAGAAAGACGGAGAAGAAATAGAGGTGGTAACAAGCTTCACGTTCCTTTTAATAGAGAAAGAGGGAAAGTGTGATCTGGAAACAAAAAGAAGGATAGCAATAGGAAAAGCAGCAATGGGTGGATTAGAAAAGATATGGAAGGACAAAACACGTGAGCATAGACCCAAAAAAGGCTAGTGAGGGGCCCAATTTGTCTCCCTTTTCTGCTCTTCCAGAAAGAATAAACTTCTATTCATCCAAAATTAACTGTATGCCCAGATGTTAAATAAAGTTTGTTCCTAATAACTCTCACTAGGTTTTACAGACCTTATAAAAATTTGTTCCATAAAAAATAATTAACTGAATCTTTTGTGTTTGTGTGGCAGATAAAAATGTTTGCGCAGAGTTTTTCTTCTGCGCGGCTGCGCAATCGCACAGCCTAGAGGGAACATTGGCATTGAGCGCAATGATCTTCCCTATAGTACAATATGGATGCAAGTCGTGGACAATGACAAAGAACATGAAGAAGATCAACGCACGCAAAATGAGGAAGATGCAGAGAATATCACGGACGGAGAAGAAGACAATCGAAAAGGTGCGCAAGAAGATTGGGGTTGAGAATGATGAGATGTTACAACAAACAGCATTGAGAAGGAAGCTGGTTTTCTTTAAACCTGTTATGCGATCAAATAGAATGGAAAAGGAAATGATGTTAGGCTGTTGGCGCGCAGAGAAGGAAAGAGAAAATGAGAGTGCCCAAGGAAGAAATGGATGGACGAGATACAAGAAAGACCCAGAATGAATCTGGAGGAATTAAGGAATGCGACCTCGGAGAGAAAGCAATAGAGAAGGTTATCATGATGGTCGCTAGAGTTCAACGAATTGAAAGCACAAGGTGACAAAGTGACCATGATGACGCTCAGCTGCTACAGCAGAGCACCTTCAAGAGGCATGAGATAGACATCAGCTTATGCTACTTAATTCACTTCCATAGGTGGCACTTTCTCTGCACCACTGCTTCAACTCAAAACATATTTTGGTGTCACAGTCATTATGGAACTTTCTGCGTAGAAATCCCGACGGATGAATGCTTGGATTCTGTACCACATGAGAGGATACTCTCTCTCTCTCTCTGGTCTCTAGCCTTGCAATATAATGCAACAATTTATTTTCATTCATATGGAGGATTTATAATTTTATAGCAACCCTTCAGGAACATCTACTCAGGAGCGCTCCTGACCCGACCCCGGCTAAACTGAACAGTCCTAACACTTTAACGACCACCATGTAGTAAATTGTAAGGCATATTCAATAACGTTGGCCGTTAAAGGGTTAAGGTTGGCATTATGCGAATGGCGGTAGGGAGCCCATTCCAGATTGCAGGGCCAGCAACCGAGAAGGCTCGGTGCTGCTGCATGGAAGTCCAGGAGCGAGGGACAAGAGGTTTGGCCTGTAAAGAAGAGCGAAGAGAGCTTCAGCGTTGGATGTCCAAGATAGAACAGCATAATTATGGCAGGTACCTGGGAGCTGATCCATCTAGGCAATGCCACACCAACAAAGAGACCCGGTATGAGATTCGCTGAGAGAACAATTGACAAAATGGTATTTGTTATCACAGTATCATAAAATTCAACCACATATATCTACAAACCAAACAAAATAGGATGCCATTATAATCACAACATTACTGTTTTCGTTGTGTGGAAGATTCTGAGCTGTCTGAGTCACTGGATGAGTTACAGCTGCTACACGTATTGCAACTGGAAGAGGAACTGGAAGAGGAACTGGAAGAGGAACTGGAGCTGCACATTGTTGGTTTGTTCACGTCAATGGCTTCAGCAACGGCAATCAACTCTGGTTTGTGCACCTAGTAAAACGCATAAATTTTTATGATTTTGCAAGGGCTGAAAGAGGAGCCATATAAATTATAAATGCATGCATATATACATAGATGCTGCTACATACAGGCATATGTAATTATGCATGCAACTAATGGTACAACATTGTGCATGTCGTTATTAACATTTCGAGATCAACATTTGTTTCCCAGCATACAACAGGTGTTGTATGTCACAAAGCATAATGTTCATCCATTCTAAAGATATATTCAGGAGACTGTACATCCATTTTAGGATACCAGTAATTCTCTAATTAACTAGTTAAGTTTTACAATTACATTTGTACATGCACCAACAGCATTGTTTTAGGCATCCTAAGTTTCCATAGGACGAAAGGGTCAGTTATCGGGGAGATAGCAGGATTTTGGTCCCTTAGGGGCATGGTGGCCGATTGGTTAGAGCGGTCAGCCCGTAACACTCAGTGTGCGCCGAGTGAGTGGGTTGGACTCTCATCCGAGACGTCACTGCGTAAGGACCTTGAGCAAGTCTTTCGCACACAATTCCTCTGCATTACAACTGCAGTAGCGACGCCCAGGTGCGTGTGCATTTCTGAACTAAACTGCAAGAAGGGCGATATCAAATAACAGTTGTATTGTATTGTTTCTTTTCCTATTGTAAACTGGCCTTTCCTTGTGGATACACAAGCATAAGGTGTAGTTTTTGATTGATTTGTTATGTTGGTTACAAAATAAACGATTTGTTTTGAACTGTCACTCCATTTTACTTGTATGTTCTGCTTTTCTACTTGATTGTCAGTTACTAATAACAACTTTTGCTACGGTTAAGTCAAAAGTACAATAATTTAACTTGTAAGATACCAGTAACTGTGACGTACTTGTAAGCAGGGTTATGCAACCACCATTTTATTACAAGTCTCCATCAAGAACAGGCCTCAGAATCTAAATATAAGTGTTTAACCCCATTAGCGTGTAATTCAATTTTTCTTAACTCTCGTCCATCGCGGAATTATTTAGAAAAATTGATTTCCAGTTTTTTTTGCTATGATGAATCGGCGATGATACTTTAATTTATTGAAAACTTATCCAATAATTTTTTTCAGAATTTACCACCACCCAAAATTTATTAGTTTGTGGTGCGAAAAAAATTGGGGAGGTGACACACAAAATATTTTCAGAGCATTTTTGCTTGACAATGTCATCAAACATGTCCTAGGTTCTAAATAAGTTGAATAATGCAAGCAGCTTCTGCGTATCAGTCACAAACCTTATTCACCAGCTGTAAGATGGTACATGTATACATGGAAAAAGGGACTCTGTCGGACCATGCAAAAGTTGAATATGTATTGTTAGCTCTCGTCATCTCACCAAACCATGAACTATTATGATGTCATGGGCCTCTGGTAGCAAATTCAGACATACGACCACTTTCTTGTTATAACAAACATGCCTTTCCCTCCCCCGACAAGCCACAGTTATGACATGCCACTTTGGCCTATAATATGGTACCGGCAGTGGCCCTTTGCAACCGGCAGAGATGATATAACTATGCCCAGGGTAATTAAGCAGGTACTGTGCCTCACTATAAACAATACATATGGGCTTGCCAGTTTCCCATGATTTAGATTTATAAGAGCACAATGCCTTTCGGGTGGTCCGAAGTAGCCATGACCCACGCAGCCCGGGTGTTCATGGGCTTCACACCATGGGAACGGATCATGCAGCCAGAATTATCTCGGGCTACACGCTAAAGGGGTTATGGACATTTTAATCTAGGTTGACCAATATTACAGCATTTCGTCATTTTATAAAAACTCAACAAATGTTAGGTGTTGAAAATCATGATTCCCACCTTTAACATATTGAGCCACATATTAGAAAGCTTTGGTCGACCACGCATAGTTTCGTGCCAGACAATTGGGAAATTAGTAACGCTGCAAAAGTTTTGTGTCACAGCGATCGTGTCGTCAAGATTAAGGACAACATGCCACCAGCCACCAGGAATGAACATTATTTCACCTGGCTGCTGCAGAACTTCAATCTAAAAATAAAATTACATTCAGATAAAATATATACATCAGACAAAGAAATGTCTTAGCTGGTATCCAATCTTATGTGTGCAGGCCCGGTTTTAGGCATAGGTGATGGCGATATAGGCAGCTGCCTAGAACGGCATTTTTCAAAGGGGGGGCAAATTCGGGCTTAATATTTAAAAAAAATGTTTTTAACTTTTGAAGATCAGAAGCTTTGACCTTACATTAAATTCTCAAAAGAATTTGTTATATGCCTATTCAAATTCAATTCTTCAAAGACACATGGTACCAAACTCTACCTTAACATTGTCACATGAATATTTCAATGCTTTTGTAAACATGATGTTCAAACTCAGCATACGCCACTTCCGTCAAAATATGTGTCGTCTGCTTTTTGGCAGTCTGCTAATAGAGAAGAATTACAGAACAATCAAGCCACATAGTTTTATTGGAATATTTTTGCATAATGGGGTTGGTTGCTCTTTTGAAATACGAATTTTTTAACACTTCCAACAACAGTTGCGAGCGCGAAGCAAAGCTTTTCGAAGCTCAAACTCATAAAAACATGATACACTGGACAATGATTTTGCTTCTATAAGAATGTTGGGTGTTTATTACATTGTTTTTGCTGCTGATTACAAAAGTCATCTTGAAATTATCCTATCACATACCATTTTTGAGAAATTTGCATTAAAAAATTCACATATTCAGCTATGATATTTTGGCAGCATTATAATATGGTCCATTCAACTTGGGCATGTCCATGCATGCACTTTTCCATTACATTACAATCGTTTCAATGTCAACTTCTTATTGTAAGATGCACCTATGGCACGTTGCATAATGTTTGTGTAGTTATTATTGGCACAGCTTGGGCATGAATTAGCAGTGAGAAGGCTGGCAGAAAGCTACCAGCAAAAGTTATAGCGCTAAATAATTTGCTTGCATATACACACACAAATGCAAATCAGGAAGTCTGTCATGTATCTGTTGATGTATTTCTTTGCTTTTTACATCATTTCTCAAGGCATATAATTGATTTATCAGTTTTATTATAAACTTCCTATCTAATATAATAAAACTATAGGTTTTAGGATGGTTATTGACAGCCAGCCAGTGTCTCAACAGCCAATACAAAATGAAAATCAATATAAAAACATTTCTGATTCTGGAGACATATATAAGTCTATAATTATAAATGGATCAGTTGCATGATTTGATTCTTAAACCTGTGACACTTATATTGCATCTCAAATACATAGTGCAATTTACCAGGTTATAATTAATTTTCTTAAAAAACTATAATTTAAATTTTCTCCAAATTCCTATGTTATACAACCAATCCAACATTATATTTCTGTTCACTTTGAGGTGGGCTATCATCAGTTTCATCACCACCCAAAAATTTCCAAGAGCAAAGAATTTAAATCAATTGTTTTCCAGTGATATCTCCGTTTTAGCATATCTCAAGATCGCTTGGTTGGTTTAGCTACAATATCTATCAAAAGAAAGATTGCCGAAGAGTTGGATCTGAGAGAAATAATTCGTTAATTTGCTTTAGCAAAAAGCAAGAAAAGCTTATATTTCTTGAAAGCGAAAGAATTGGATCTCCAGTGACACCTTTGAATTAATAAGAAAGAAAAGAGATGCAAAAACAAAGTCTCCACAAGAGTACAAAATTCTACAAAATGAGGTACAACGGATGTTATGAAGAGACAAGCAGTCAGAATTGGAGACATTATGCAACGAGCTGGAGGAGAATGAAAGGAAAGGCAACACCAGACATGTATTTCAAATAGTGAAGAAGCTCACTGGCTCGTTCAAGCCTCGAACCCCAGCCATTAATGACAACAACAACAAAAAACTTGTTGAACCGGAAAAAGTAAACCAAAGATGGAAAGAATATTGCAAAGGACTCTACAGCAATGAAAAAGAGGAAAAAGACATAAAAATCGAAATACAAGAAAAAGAACCACCGCCATTAAAAGAAGAGATAAAACGAGCCATATTGAAAGCAGCTATGCGGAAGTCACCAGGCCCAAATGGCGTAGCCGCTGAGCTATTTAGATTTGACTCTGACAAAACTACACGAGATATGTGTGGACGTATGGGAGACCGGGGATTGGCCAGAAGAATGGTCACAGTCAATTTTTATTTCACTGCCGAAGAAAGGAAATCTACTTCACTGTGGTAATCACAGAACAATTGCACTAGTCTCACATCCCAGTAATATTTTGTTACGAGTTATACTGGAACGCATCCAGACCAAGCTGGAAACAGAGATCGCTGAAGAACAGGCTGGCTTTAGGCCAAGAAGAGGCACGCGAGATCCAATTGTGAACTTAAGAATCATCTTCGAGAAAGCAAGAGAAAGGAAACAACCACTGTACCTCTGCTTCATTGACTTTACAAAAGCTTTTGACATGATTCAACACGATCAACTATGGATAACCATGATGGAGATGGGTTTTCCACCCCACCTCATTCAGCTATTGCGAAATCTCTACAAACAACAACGAGCTACTGTAAAGACAGACAGAATTATGTCGACATGGTTTAGTGTCAAGAAAGGAGTCCGACAAGGATGTAATTTATCACCAAGCCTGTTTAACATTCTGGCAGAGCAGGTAATGCGAAAACCACTACTAGGCTACCACAAGGGATTCAGGATTGGAGGGAAGACTATAAATGACCTTAGATGTGCTGATGACATCGTGCTACTGGCCACTTCACCTGAGGATTTACAGAAGTTGGTGCAACGCGTTGAGATATCAGCAAAAGAACACAGTATGCTGATTAACGTAGCAAAGACAAAAGTAAAGACAAATAACAATGATACACTTTTGATCAAGATGGATGGATACAAACTGGAACAAGTGGACTTATTTACATACTTGGGGAACAGAGTAACGGAGGTACTTCAGGCACATCGTGAGACAGCCTAAAGACAGTATTGAGAAGAGTGTGATGTTGGGTATAGTGGAAGAAAGCTGAAGTTGTCAACATTGTCAAACCAGAATCTGCTGGTCTGACAATGTCATGGCGTGGACTGGTTTAAAAGGCACAAGCTTAATGAACATCGTAAGAGACAGAAAGCATTGGACATCACTTTCCCATTCATGTAGTCAACCGTCGCGAAGCGACAATGACGATGTGACATGACATGACATACACATTTTAGCCTCCTTATGCAGTATAATATATGACCTTGTCGAATAGGAACGCTTACCAGCAGTAAGAAACGTTAATTCGGGCGCCGCGGTTCATAGACGGCATTTATACCCATGGACGAGATAATTCGGGATGCACGGAACCGGCCAGATATTTATTGGACGAGATATCTCGGGATGCACGGTTAAGGGGTTAATATGCACAGTTGCCTTGCAAACGATTATGATCAACAAATCTCATCACTCCTTGCTTCTCTTTCAATATGTTTACTTATCATTCATAGAGCTCTACAAATCATTAGCAATTTATAAACAAAGGAATAGTTGCAGACACATTAGACCAGTTCTAAAGCCTACAATTGCACTTTACAACCATGATGACAAATGAAGCCGAATTTGGTGTAAATCTGAGAAGGTACTAAGAAAAGCAGGCATCAAATGAACTATTTGGAAGTCCACTGTACAACAAACCTCTGATGAAGAGAAAGGCAATAATTATGTTTACTAGAAAGGCAATCATCACCACCTATCTGAACAACTTGCTCTATTGCCATTACCTGGCTTTCTGTACAACTGGATCTTATTACTATTGCAAAGCCATCATCAATTCAGCATTGTACTAAATTTCACATCCTAGTATCTGTCTTAAGTCAGATCAACTCTATTATCATACAGGGATCTGGGCTTGGGGTGTCCTAGGCTGTCTTTCCGTCTGCCATTAGTACAGCTCAGGCAAATCATTGCATATTTGGCGCGTGCACCCAGCCGATCGTGGGACCAACGAGCTTTATAACTTGTCATGTGTGTAATGACATGTACCACCTTGGCTGTAATCCTTGCCCCATGGAGGAAGGGTGTCTTTGGAAATTTTACTTCTGCACTGCGATATTCTCCCTTGTGAATGGTGATAGTAACCTGTCTGTGGATAATTATGTTACAATTCCTGCTATTTTGATGAAGACTTTAGTTTTGGCTTTGGAACGAAGCTGAAGTGTGTTTGTTCATATGTTCCAATGCACATAATGAACTTGCAGATTTTGTAACCACACAATTTCCATCTTTAAACTCTTCCCAGACAGCAGGATAAGATGCCAGAACCATTTTTATTTTAGCCAAATACCAAGAATGTTTGTCAATCGTTCAAGCTGTTTCAGAAATGTCACTAGAATTGAATGTTGTTTGGATTGGCTGGAAAAATCGGACAAACACAAGTTCTTGTCAAATGAGAAACTCTTTCCAATTTGGCCATGTGATCAAGAGATATCAAGGCAATATTGAAAGAACATTTTGAGAAATCCTTGCCCTAATAACCATATCCTACACAGAAAATTCATCCCTGTATTGTTTATGGTCCTTGAGAAATGCTATGGTCCTTGAGAAATGGCTGCTTAACCATTTTGACAAAATGACCTTGACCTCCAGATCATGTGACATTCAAACAAACTTTTAAGTGCATTTTTTTATTCCTTGCCACTGAAAACAATATCCTAGACACCAAAACTCATTGCTGTATCATTTATGGTTCTTGCAAAATGGATGATCGACAATTTTGGAAAATGGACCATCCGTGGTGGGCATTTGGCCGCCATCATGTTTTGTCAAATTCTACAGGTGCTAATGACACCACCATAGAGAGGTGTAACAAGGTTTTGAAAAGTGGGGGGCATAATTTCAAAAATATTGCGCAAAGCAAAAAAAAAATTTTCCGCACTTTTTTAATTTAGCACTCCCCCCAGAAATTTGAAAAATGGAGGGCACAAATTATTTTAACAAAAGTCATCTCATCATAATTACTACACAGAAACAAGATATGCAGGATGCTTTTAAAGCATACACTATAAAGTAGGCCTAATATTTTGTACAATATACAGTAAAATTGCATGCAAATTAATTTTTTCCATCATCATGAGGCTTGTAACAAGGTCTCGTTCAATCTTGGCTCGTGTACTGAGCAACCCTGGCACTCCGGAAATTTGTTTTTTACTTGGTTACATAAATGTATTTTTCTTAAGATAACAATGTATCTTCTAATTCTTTGTTGCATTTATTGTCGTACCTACCTTTTCACCTGCCAGCTACATTTTGTTAGTTAAGACTAGTTAAGTTTTATGTTTATTCACCGTTGAATCTATTATCTTCTCCCTTTAATCTTCTCTTACCGGCTCTCACTTTTCTATTTCACCTATCCTACTAGGTGGCCCTAACTTGCGGGACCTTTGGTTCCTAATTAGGTCTCCTGGGATTATCTCATTCTCCTTACTGACTCCATGACTCCTCTTGTTTCTCAACTAGAATTAGACTTATTTACTATTTTGTTGTGTATTCGCTGTCAGCTGTTGTATATAATTCTGATCAGCCATATAAATTTCTTTGATTGATTGATTGATTGTAACATGGTCATTGCAACAGCGAATGGGCTGGATGCCCAATTAATTTCAGCTTTAACTTGCCGCAAGATTCATGTCAACGAATAAGTTATTTAGATCTAATATTTGATATGCATGTATACGGACATTTCTCTAGCGCCTTCATAGTTGCTGACTTAATATGCCAGAGTTTTTATTAGGATTTCATATTTAATCAATGACTACAACCACAAACAACTATAATGTGGCTATAAGATGGTCAAGTACATTTGGTTGATATTAACAAGGCATATGTCAAAATTCAATAGGCAGATTCCTAATTGGTTAAAAATATCGGGATTTAGGTGGAAGAGTAGTACTTAAGCTAACCTTGAGATTGCCATGAAGGTATGAAGTACTTACAACATCATTTTCATGGCCTCTGCATATGAAGGCGGAAACTCATTCCTCACTCTCTCTCTCTCTCGGAGCTTCCCACTTGAAGGGTTAGGTCAGTGTAACATTCGTTTATTGTGAGATCACTTGGTTGATACATTACAATCAATAGCAGAAACTAATTTAGTATTTCCAATTTCCAAACGAGAGTGAGTTTTTCGTCCAATTCAATATCCAGGGTCATTATAATCAACGGGACAACTTTAGATTCATAAATTGGATTCTTGGGACAAGATTTTTTGACATACTTAGACTTCAAATGAAAGTCACGAAGTCACGATTGCGGACTCGGATAATGGCTGGAAGAAAGACCGATCGTGCAAGAGAGTGACGAGACTTATGTAGAATTACAGAACCAACACAGTCTTTCATGTATGTATCTGGCTATTTATATAGTGCCTCGTTAGAATTTGGGGATAACTAGGGGGTACTGAGCACTAAAACTGGGGGGCTTTGTTGTTAGGTTGACTATTGTTTTGTAAATAAAAAAAGTCCAATTTTCGTTTTCAAAACAGAAATCGGAAAACCGATTTTTATTAAAACACAGCCCATTGTTTGTCCAAATTCAAGTTTATGCCCAGTACTGCGAAACTCGGCCTCAGACAAAAGGACACTTATTTTGTCTGCCAATTATCATCAATCTTGGGTGCATTAACACCAGTGCCATAACCTCTTCAACTACATGCAACCCAAAGTACACGTACAGAATTTGAATTAATGCACAAACCGGTTTATACTCTTTAGGCCAAGATGGTTCCTGTGTGCGAGGGTAGACAAATTTAAACCATATGATGCCTTCCTGCTTGTTCTTCCATCCCTCATTAGGTTGTGGCTCTAGTATTGCCTTGGGACATGATGGTGGAAATAGGCACCACCTGAGCAAACATGAACAATATGTTATTAAAAAATGGGAATACTGTTATGTCCTTTTACCAGTTAGTACTGTAAGAAACAACTGGCAAAACGATCATTCTTTGACACCAAAAATGTACATCGTAGTCAAAACTTGTCCCTTGAGGACAGAGAACACGAACCATATGGAAATACTTGGGTGATGAGCTATCACAATGAGAATGAACAAATCTACAGAAGAACTGCTTTTGCAAAGAGGTATTAGGTAAGGCTTCACATAAACACCATTAAACATCTCAAACTTACATTTAAATTATATTCCATAAACTGCAAGCTTTCTTTTCTTTTAAATAAAGATTATTTCAAAAAGCAGTAGATACTGAAGAACAGTATATAAATTGTTTTACCACTTATGACCTCTGACGAGAGCATTCCATGCGCTGGTTCCAAGTGGATCAATATGAATACAAGTTCCAGTTCGCACAGAACCCATTACAAACCACCTGAAGATTAAATCACAAGCAACCACAGGCTTAGATGAATATAACAACTGGGTGAATGTAATAGGTTTCCATTCTGTATAATTTCATATCAACATGTTGGTATGCTACACACAAACGTACAACATGAAGTCATTAACGCAAAGAGAGCTTGCAGTCTCCTGTGCAAGTAATAGAACTATTCAGTCAACTTCTTCAATTCAGTTGGGTGATTTATCTGCCAATTGTACTGAATGCAAGCTTAGTTTCGGTACATGGCGATCGAGTCATGCATGCGTGCTGTCATTTTCTGCCAGTGCCTGATGAGGGATATTGTTAGAATCAGATCACATACTGATTTAACCCCTACTAGTTGCCTTCCAGCAGAACTCACTCCTGCAGCTCATTTTTCACCAGAGTCACATAAAGATCTGCACAAACTACAATCACTCAAAACCTTTCCCTCCAAGGTAAGGTAAATAAATAGCCATAATAAGAGTTCTAAACTTCAGCATGTTATCTCAAATATTGTATGCATTGCATTACTGGACAGCAGATACTTAAATTATATCTCATGCATTGCACTGGCTTCAATAGTGCTGTTATAATAATAAGTCAAGGTAAGGTAAAATTATTGCATAATAACTTTATTAATAAGGTATATCATCTTGTATTCATTTCAAGTAAAAACACCAAATTTATTTACCATGGTAAAGTCTCTTAGTAAAAGACAAAGAAATGGTCCTCAAAGACTGTTGACATATATTTGCAACTTAAAAATGAGTCGTCAAACTTCAAGGCAGCGCTTTCAAGACTATTTTTATTGCAGCACCAGGTAAAATATCGAATATTGGTATATTGCCAGTAAAGGTCTGATAAAAATCAACAGACGAGCGTAAAGTCGCCTTGCAATAAATAATTAGAGCATCTTAAGTTCTTTTCAAGGGTCTGTGTCCTCTGGGATAAAGCCAACACATTGCAGAGTATTTGACAACAGATGGAGCTTGTGATGTCAGAGAAAATTAAAATAATTATGAATTTTGTAGCATTCCGCTTAACAACACCTGGCATACAATAAGTGCTACGCATGCAACCTCTTATTGGAAACTGCTGCCCCAAATGATGACCAAAACAGATATTCAAGAAGAAATTCAGCAATTTGCTTGTGATGACTTTAGCTGATTGAGAAGTTTGAATGCGCCATATTCAACTTTGTTCCCATCAGGAGATGTGCCAACCTGTCACTGCCAATGTTGGTTGATGGTCTCAGCTGCTTGGGGGAAATTGGACTGTCCCCTTCACCTGCACTTCTATGATGCAGAACCGGGCTTCTGCAGTGGTGGGTCTGACCACATGGAATTGGTAACCCCAAGAACTTTGCCTTTTATCCAAAACCTCATCTGTATTCTATTCATTACTGAAAACTACTCTCTTCAGCCATAGTCGGACCAGGAGCGCCTCTAAATAGTATTTTTAAGTGGAGCTATATCAAGTTTCGTTGCTCGATTGATGTAAGTGATACGTAAAAGTTCAATGTAGTATGTATTGATAATGAGATAACAAGAAGGGTCACAATTGGAAACAAAAACTTATGGTTAGGCCAGTACATTAAAGTATAGGTGGCCTTGCTAACCTGTATGGTGGCCTTTTGTTATCCGGAGCATACTGAAAGAGATCATCGCGAAAATACTTCGGGATGGAGTAGTCAAGCAGCATGTTTTTCATCTTCACATTCTTTACAGCAAATATATGAAAAGATTAGGTTTATAAATTGGCTAGGGTGCAACAATAATCACAACATTGCAAGTGTCTTATATCCGTAAAACAGACAGCAACAAAAGTGATCTACCAAAGGCAGCGAGTACCAGCCACCTTCATTAAATGACAAAAAATTTACACAACACATGCCGTCCGATCCACTAATAGGAGGCACTCTTTTTGGGAAGAAGGATAAGGGAAGAGTGGGGATAGGCTTCAGGGAGGAGATAGGAGCAGAAGGCAGATAGAGGAGGGGGACAGAGGAAAGGGCCCAGGACAAAAGGGAGAAGAGGGGAGGGAAAGGCAAAGTGAGGGAGAGGGATAGAAGAGTGAGGCAGAGACAGGCAAACATCTAGTTTGGATTGGCTTCTGATTTTTCATGTCAACACTATAAACCTTAAACAGATTAAACATTTTATATCGATCATAAAAAAAACTGCAGTACAAGTTTTATTATTAAATCAGTGTGCAACATAAAAATTCAACGCAGAGTCATTCCACGTCAAATAAACCAGTAAAACAACAATTTGCCACCACACCCCTTTGGATTTGTCTGAAATTCTTTAACATTAAGTACACGCAGAATGATGAACTGTGAAATTTTTTCCAGAATATCTCAACATTTGACAGAGATATTCATTTTTTATTTAATAAGCAAAAAACGGATTGTAGCATGCCACTACCTTTATTAAATATTGTATTACTGTTTGTTTGGCAATTTCAACCTCTAAGTAGACCAACATTTTAAAATAATTTGCCATTTTCCACACAAATGTTTAAATCAATGTGTTCTTGTTGTCATTAATCACAATGGGAAGAAAACTTCTGGGGCCATGTGCATGAAAACTCCTTTTAGTCCGTCGCAAGTCCTAGTCTGGACCAGTTTTCGCTGTAAACCCAACTAGAGAACTAGATCAGCGTTTCTGGAGACACCTAGGTTCTCTAAAAACCGACCAGCGCTAGTCCACCTTGCAAGCAGGTGTAAATCCACTACTTAAGCTTAGTGAAATTAAAATGGTGGACGTCTCGATTGGTCTGCTTTGACACAGTTTCAGACGTCAAAGAGGGTTTAAGACAGATCATAGTTCACTCTGCTAGTGTCAGACGATGAACTTATTATGTTCTTCGCTTTTGCCATCACAAAATGATCATAATAACAGTGATCTTCGTTTAATTGGGAGTTTTAGCACTAGTTGAAACATCGCATCGCTGAACACAAGGCCTTTAGCTTGCAATGGTCTAGTTAACTTTTACCACATGCAAGTTCAAGTTGAATAATAGTTGAGTAAGGCAATCTTAATCTATGCATAGCAATTTTGGCAGACAAAAGTAATATTGTGATAACAATAACATTTGTGTTTTAACAAAATGATTTGTTAATTAAGACAATGAGCACAATAAATTTCTTTGCCAGATCAAGTTCGAAAATAGCCTATAAATAGCTTGCGCATGTACAATTTGCCATAATCACGCGAGCCATTGATGCTGGGTTTTCCCACGCCGTCCAAGTCTCTGACTAGTTAGTCTGGTACCAACGAATCATTAATACATGCCAATTTCCCGTAGTCTAATAAAATCACCCTACGAAGTCCGTCTTTGGGCACAAGGCTGGACCAGAGTTACAACCGCTTTAAAATCCGCCATACACGTAAGCCCTGCTGTCTGTCAGAAAATATGCTCATATGTTGTGTAAACATGGAACTGTCCTTGGCCATATAGGGAGGACAGCTATTGGGTCGCAATCATTTCTGTGCTATGTTGCAACCCCGGACCACTTGCATGTGGCAATAGTGCAAGGCAATAAAAATATGATGAATCAACAATCAAAAACTGCTTCATGTTCACTTCAGCTATAACTGTTTAACTCAAATTATGCAAGTATGCTAAAGAGTATTGACATTGATCTGTAAGATTAGAATGTAGTTGCTCATCAATAAGTTACCACAATGCTTTAACAGGTCAATTAACAGCAACTCACGCAGAGGTGTATTTTGTGCCTGGGGACAAAGTATAGAACTGGAGCCCCTTTCTAAAAATGCACTACAAGGCGCAGATAGCATGGCCTGTAATCTTATGGTGCAAAAATGCACTAAAGGCCAATACCGGGTTAATTATAACAGGTCTATTATATTCATATCCACAATTCTTAATTTGTGTGCCACTGCACCACAAAAAAAAATAATCATATTACCTAGTGGCGGCACTGCATGGACACAAAATACGCAATTGCGTCCAAAAAAAGATTAAAAAAATGACCAGAAATATTTTAACAAACTATTTTAACAAAGCAAAAGAAATTAATACATTTAACCAAATAATTCGTAAATAAAATGAAATTTTCAACTCCATCAGAACATACTTACTTAGTAGGCCTACTTACGGTACATAATGTTTTCCAGACTTAGAATATCTAATATATATTAGCGGCTTTCCACAGCGGATGATATTCGGACACTTCCTGTTTAAACACGTTCTGTTTTCATTTTGATTTTAAATTACAGTTAAAAATTTCAAAATTTGTTTTTAAATCCTACTTTCAATTTCGTAAATCCGTTAGATGTAGTTGTGGTGATATTTTAAGTTCACGTTGCAGAAGTTTAGTAAGGCCAACTGCAGTTTATAGATATTAAAATTAGACGTAGACAATATCCGAAGAAAACGCTCAGCAGTCACCAATAACATTTCAACAACAATTTTTAACGAAGTGAAAGACATTGAAATATTTAACCAAGTAATATGTAAATAGATTCAAATTTTCAACTTCGTCAGAACATGCTTACTTAGTACTTATGGTGTATTGATGTTTTCGAGACTCAGAATAGCTAATATAGACTATAATAACAGCTTTCCATAGTGGACGATAATTGAACATCACCTGTTTAAAACGTTCTGTTTTCATTTTGCTTTTAAATTACAGTTTAAAATTGCATACCAAATTTTCAAGGACAGCGCCGCCACTAATATTACCAAAGCAATCAAAAATACCAAAACTATCGTTTATATATACTACATAAAAGTCAAATAATGCTAAACTACAGGCTTGCTATTTTAAGTCACTTGCATTTAAACCTTAATCATGATCTCCAAACTTCTAAAGGGCCACTGAGTAGCTGTTAAGGAAGGTATCATCTTGGTCCAATATTGACAGGCGGAATATCTGGCAAGACGTCTGGGCAAAAGATCTTGGATGAAAGGTGAGACTTATGTTTAGAATGGAAAGCCAGAGGTGATGGATAGGGGACCAAGGGGCAGATGATGTTGGATGGCCTAATAAATAGTGTGAACAAATCTCTGAGTTTTTCAAATTCAGATTAATAATTAGTATATCAAATTTGTGCATATGATATTGAGACCATATTCCACTTTAATATTATTACACTCGAGCTGGTAACGATCAATACGATTTTATAAGAAAACGATGTCTGGTTAAGCCTAACATTTTAGATATCATTTTGTCATGAATTTTATGTTGCCCCTTATGTGACTTAGTGATCACTGCCAGTGGAGCCTGGGGTACCAAAATCATGCTTGACGACCTGTTTATAATGAGGATATTTTGGGGGTGCCAAAATTAAGCTTATTAACTTAGTTTGGATATATTAGTTTGCATCAAAATAAAAAAATATTAATAGTTTTAATCCACATTTTGCCGCCCCCTTAAATTGGCGCCTAACATCATATATGTCATTTTGTCATGAGTATTATGTTGCCCTATATGGACCCTTAGTGATCACGAATCAGTGTGGCCTGGAGGCTCCAAAATTATGTCTGACAACCTGTTTGTAATGAGGATAGTTTGTGGGCATCAAAATTAAACTTTACTAACTTGGTTCGGACAAATTTGTATCCATCAAAATAAAAAAATGCAATAATTTTAATCCTCATTTTGGCGCCTACTAAAGTGGCGCCCGGGGGATACATGTCCCCCTCTGCTCCCCTAGCTACACCTCTGAACTCACGACACTGTAGCATTGGTCAACTTTAAAAAATTATTTACAAGAAAAGGAGCAGAACACCCTCCTAATTTTTTCACCACTGATAGCTCCATATGTCTACAATGTATGTGTAAATTTTCACGAAATCCATTAACTACAAATTTCACTTTTGGCTTAGCTGCAGTCTATAGTGGCATGAATTTTTTTTAATTTACTTGAAACCCCAGACATAATGCCACTGATCAGGTAATAACTACTGTAGCAAATATCAGCCTTCTCAAACTGACTGTTTATAACACTTAATTATTTATAAGTAGATTATTTAAGCTAATTAATTTACAGTGGCGTTTAGTTAATCAAAGTGGCGATTAGATAATATATATTTAAGAAATTAATGCCCAAAACTATTCATGACATTATTAATGACGTAACGCTTGCGTCACCCTGTGTCAGCAAGGGTTTTAAAAAAGACAGTAGTTGAGGGAGTTGGGAAATAGAGTTTAAAAATGAGGTCGTCATGTAGAAACCAAGTACATGGATTAATACGAGACTAAATCGACATTTTCTTGTTTAAGATCGTCGCAGTTTAGAGCTTTGAGCGTGTAGGAGTCAGTTATAGTACTCTCACGTCAAGCTATGTCGTTTTGAGTCAAACGTATGAGTAAGCGATAAGACATTCCTGCTGCTGATCAGTTTGCTCAAGCGATTCGTATGAAGAAATCCGTTGGTAGACCATAGTTGTTCGACTTGTGAATTTGAACATTACCGGTGATACTTGAATCGAACTGCGTCCGTTTTGTCGTTTGGAACTGCTTTCTACGCTTCGACGATTTACTGACATTGCCTTTGCGGAAGTTTATTTCTGTGAGAGAAGAAACTCTGCACTTCGACAACAATTCTACGCATCTGCCGTTTGAAAGAGACTTTATGACGAAGAGGAGATTCACTTACCAATTGTCTATATCGACCAAAGAATGAACAATTTAGATGCATCCTACATCGTACACCCTGGGGATCAGATAAGCCAATCAAATATAAAATATTATAGTAATTAACGCCACTTTAAGTATATAGGATATTTAATGTGCTGAAACTATTATTGATGCTTGAACCATTATTACAATAACTACAAATATTATACAATGTCTAGTGTTCATTATTTCTATTCATACTTAACGAGACTAAGCTCTTCTCAGCCAAGCACGACGATGTCTAATCCGGCGAAGGCCACGACAACTACATGTCTTATGAGCACCCATTTACCTGTATATAATACCAGTTTAAGTATCATCTCTGGTTATATGGCTGGAACCTGCCTGAAAATTGGCTTCAGGGCAATATTTACAAATTTATACATTACCAACCACATGCAACATCACCAATATTCTTGCAAATTTTGAAAGAGCAAAAAACTGATTATATGAAAAAAATGTCAGCCCTCTACTTAATTTCCTGGCAAAGATAAATTCTTCTTTAGTTTTCTGCCTTTTTGGCAGGTTCGAATGTCCAATGTCACCATTCTCTCTGTTCTGGGCCTCCTCCTTCATCTTTTTGTAGCTACCCCCTTCTGTCATCCAGTCCAAACTCATTTTTCTCGGTCATCCTCTTTCTCTTCATTCTTCTCTCGATGATGTTTCATTGTAGGGAGGGTAGTGGCGCATATAAGAGTTGATGGCCAATCAAAGGGATAATAGTTTCAATGCATCAAACTTTACTTTTCTGTTAGTGTGGGCAACAAGAAACATCAAACTACTGCATCGTTCAAATGATGCGTACAAGCAACAAACTTTCTATATTAATATATTAAAATATAACAAAAAATAACCTGATATACTAACACTTGTGAATATGCTTGTAAGTAATTAAATTTATTAAGTTTTTTTATAGAATTTATTTGCCATCTTCTTGGGCTAAGTTGTGCTCAATTAGGCTTGTTTTGTACGTTGTTATGGGATACCAACTTGTTTTCTAGTTACGCTTACGTATCTATCGCTAATGTTGATCATCATTTATGATATTACTGTTATACTAGTTAGGATTTCGGCAGTAAACTGCTAATTAGTGCAGAAGTTCTGTTGGAATCCAGTTAAGAAATTCGAAGTCAGGCTTCAAGTACAGTATGCAAGTTAAAATGGATAAATAGAGTAGATTTAGACTTAGTCCGCTTGCAGCCAGGTAAAAATCGCTCCTTGAACAGTGTGTTTATCTCATAATCAGATCGAATACCTTTTTAATGAATAATCAACGAGCAAGAAACACCCGTAGAGGCAAATTAGTCAGTCAATTGAGTGTCTGGTTTACATGCCCTCAAACGACCACGAGGTAAATAATAAGACCGCCCCGGACGGCGATCGATTACTTGCACTGTCTGCTCGATCTGTATCGCAGAGCGCACGTTCACAGACAATGCCATGTGAAACTGAGAATGTAGATTACATACCCGGATTAGATGTGGAATCAATTGCGTTAGCTGAAATTATTGCCTATTTGGAAGAGGCCAGAGCCAACTACATTTCACCTGCAGTATTCAAACTGGCTGAACTTAGCCAACTTTAAACAGAACAGCTGCAACATCATGGTATTTTTGTGAATAGTAAGCCCAATGCTACTCGACTTAAGGATCGTTTATTAGATAACTTTCCAGATCTGACTGCTATTAGTCATGGATGAGACGTTCTTTTAACCTTTCATGACAATTTAGGCCTTGCACTGGAACAGATAAAACGGAACTCCGATGCTGATGCAGTCCGTCTCATGCATACAGCAAAATTGATTCGGGATGAAATTTTTGCATCTAAATTTACTTTCAATGGAACGTTTACTTCGACAAGCCAAGAAAAGTCTATTCCACAAATGTTACTTAGCCTGGTGAATATGCTACTGGAAGGCCCTGGCAAGTTTGAATCAGTCAATAATCAGGCTTCATTGTCAATATCACAGCTAATAATTTTCAAGGCTGTGAAAAGACCATGGAAAACATCAATGACTGATGTACAACACCAGGCTCCTATTTTAAGACACCCTCTCAGCCAAGAAACTCCCATGCCTATCTACCTTGGTATGATGCTACATGCTTCCACACGTAAAAAGACTCTGGTTGACAAATGCTTTAAGCTTGGCCTATCCATATCGTATTCCAGAGTACTCGAAATATAAACATGCTGCTCATGAAGCAACCATGATTCGGCATTCTTTGTCTGTTGTTGCAACTGCCACCAAGCATTTGAATCCAAATCAGTGCCCTGTTATAACTTTCAACCAGCCTCTTTACGCATTAGCTAAACAAATTCAATGGTACTGGCCTAATAGTTTTGGTGAAGATAAATTTGTGATTATGATGGGTGGCCTACACATTGAGATGGCTTCACTAAGAATGTTAGGTCACTGGCTAGAAGGATCGGAATGGATTCAATGTTTGGTACAAGGTAGTGTTACTACAGCCGGGGTTGCAAAGGGTTTATTAATGCATCTCATGTGAAACGTACTCGATATGCCCATACAGTGACAGCTTCATCTCTGTATGTTTCTCTTCGGCGAGCACACACACGTTTCTGTGAAGAGGTGTCAGACGATGACCGAATACCCTTTGATGAATGGCGTATATGGCAGGAAAATTCTTCGGTGCAATTTAAATATTGGAATACTGTTTTAGAACTTGAACTACTGGTTCTCACATTTGTACGATCGCTGCGAGAAGGCAATTTTGATCTGTATGTGGATTCCCTCCAGAAATTAGCTCCATGGTTTTTTGTGCTGGACCAGACGAACTATGCGCGTTGGAAGTCTGTACATGTTCGAGACATGCTATGCATTGCAGACACACATCCAGACATTGCAAGTGAGTTTGCTGCTGGAAACTTCACGGTCTCCAAATCAAATAAGAAATTCTCCTCTATATCCATTGACCAGGCACATGAGCAGTTGAATGCCTTGATTAAGGGTGATGGTGGCGTAATTGGAATTACCGAAAGTGAGGCAACACTCAGTCGATGGGTTATTGCAGGACCAGAGATAATGAGAATTTTTGCACGAATTTGAAGATAGTAAGAACTGCAGTGCCCCTGATATTGAACATCATGAACAAAAACCTACATACCAAAAACGTTTCAAAGAAGATGTTTCTAAACTCCTACAGGTCTTTGAGGATAATAATCCTTTTATCCAGTCACTAAGAGATGATCTTATGTCATTGGACAGTCATATAATTGCTAACACTGCTGTTCACAAATCTGTCCCGACAGCTCATGACACAGGCATTCTGCAGTTTTAGAGATTTTTTAAAGACAGAGTTCAAGGTTCTGTCTCTATTCTCATACCTCTTGCTCGAAATAAGTTGCCGTTGTTTCCTTTTAAGCCCTTTTCAAAGAAACGTGATTTGAAAAGCTGGAAAGTAAGAGAGCTTAAGACAGATTGTGAACTCTTTTCAAGACTATACATAGCATGCCAATCTCGAAATGGAGATTTGGATGAGTTTTTTAGGCATGAAAATCAATCCTATCCACCATCCATTTCTGATGGTGGAAAATTAAGATTTGGAACAAAATCTGACTTGTTAGCCTGCTTCAAATCTCTTTCAGAAAGTACTTAAGACATAGCAAATCTCCAACTTGATACTTATGTTTTGGATGGAGCTACCATTGTTCAAATGCTTCGTCGAGGCGTAAGCAAAACATTCAATGAGTATGGCGAAAAGCTTTTTGTTCCATACATACTCTCTTTCCTGAACAGTGATCAAAAGCTGGACATTGTTTTTGATGTTTATTTGTTAAATAGCTTGAAATCAACAACTAGAGAAAAAAAGAGGCATTGGAACAAGAATACGGGTTGCAGCAGATAACAAAATTCCTAAGAATTGGACAGAATTCATGAGAGTAGATGACAACAAAACTGAACTGTTTCATTTGCTTGCAAATGTTATAACCACTGTAAACATTCCAGATAAACAGATTTTTGTGACTTATGATGATTGTGTAAGATACTGCAGCACAACTTCAACTGATATAACTAGCATTGATCCGTGCTCTCATGAGGAGGATGACACTCGCCTAATCCTTCATTGTCAACATGCTGCTCAAAATGGTTCCAAGAGAATTGCTATAAGAACAGTTGACACTGACGTTGTCGTTCTGGCAGTTGCATATTTCCAGAATTTAGAAATTGATGAATTTTGGATCCATTTTGGCACAGGAAAGAGTAGCCATCTCATTGCAGTTCATGATTTAGCAAATTCCCTAGGTCCTGATAAGTGCAAAGCACTGCCAGTCTTCCACTGTTTTACAGGATGTGACACAGTCTTAAGTTTTGCAAGTAAAGGTAAAAAAAAAAACAGCCTGGGAAGCCTGGATTTCCTATCCTGTTGTCACCTAAGCATTTCTAAATCTTTGCGAAGTAAGAGATGACATTGATGAAACAACTATGTCAGTACTAGAACGGTTTGTAATAATCATGTATGACAGAACAAGTGATTGTACTGAACTAAACACAGCACGCAAACAACTCTTTACTAAGAAATCACGGACACTAGAATTATTACCGCCTACGTCAGATGCATTCATTCAACATGTCAAAAGAACTGTTCTTCAAGGAGTCCACTGTTGGGGTCATTGCCTCAATAAACAACCTCAACTGTACAACCCTAGCCAATGGGGGTGGACTAAGGATAGTGACAGCTAGACTCCTTTGTGGAGAATGCTTCCAGAGGCATCAAGATTTGCAGAGAATTGATATATTGTGCATGTAAAAAAGAATGCACAACCAGGAGAAGTAACTGTTTGAAAGCAAATCTTTTATGCACAGCTTTGTGTGAATGTGATGGCGAGTGTATTCGATTGTGATCAACTGAATTTATTGTTTTAATTTATATTAGCTTAATGGTAACTATTTATTGGGCTGGTTGTAAAAGCTTTTTACAACTATATTTTATATTTCAAATACAGAATGCTTTGAAGGTATTTGAAATATAAGTAAACTACTGGGACTAATATTGTATTAAAACTACAAAAGTATTAATGTATTTGAAATAAGTTACCTGTGATTACTTTTCAAGACTTATTTAATAACGTTTATTTTTGGTCTGAACACTGGTTGCAAATTGTCAATTAATGCATAGCTATTGGTATTAATAATTAGCTTAATTTAATTTCATGCTCACAACGTGATTACAAGTGCATTATGAACTGATTATAACACATTATTTCAGGAGTAGAATTTCATTGTTGGCTGGCAATGGCTGCCATGCAAGGAGCCCATCATGTTATAATCTTTTATGCATGTAACTTCAATGATTATTTGCCTACAGATATGTACTAAAATAACTATTGGTATACTTGGTCAGTTGTAATGAAAGTCTTTACTTGAGATGGTACTTGCCATTGTGACCTAGCACTGTTAATCACAGATTAATATTATCAGTACTAAAATTATTAATAGTCATTATTACTATGACTAATACAATATCATAATCACCTTGTTATTACTGTTACAACTATTATTTCATTATCTCTACCTGCAATAGTCAATATATTATTTTAAATAATATTTGGGCTACCAAGCAGTATGAAAACTTGCCTTGCATGTGACATGTAATGTACTGCTGTTAATACTTGTACTTAATGATAGCTTATATCTATGCTGCGTGTTGATGTTAAAGTTTCTCACTGCTAGCCTTCTAGTGTTTTATACTCAGGTTAATGGAGTTTGCACTTTTCCACCACCTATACATATTTCTCAATTGAGACATTGCACTAGTTTGAGTAGATAATAACATGGACTCAAAAGCTAGGCCTATTTGAGATTACTGTAGGCCTACGGAGTATATTAATTTGTACATAGTATAATCATTATAAACACATAATTTGTACAGAATATAATTATAAGTGTGTAACTTTAAGGAAAATGTTGAAAAAAATAAAAAAATTCTCAGAATTAAAAAAAATAAATTTTTCTTTTCATTTTTCATAATGTTAGTATATCAGGTTATCATCAGCTTTGTTCCCTGATTCTAAATATGTCATTCTTTTGCTTGTACTCCCAGTTTGAACAATTCTACACAAAGAAAACCAACTATGTGTCTTCTTATGTTTTAACATTTTGTTACAGTCAACAAATTCTTAAGCATCAAAAACAAGTTGCATTATAAGCACATAAGTAAATAAATTTGTTAGTTAAAAAGACATACCAATTGCAATTAGGTACATAAAAAAGCTTATATACATTTTTTTTTAAATACCGATGGTAAGTAAGCAAAAGTTGTATTGATTCAAACATGCTGATGTTGGTTCAATGAATTTCTTAACAAAGTAAGAAAGGTCTTGGTTGGAATGCTACAAACAAATACATGAAGTCTCTTAAACTTCTAAAGCGCCTTCGTATCTCAGTTCAATTCTTTGAAAATTATCTGCATTTTGATGGTGTCCTCCTCTATCAGCAATTTGAACTGGCACTGCCAATCTATTGATTGAGTACAGATTCAATTGATTTGATGTTCCAAATGGTTAGAAATATACTGTGTGTTTGGGTATGTGTGTGTGTGTTAGGGTTATGGCCGTGCAAAACAATGGAAACTTATGACTATTCAATAGGAATGCACGTACTGCTCCCACGCTATCATTGGTCAATAGGAATTATTCTAGGGTTAGAGCCTTAGCCTTTGGCTAGGACTGCCATTCACGAATTTCCATGCCACTACCAGCCAATGTCCATGTGCCTACATCTGTCAAGGATCAGGTCGCGTGCTTATTATAGTGCATATGATTCTATTGGTACACGTCACAAGGGCTATTGTTCTCCATTGTAGCGCTGATTAGGTTTGGCCCCCACTCCATTCAAAGATCAGGTCACCGGCAAGAGGTCATTCAGATAAGAAACCAGAGTGCCAGTTCATAAGTCAACATGAGAACACAGGGAGCGCCAAAAGGTCATGTTACAGTGCGAATTAGGTGTGTATGTTGATATCTATCATAATTATGACATAATTATGACATGTTTATATAAACAAATAGCAGCATCCCTTTAATTGACCATCAACTCTTATATGCTCCACTACTAAGGGAGTCACCTCTTAGTATGTGTCCAATCCATGTCCTTTGTTGTTCTCTTATTGTCTTCATCATTGATCTTTTCTCTCCTACCATCTGTAATACTTCTTCGCTTGTTAAATTTTGCAAAGATAAAAGAGCCCAAAACGTGGTGATTCACATTGTTTACTTGTGATCCATTTTTTGCTTATTAAATAAATTAAAATAAACTGTCAAATGATGAGATATTCTGCTAAACTTTTTACTCTTGTTCTTCGTAATGCATGTGCTCAATCTGCAAAATTTTTCTAAAAAATCCTAAGGGGTGTGGTGGCAGCCCTTGGTTGATCTGATGTGGAATGACCCAGCAACAGAACCTTTAATGAGGAAATAACAGAGCAGTTATATTGAAAGTATAAAACAATTCAGTTATTTTCTTGCAATCTTACCTCACCAAAGCCACTGTCAAATATGTAGAGTGGGCTGTCATCAAGATTGTGTATCATGTAGCTTATATAGTGTTTCATTTTCAAACGAACTGCGATGCCATGATCATCATCTCCACAACGAAAACTTTGGTTACGATAATTTTTAGCAATGCGCTGAGAAAATATGAACAAAACACTGCGGTTGGCAGACAGAACAGAGTATATTTCAGTGAACATCTTCAATGTGGAGTCATAACAAATGCATGCAGTTATCTTAATTAATAATTATAATTGATAATGGGTTCCCACTGCAGAGGCAGCTCTGGACATTTTCAACTGGGGAGGCCACAGAAACTGACATAGGGAGCAGGTGGATGTCTGGTTTTGTCAAAACTTAATGTCAACCAAAATTTTGAGGGTCCACAAACACAGACGTGGAGCACTGGCCCCTCCAGGCCTAATCTGTAGAAACACCACTGGTTTCTAGTGATTTTCTAAAAATGTCATAAACTCCTGCATTAGATTAAAAACCTACAGTTACAACACTCTTACCAAAAAAATGATAATAGCTGAAAGAAAATAATTCCATACCTCTATGGTCCAGTTTTCGTTGGCTAACCAAGTTGTCTGAGCATTAGTGATAACAACTGGCTTGTAGTTCCTTTCATATTTGTCAATGAACTCTAGTTCTGAAACTTTGTTGTAGTCGATGCGCTCCAGTCTGTCTCTAGCTTTAATATCTTCAGGACAAATTCTGAAGTCCCTTGCAAGGTTCATCATTCTCCAGGCATGTTTTTCATTAAGTTCTAAATCAAACATTAAAAAGTAATATATCTTCCAAATGTCTTTATACAATACAGATCTGCTAAATTCACACATTTTAAACTCCTTTTCAAGCAATAGAAAATTGTGGCTGAATAATTCAAACATATATTATTACAAAAAGTCAGAATTGAATAGACTCACATCTATAGTATTGTCAAGTGTCACGGCGTACTGACTGCTTCTGACTTAGGCATGGGCAAAGCAGACAGTTGCTTGGGGCACTAAAATCAATGGGTGCCAGTAGCACATGTTTGAGAGTTCTGCTTTCCCATTTAATAATAATTTTTCAACTAGAAGGTGCCAAATGTATGCTCTGTCTGGGGTAACATTTGAGATTGGACGGTCCTGTGTGCAGACGCCAAGGTTGCAATGGAAAGTTACTCAAATGCCACAAAGTCTTCTACTTCAGAAACCAACGAGCCAAAAATAATATACTGTTACTTGACAGTGGTGACTCTAGGATTAGATGTCAAGGTAGGCAGATTGGATATGATTGGGGGTGGGCCACAGTATCACCTGCCAAACCCCAATTTTATTTTAAAATAACGATGTGACAATAATCATTTGTTTGTGATAATGCCATTATAATCACGCAACAGCAAGTTTTAAAACTCAAAAATTACACACGATGTATCATAAATTCAGATGCAAATTATATGCAATGGGTGTTGCGTGAATGCCCAACTGAAAGATCGTCTAACCTATGTAACAGTCAATTAATGGTGGGCCAGTTGTGTTACTGTGGTGCATAGTGCTAGATTATTTTAGGGTTAAAGTAACGAATTCTGTGCATGTCATCAGCCGAGTTGATCCGACAGCTGTTTCGTTTTGATGAACATTTTCATCTATGTGCAGAATTTGCCCAGTAACATTGAATAATTATGTTGGAGTTCTCTAGTGCTAGGTTTGAGCACCGGACTTATTCGTCGGCTCTGCCAAGGATTTTTGCTTTCAAGAAGCATTTTGCTTGCAAGCTGTCTATCAGACCACCCCTTCGAATTAAGGCTGAACCGATTAATCGGCCATATGCATAATCTGGTCGATTATCAGAACAATCAGTAGTATCATAATCGGTGTAAATATTAAAAATAATATTTTATAATCTTATTATCAGTCATTAAAAGCAAAATGATGACTGCAACATCATTTTCTCAATCATTCAAATTCATAATTCCTTCATACATAACGCAACACTACCGCTTTTGTGCTTAGGGCTGACGAAAAATCATATAGCAAAGTAGATGCCTGGCACAAAAGGGCAGCAGTGTTAAAGAACTTCACTTGATTGATTTATTGAATAATGGCCAGGGTTAAGAACTTTAGGCCATATGGTCCCTGTATAAAATCATGTACATCTACATATACACCACTCATAGCTATGTCATACACAGGTAAATTTATTAATTAATGAGGTGATCAGTAATATAACTACAGATTCCACTAAATGAATTGACATCTAATCATTCTATTGGCCTAATATTTCGTATTACTCCATGATCAGACACAACCAACGGCCTAAATAATAAAAACAGACGCAGCCAAGCCCACCATTGTCGTTCAGCGTGCATTCAGAATAAAGTAATTTGAATAAACCCAATTTATCAATCAATATTTGTTTAATAAAAAAGAAGAAAGCTTTAAAACTTGACACAAAGACAGTCGCAACTTATGAAGATTTTTAAATCATCAATTTAAAAGATAGAATCAGAGTTCAAGGTTGAAATGATTGTTACATAGTGCATACTGCATTGTTAGTTAAACACTTTGTTAAAGCCTATAATGATTTATTTTATTCAGAAGAGCATAAATGACATTTTTTGCATATTTCTATGCCGATTATTTCTGTGCTTCACTCCTTGTGCTACAACAGTAGCAGTAGGTCTATTTTTGGAACCAGACATCTTTGGAAAACACAATGAAATGATTGGTCTCATAATCAGTATCAGCTATTTTAAGCGGTATCAGCAATATCAATAATCGGCTATATGCGGCATCAGCATAATTGGCAAAAGAGTGCAGCTCTACTTCTGATGCATACAGTCGAGTCTTAGCCAAGCGGACCGTGTATGACTGTATGCCTCCTGGAGCCAAGTGCTTCCGTCCCAGTGGAGAGTGGCTGACAAGGCCATTGGACCTCAACCAATAGTCATAGGTGACTATTCAATCTACCAACCAAAACATGATGAATGTCCATGTCCTCCTTGTACCTTGATGAATATCCGGATGTGCGTCGTCTTCCACCAGTGAGGGACGTCGTAACTGTGTCTGTGATGGTTTACTTCAATAACTGTGTGCACAATACCATGCCATTAATAACCGCACGCAAAACCGCGCCTTTAATAACTGCACATTATTCCTTACGGCGATGATTACAACTGGGCATTTCGTCATTTACAGAGGTCTTAATATTAACTGACCACCCACTTATAAAACCCTTATCATAAAGTTTCAAAATGCATGCTTCAAAGTCTTTGAAGTAAATGAACAATTCCTTGAAGCAGTTTTATTAACCTGAACCAAAATCTGTTCACACGCTTCTAAGCGGATGTTTAATGTAAAATTTGAACACTACAACAGATTAATAAATGCACTTTAATGCAATTTTAGGCAAAGTTCTTTGCTAATAATTATTGCAGCTGAAGACCATTCCTTTCAAATGCAATTTCCAATCTGCCAGGTTCAAACCCCACATCTTTTGTACACATATGGCAAATTTGCAAACTTTACAAAGTCATCGTCACCAACTATGTTCATCATCCATTGTTGGACAACTTTTGTGGCATCACTCATAATTTAACTTTACAAGTATAGAGTTAAACTGTGTTTATGTAGAACATTGTGCAAGACGAAAGATGAACTGAGCATATAGGCCAGCAATTCTGTATTTAAAGAAAAAAATACATTGAAATACTTATATTATTGTTATGGTCCCTTCTCTCACATGTGCATGGTTATAAACAGCACTTTGTATGTGCGTTGTCATGAACAGTGAGCAGATTTTAATGGAACAGTATTGTGCACGCGGTTATTGAATACCATCTACAAACGCTGTCAATAGGTCGTCACTCTACCGTATCGATGCAACTTTACTTTTGAATATTTTCAGTGCTAGTTATCACCATGGAAAGTTTTGTGACATTTGGAGCAACTTAGTAAATCCAGTTCTATTTGTTTGTTAATTTCCAGAAATCATCACCTTGCTGATTGACTGTTTGGTAAAATGTTGACCAATCAGCATATTCCAATCAGCCTTTAACCACCACCAATCAGCAAATCAGCATTTTACTCATCTCTGCGCCTCAAAGGTAGCGATGCCACTGTGAAGAAGTATGATCATTTTCAACCACATGGTCTTGTTAGCTCTGGTTAATCCCATGTCTAAAAATAATTAATGGATAAGAATGGACCAGATTGGTGTACACACAACACGCTAGATTTAAGCATTTGAGATTTCTCTTGCGACAAATATTATTACCTGATCTGTGTCTTTTCTTCGCTTTTCTAACTCGTTTTTTTGTTCTCTTATCCATTAAGTGTTGCGCACGTTTACATACAGTAATTTGTGACCAATTCAACTGAAATAAAAATAACAACATTGCTAGAGCGGAAACGCAATACAGTAAAACAATCGGTACCTCATTGGCCTGAAAAAACAGATGACCCACAGATGGCACCAAATAAGCATCTTTAAACTTCACAAGATTGTAGACATGTTAAATCCCAACCATAGACAGCATGTTCCAGAAGCATCAATACCCCTCCGAATGATGGAGGCAAAATCCCCGATCCCAAATGTCAGGAAGGCAAGATATTCCTCATAAGACTAAAAAAATCTCCCTATATGAAATTGGAGGTATTGCCTCCAGACCCCCACCCTTATCTGGACGCCCCTGGCATGTTCTAAATTATTCAAAGAAAACTGTTGTGACAAAAATGAGCTTTGAAACGACTTCATGTACGTAATGTAATGCAAATTTTCGAAAATTTCTCAGCACCCACAAAAGCCACGTCAGGGAGAACAGCTACTTCAACGTTGCTAATCTTGCTACTGGTATACCCAGTGTTGCCACTCAGGTTTTTGAAAATACCCCAGAACGGCCTCCAAAAATTCCCCAGCTTTTTCTATACATAAAATGACGATGACATATTCGCTTAATTAAAAGTCAGCATTCTGAGATGGGTTGTTGGCCTTGGCTTTTGGCCAGGTGATGGCAATTTCCATTGAGGTGGGACAAAATGGGATACAAATGAGAGATTAACTAGATGAGAAAGAGGTAATGAAAAGAAGGGTGCTGTTAGTCTTAGGAACCAAGTGAGTAGGTTGCCAAATCCAGTGGCAGTAGGATGTAAGTGGTTGAGTAAATAAAAGATTTGGTATTCTTCAATGAAGGGGTATTTGGGGGAGCTGATAGTCAGAAACTATGGGGAGAGTAGTTTTGATATGTGAAGGTAGAGGAGTGTCGCGATGGGAGGCAACAGGTGAACGTCGGATGACCGTGATGATGTAGGCGACCCCAATCGAGGACCCTAATAGCGACCAAGGTCAAATCAACAGCCAGAGGCGATCACCTGTACGCACGCAGGCATGGAGCGACAGAAGGGGCGCATGGCCGGAACCAGACTAAACCGATTCCAAACGAGTTTCCGGGCACTGACATTCTGATCAACAGGACCGTTATGAATGCACACCATCATGGGGCCGAATAGACACTAACGCGACATCGAGGCAAATCGACCACTATACCAATCCCCTTGATGTCCAGCATCAAAGGCCCCCCGTTAACTGTATAGAGGATCTTAGGCATAGTATAAATATCTATGGGACAGTACAATAAAGATCCTCTGGTCGATGTAAGAGTAGAGACATGGGACACGTCGCTGCCGTTCTCGTCAACATTTGATAATCTATTATATCTTCGATGTACATATTATTTTCCTTTTTTATTAAAGTTTGTTATATGAACATTGACTTCAGTGATAGTCAAGAGGAGCCCGTCTTTGATAATCCGAACAAGGAGGGAACTCTGTGACAAGGAGTAATGGGGTTGAGGTCTGCGGACGCAATGTATGTACAGTAGTTGTTTTCAGAATCTTTGTTTGTAAGGGATTTAACTTTATCCCATGGTGGTTTAAGTCCTTTAGGAGGATCAACGCTTTTAAAGTCAAAGGAGATTTCTTTTGCTATAGCACGGTTAATTTTGAGGGATAGGAAGGAGGATTTTTCCATTTTGTTTAGATGCATTAGATAGTTTTTATGACGTAACATCTGTTTAATTTTTATGACGTAACATCTGTTTAATTTGTGTGGTGTACGGTGGGTTATTGGAGGTAATAGCAATTGTTCTTTCCAGATAGAGTTTGTCCAGACAATTGAGAGAATCTGAGTAAAATTGTTCCCAGGCTTCTTTGGAAGTTTTCTATGCGGAGTAGTTGTTGAAGATCATAGTATTGAAGTTTGATGAGCAGATTAGCGTATTGTTCAGAGGTTCGTTTTCTAAAAGTTTTCTTGCTAATTGACTTATTGAGGTTAACGAAGCTAGTTTTTGCAGAGGCTATTATGGCTTTGTGGTCGGTTTTGATAATGGAACTGATGACTTTAACGTTAGTATAGATTGGTAGAGAGGTGAGAAGTCAATCAAGAATGTTTTCTCCTCTTGTTGGCTGCTCGACATTTGATGTGAGTCCAGTCAATTCTGATAATTTATTTATATCCAATGTGTTAAGATCTCCAACCAGACTAATCTGAGCTTTTTTGTCTAGCAGGACTAGTTCATCAATGTTTTTTCCAAGTTGAAGGAGGAGAGAAGTTGTCTGATATTTCAGAGCTGGTAGGTGATATAGAGCACCAACATAGTATGTTTGGCCAGAATTTTCAGTTTTAATCCACAGTAGTCCAAAGTCTTTAGAATTATCTTGTGGCAGCTGAGGTTATGGTTTCAGTTGGTTTTAGGTGATGATAACAACTCCACCTCCTTTTCTGACATTTCAATCTCTGCGATAGATGGTGTAGCCTGGAATCTGGACAACACAGTCAAGGTGTTTGGATTTAAGGTGTGTTTCTGGGATGATAGCAATTTCTATATTATATCCAAAAAGTTCAATTTCAAGCTGGTTCAAGGGCATTTGGTTTAGAAATAAAAGACATTAAAACATTTAACCAAATAATATGTATATAGAATGAAATTTTCAACTTCGTCAGAACATACTTACTTAGCACTTATGGTGCATTGATGTTTTTGAGACTCAGAATAGCTAGTATATAATAACAGCTTTCCATAGTGGACAATAATTGAAGATTACCTGTTTTAAAAAAACGTTGTTTTTATTTTGCTTTTAAATTACAGTTGCGTACCAAATTTTCAAGGCCAGTGTCGCCACTACAGAGCGCTGTGAGGTTGTGGAAAAAGTTGATTGGTAATTTCTTAAAGAGTTAATTGCAGTGTTGGCTCTTTCTTTTCAGAAGCCGCCTCTGGTTCCACAGTAGCGAAAAATGTCTTGTTGCTTAATATTTTCTAGGAGGGAGTCGAATTGTCTTCATGAGTAGGTCTTGAAAATTTAAGGGATAAGACATATGGAGAGTTGAGTTATCGTTTTCGTTGTATAGTCGTTAATGCAATAAACCAGAATAGATAAAACAACCTGGCAGCCATTCGGCGCTCGTAACGTAAGACCGTTAGCAAGCCTATAACTTATTTTCAATGATCGTGCAAATACGTCTGTTTAGTTTTATTTTCAAAACTATCTGAGTTCTTGAAGATATTATCCGGCAATAATCAAGTAGAGTTATTGGTAATTTATGGTTTTAACGTCTCAAGAATTTACCGCAAGCAATGTACTTAAGAAAAATGCAGAACTGTCACAAAACAGCATAATTCATCTCGTAAATCCAGCTTCTACTTAGATCCTTTTCATCAATCTAGCTTCCATTTATGTTTATTTCCTTTGACAAAAGCGTTTTTTTAATGTAGCCTGTTTGACGCGAGAATGTCGATACAACGGATGTAAACAAAGTCTAGTCCACAAAAACTCGATTGATGAAAAGAAATAAACCTAAATGGGAGCTGGATTGATAAAAAGAAATATACCCAAATAGAAGCTGGATCGATTAAGATAATAATGCATAAATGGAAGCTGGATCGAAGCATTATTTGATAGTCCTTGTGACCTAAACCATGCGCCATGCATAGATTTCTTGTGACGCTAAAACCATAAATTATTGATAAGGATAAGTCTTCTGCGGCCAAACCTTTGGCCCAAAAATAAACGAAAATTCTACTTCTACAACCGAACCCATAAAAAATTTCGTGTGTAAAGACCTCTGCATATGCGCACTGTCAAAAACACCTAAAATTTGTAATATGCATCATGAGGGTCAGTTAGGTTCAGGTTAGGCGTCATGAGGGTCGTTTAGGGTCAGGGTTAGGGTTGTTTTTAGAGAATATACGAAGAACTTTCGGCCGCAGAAGTAATTTTTTTGTGCATTTTTAGGACGTAGAAGCTCCACGCTATTGATAAAGATTAGGGCACGCGTAAAAATGCTGATTTGCTGATCGGGTTAGGTAAAATGCTGATCGGAACTTGCTGATTAGTTAGCATTTAACCAAGCACACAATTAGCAAGGTGAGTGGTAAAATGCTGATTGGTAAAATGCTGATTGGTAAAATTAACAAACAGAGTGTTTATGAAGCCCTTAAGCCTGTTTGGCTTAAAGAGTTCACGGAAGCATTAATCAATGTACTAATTGCATTAATGAAAGTTAATCAGAACATTGTTGTCTTCAATATTGGCTTAAATAATAACAGACTTAGTTTATGAAGCATTAAAATCAACAAATAGACAGCACTGTTTATCAGAAAATTATTTATTACTCAAGCAGTAAATGCAATTGAGAATCGACCGACAGGTGGAGCAATTATTCATTAAAGAAAACAATATAGGCCTACGTTCATGATATGTGCAAATAAAAGTTCTTCAATAGTTTCTTCATATTGATGTTTATAAAAACGAAAATCAGCAATCAGCATTTTACCCACCAACCTGCATGACCAATCTATGGTGCCCCTAAAGGGAAATGAAAGAAGAATATTTTAACTTGTGCGCACGAGATACAAACTCGTTCCCACGACTTACTAAGTCGTGGGAACGAGTTAATAACTCGTGCGCATGACTTATTAACTCGTTCTCTCGACTTAATAAGTCGTGCACACGAGTTAGTAAGTCGTGCGCACGACTTATTAAGTCGTGCACATGACTTATTTGACCAATAGCAGACCGACTTTCCGTTACGTAAGCAAACTTCTATTTCGGGGATATAATGGCGTCGCTGCAACAATTGGCAACGAAGTAGTTTGAAATGGGACAAGGACGATTTGGTGTTTTATCGTCCCAAATTCCAACAACTTATACGATAAATTGCGTGGACACCCTTATCTGATATTGTCAATATTTTAGCTCTGTCAATCTGAACATTTTCATTTTTGCTTTCATATTCGCCTGCAGAGTGATATCCCCAGTGTGGCACACGCTCAGAGTACAAACGGCATTACAAATACCATTGTAGCTTTAAATGCCTTCCCTATACGCCAAAGTTTTACCCACCACATATTATACACCCCTAGTAGTAGTAGTCGTAATCTAAAGACTTCTAAAGCGCCATTTGAAAGCTGTGCGCAGGGCACTAGCTTATTCACAAGCGCTGTGTCAAATGGAAAGGGTTGTCCAAATGATAGTTCTGTGGGAGGTCAGAGTTCGGTTTCCAGAAGGTCAGCAGGGAGGCAGAGTAGCTGCTAAGGAGGGCATCGCTTTCGTCGAGGAGTGACAGATGGCATGTCAAGTAATGAGTCTGGGTAAGAGTTCTTGAAAAGGTGGGATTTAAGTTTAGGATGGAATACCCAAATCACTATCACTATCGATCAGCAAATCAGCATTTCACCCATGCCCTAAAGATTAGCACACAACTTTCAAATACTGAAATGTTCGAATAAGATTTAAATGTGGCGGGCATAACAACGGCGCCGGAAGTCACAGTATAGACGCAGATACACATCCTTTTAAGGTAACTTTAGCACAAATTAAGTCGTGCAATACCAAGTTTCATTCATCCATTTATATTTTCTTCATTTTATTATTTATTGTCAAAATTACATCTATAGACCTATTTTATTATATGAAAAAGACTTAACTAACACCACAACTTGGGTAAAAACTCAGGAAAATGAGAATTAAAATTTGTAACATAATCAAACTTACGATTCAATTTACAAAATGTTATTCAAATCAATTTAAAATGTCAGTTGTTAACTTGTTACCTATCACTGTTGAATAATATTCTAAAGTCCGTCGCTCCCCCTCCCATCTGCGGCTCTGCCTCCCTATCTGCCCCCGCCACAGCAGCCCGTTCGTACATTCACTCTGCTGAATCGCGGCGGTCAGGCTAGAAGAGAGGGATGGTCAACCGGGAGCGAGCACGGCCGGACCGAGCCGGGTCGCCACAGTCAGGCACAACAATGAGTTATCTTTTGTGCTCATGTAAATGACGTCATCGAATGGGGTGCACACATTGCACAAAGTACATACACTACTGGGGCTCACGCACATGACGTCATTGAGTATGGTTAAAGAAAGCATAAATTTTTAGTTCAAAGAAAAATAAGGCACACAGTTTATGTATATTTATTGCAAATAAAATTGTGAAAATACCCCAGATTAACGCAGATTAGGCAGCAAATGCCCCAGATCCCCAGACGAAAGCCCAAATTCACAGATCTTTGTAAATTCCCCAGCTGTGGCAACATTAGGGGAAGGTGGGCAAAACTTCCACTCTAAGGAAAATTGTGTTCAGAGAGGAAAACATAATGGCAGCTGATAAACAGTTATGATCAACAATAATATCTTCTCTGATGCTACAAAATCACCAAACTAAAAGACGTAAATAAATTCAAATTTGAGCTTAATATTGTCTTTAATTATTTTGGCCAGAATGGGCATCTTGCCCCTATACGAGGCAAAACGCGCATACCTGGGCATTTTGCCCTACTGAAAATATTATCTACTTCTATATGCCTAGAAAGAGTTTTTCTTGGCACTTTATAGGCCTTTAATTTGTTCTGCTTTATCGCCCAACCTGACTTTTGCAAAAAGCTATCTCCAATGCGTCGTACTCTCGATCGTCTCGTTGTCTTTCTCTTATATAATAATTAGCTGAGGGTACCCGGCGTTGCCCGGGTTAAGAAATATGGAGAATGGAAATGGACTTGACCCCTGGATATCCTTCCACAAGCCGGTGTGCCTGTCTGTCGTCTTTGCGAGGCTATGTTGGTTTCCCAAGAGTAGTACCTCGGAACCTGTGAGTACAGTAGTGTATTCGCAAAGTCATCTTGCTGATTGACCTGATGGGACTGTGCAGCCGTGGAGGCCGCCTGTCTGACAGCATTTGCAGCCTGCCTGGTCCGAGTCACCTGGGGGATGCGCAGCCCTGACAGTAGCCTGTGTGGCCGCATTTGTCTGGTCTGTCTCACCTGGGGAGGGAACTCCGAAGCCCGGTTGGCTACTTGTCTTTCAGCATCAGCAGCCATTCTTGCTTGTCTTGCCTCTGGGGCCTCTAATGCTCTGGAGGATGAATGTCTGTCGGCATCAGCAGCTAGTCCTACTTGATGAGCAGCAGGTGTTTTGTCGACACGTACCTGACAACTGAGAAGGAAACTTTGCTTTCATGTGGACTCCTTGGGGTGGTTTTTGCAGTCCTGAGACAGGTTTCTGCCATGGCCCTGGAGACCAATCTCCAATGTCTCGTACCCTCCTCTCTTTGTCTTTCTCTTATATAATGACTAGCTTGGGTACCCGGCGTTGTCCGGGTTAAGAAATATGGAGTGTCCCAGGTGTTCCCCAAGCCAACGGCGAAGGTTTCGAGACAATAGCTCTAAAACTGTGCAAATGCTAGCCGGACAGACAGACACACACACAGAATCTTCTCTTTATTTATATAGACATAGTATCATTTTCTGTAATGAAGACGTTTTTAGTGCAATATATGTTTTCAAATAGCAGATCATCAAAAATATTGCAATTGTGTCAAAATTGTGGGGCATCTTTGGTGTTCATGAGAGGTGGATCAGATAAGGCAAGACGCCCAATCACATGGGGCAAGACGCCCAGTCACATTTGGCAAGACGCCCAATCACATGGGGCAAGACGCCCAGTCACTTGGGGCAAGACACCCAGTGGGCAAGACGCCCATGGGCATCTTACCTCATACGTGTAGCTACATTCCATACTAGACCTGTACGTTAAATACGATTACTTCAATGACAGGTTTAATCGCATAGTGACATTCCTAAATGTTAAGTTGTCTAAGAAAACAAACATCTTTGGATAACAGTAAACCCATATAATTTATATTAAAAAATTAAAAACAGTAAATGCTTACATCAGCTTTTGCAAAATAGACTTTTGTTGATAACAAGTGATTTGTGCATAGGGAACACGAAAGAAATTTAAGCTGTCTTTCAACCGGAAATGCATTTAGCAAAGTGATTCAAACTAAAACCTTACAATTCTGACAATCTGGAGACCAGACTCAATCGCGAGCCGCCTTCGGTCAACTTCTATATAGGCCTACATGGGTGACCGGACAATTCGGCGCCGAATTGTCCTGGCGCCGAATTGTCCGCGCCGAACTGTCCGGCGCCGAATTGTCCGGGAACCGCCTATATATAGTATACGTGCTATAGAACTTAACGCAGCGCTCTCGAATATTAAGCTGATGTTCTGAACCGGGTTTTACTATGGCTCTTTAGGCCTACGTACGTTGTAGTTTCGATCCGCTAGACAAAATCGTTCAACAAAGACTCCAACATGGTTTGGACATGCACGGTTTCGACATGTGCTGAGAACGCCAATCGACCGAATCCAGCAAAGTGCACATTTTAAATTTATAGGGTGGAGTGAAAAGACAAATTTTTTAATAACTAAACGTAGGCCTAATTGGCTAGTGATGAATCGGTGCCTTTTGACGCAGTCAGTTATCCCGGAAAAAATATTTTTGAGATTTTAATTTTCCAAGATGTGTCCCAAGTTGTCCCAACGAGTTTCAAATTTTTCAAAGAAGTGTGTTTTTCTCAAATTTATCATGGTTTTTAAATATTGTTTCAATACTTAACTATGATGTATCTAAATGCCATGCAGACTGAGACATGAGAAATTAGTTACATCTGCCTTCTGAGAATTGCAAATGAGTTTAGAATTTAGCCTACTTTTCCTGTCTCGCTCATAGCATATAAGATTCTAGCTGTGTAGGCGAAGAGCACGGATATGATTATACCTAGTATGCATTGAAATCCATTGCCTGATGAATGACTTCAATAATTATTATATAGGGCGTAGTGTCTTGTTTTAATAACTATATAATCAGTGCTTAAAGTGTAAAAAAAGAAGTGCCTGGATGCTAGGGAGCCGTCAAAAAATGACGTCACGCAATTTTACCCCTCCCTTCGCCACATGTCGTCATAACTGCCATGACCGCCTCAAATATGACGTCACATCACAAGGCTCTGACCCCCAAAATCAAACCAGTTGTCCAGAGCGTAACGCATATTTTTTTATAATTATCAAAAAATTTATTTGTAACTATAAAATATTTCAAATTATAATAGTAGAACGAAGCAAAATGGAAAAATTAAGTAGCCTATAATGATTACAATCTTATGCATTCCTCACAAAGAAAGATATACCAGAATCATAATTAGTGTTGTTTAATTGTGGTAACGACAACTGCTAATTAAGTGGAACTTGTTCAAATGAGCGTAAATAATAAAATTACGTATTTTGATGGGATACGACATCACATTTCGTAGACCCCTCTCCCCTTGTCACACATCGTCACAAACATAATGCCTACTGAAATAAAAGTTGGATCATTGAAAAGAATATTTACCTAAATAGAAGTTGAATTAACAAAAATGGTTCTTGCTGAACCAGGAGCTGGATTTGCAGACATTATTATTATCAATCCAACTATTATTTAATCAAATAAAAAAAAGAATTTGTTATCATTCGTTAGGCTTTTTGTCCATCAACCATTATTTAGTAGTCAATTATTTGCTGGTGAAATATTTGTTGTAATTTAAAGCGTAGGCCTGCAGAGAATTGCTTTCCTTTGTGAAATTGTCGACAAGGGACCAGTGGCGCTGGCATCGTTTTGAAAGTTGCAAAAATAAAGTTTGTAAACGCGGGAAGCGCGAAATTTTTTTCATCCTCTTTCTCCTGTTGATAATAACGTACGCATATAAAGGAATTGCACTGCTGCATGGACGCTCATGGACGGCGTCCAGGCTCTGCTGGCCAATTAAGTGCCTGCATGGACGCCGTCCATGACCGTCCAGGCACACTTTAAGCCCTGTATAATTATAATCATCACATTTAGTAAAGCAACCCTGTAATTTGATACACCATTACTTAATGTTTAAACATTGTTTCAATTAGACCTAGCGTGTAAAATTTCTAGAAAATTGTAAAATTTTGCATAAATTTTGCAAGTTTTCTTAAAATGCTAAATTTCAAAGTTGCTGGGGCACATCTTAGAGAATAAATTAATCATAAATATTTCGCAGGATAATTAAATGCACCAAAAGGCATCGATTTATCATTATTACGTACGTACGTTCAATGTCTAGAATATTGTTTTACAAATTCACTTATTACTCCACACTAAGACTGCACACGGACGATATTCGAACGAGAAAAAAACAAGCGCAATGAGTTCATGAGAACTACGATAGTACGCTGGATAGATTATTAATAGGCCTATGGATATTTGGGCATTAGACAAGTAATCGAAGACAATGTTGCCTACGCGCGTCATTTAATTCTTCGTACCCATGGCTGTCAAATATCTGGCATCAGGAACTGATGATGATGATGATGATGATGATGATGATGATGATGATGATGATGGTGATGATGATGATGATGATGATGGTGGTGGTGGTGGTGATGATGATGATGACGACGACGACGACGATGATGACATTGTCGCATTTGGGCGAATATTGTAAATCAAAGACCAATTCGGCTGAAGGCAAGATCGGTATCATACTTACTAACAGTAGTATATATCAGTTGCTAGCATCGATCGACGACCGTGCCTTTGTTCTGGAAATTGAAAGCCATGGTACGCACATTCGCACAAGCGGCACAATTAACATCTGTTGAGCACATTGCAAATTGACCGTATATTTTGACCAAGGTAGTTGAAGTTGTGTAGTCTTATACTGTAGCGACCTATAAATAAAAGCCAAAATAATAAAATATATAGACATCATTGTATGCTAGATATTCGTATGGTTGTTAAAGGGTTAAGCATCTGGGAATCACCTGTGGTGTGCGACCTCCATGTTCCAATTAATAAAGTGACGGCGATCATGTTTAAAAATAGCCATTTCTATTTGACCAATAGAAACTCTGAATCTGAGGAGTTCCTAGATATAGCGTCACAGACGTAGGCGTGCCTAGTGCTTGGTGTGGGAAAAGATAAATCGCATTTTGTGTAATACTTTTAGAGTATTTTATGGCTTGTGTTAGTGTAAGTGCTTGCACTGTTACCATAATTGCACTAAGCTCAGAACTAGCAGTAAATTGAAACGTTTCCTAGTTCATTTAACTGTTATGATGGTTTGAAGTACACTGCTGGTTATCATCCAACTGAGTGCGATTCACCCTCTCTCGGGTAAAGGGATGAGACGAAGCCGTAGCGTTCTACGGGTTACAAGGTTTTACATGATTCACTTGTAGCTAGAATATAATTATTATATTCTACGTTTAACTACACTTATCGGTAAAAGTTGAGCCTTGGTTTTTATCGTCATAGATATTTTCAATTTCACGACGTTGGTTTTATAGTGTTTTTAAAAATAAAGATGAAATTACTGTTTCGTTGGCGTAGAGATTGAGGGTAGCCTACTGTTAATAACACACCACTGAGGAGAACCGTGGTCCGTGCTGGTACGCTGCGTCAATACATTATGTTGATCGCAGATCGACCCATTTAACGTTATCCTGGTATAACATGGCGGATGTCTGGCATTTTGTTCCAGAAATCTGCCTTATTTATTGTAGGATTTGATGTTTCTTCTATAGCCGATGACTTGTTGGTTGTTGCGAGAATATTTGCGCGTCTGTTGGGAGTGCTCGCCCTTCCCAGCGGACGCCAGCCTTTTTCGATTACCCGTATACTGTTCCACGTTGTGATTGTGTCGCATTGGCTTGATTTTCGTTAATTTCTACGATAAGGTTTCTTTACTAATAGTATTTTCAAAGGCGGAAGGCATTTCACATGGCAGGACGTGAATAGCCGTCGAGTTTGGAAGATAACTATGCTTGGGTGTCGGCGTCACGTCTGTGGACAATGCATAGACCTATAGGCCTTTCTCGTATCAATGTAGGATTCTATGTTTGGCTCAGGGTTGAAATGAAAGAAAATCCGCCAACCCTGATGCAGATGACTTGGCTGATACTGAATATTTGTCTGATGATTTTTATTATCTACATCCTCATCAATAGCATGTGATAGTGTGGAGGATACTGTTTATGATTATTACATTTGATTATTACATGGGTTATGTTGATTCTGAATTATTCTATATTGCAAATGGTGTAGTATTTAAAGGATTGTTCTGTTTTTCTGATAGTTTAATTAGAGTAAGAGTAGAAGTTCATCCTGAGTTCATTGTATCTTGTGCAGATTTACTTGTGTAAGAGTTCTAGTCAGAACCATTTTTTATTAGGTTTTTTTTGGTTCAAGCTCTCGAAGCCTATTCTGTTTATACACTCACTAAATGGAAAATGAGGATTGGACATGATTTGAGACACAAAAGGTTGAGAAGAGGAAGAAGTTTTTTCAATGTGACCCTTATTTTCCATTAAAGTCTGAGGCTGCTTAGTATAGTTTTTAGGAAAACCAAATTATGGTACTATGGGAGTGAAATTCAGCAGGTCTTGCAACCAGTTCAAATTATACTAGCTGTCTCCATAGAGACTCAACAGTAGAACTCTGCTTCCTGGAATTGCTCAGGCAACGTTTCCATCTTATCTTAATGCTTTAGCAACTTGGAAACCAATGCAGCATGCCATCAAAGTGATAAGTTGCATTATAGATCAGTTGAATGGCCATGCTTATGTCTGAGGTGTAAAGATGCTATATAAATGTTCAGGTATACATATACTTTCATAGAACTGTTGATTGATGAGGCTGTTTACTTGATGATGATGATGATGATGATGATGATGATGATGATGATGATGATGATGATGATGATGATGATGATGATGATGATGATGATGATGATGATGATGATGATGATGATGATGATGATGATGATGATGATGATGATGATGATGATGATGATGATGATGATGATGATGATGATGATGATGATGATGATGATGATGATGATGATGATGATGATGATGATGATGATGATGATGATGATGATGATGATGATGATGATGATGATGATGATGATGATGATGATGATGATGATGATGATGATGATGATGATGATGATGATGATGATGATGATGATGATGATGATGATGATGATGATGATGATGATGATGATGATGATGATGATGATGATGATGATGATGATGATGATGATGATGATGATGATGATGATGATGATGATGATGATGATGATGATGATGATGATGATGATGATGATGATGATGATGATGATGATGATGATGATGATGATGATGATGATGATGATGATGATGATGATGATGATGATGATGATGATGATGATGATGATGATGATGATGATGATGATGATGATGATGATGATGATGATGATGATGATGATGATGATGATGATGATGATGATGATGATGATGATGATGATGATGATGATGATGATGATGATGATGATGATGATGATGTATGCTCTGCCCGAAGGCAGGTCCTTGGCTTTACGCCCCTGGGGTATGAGATGAGTGAGGTGGTTTCCCGTTTACTTTATATAAGTTCTAAAACAGACGTATATTAAAATTCACTACAATGCATCGCTTAACAACATGTTTCTTTTGCATTGCAGCTCTAAGAGGCAAACTTTCAAACTATGCCCATCGCCTTAACTGCATGTCGCCGAGACCACCGTCTCCCATCATCTTCCTTGCTTGATGTGATTGCGTGCAGCGTCTGTCCGAATGTGCATGTTGGAACATTAGCTCGTGACATAACAGTCGACACTGCCACAACCAGTACCACAAGTCTTCTCTACCAAAGTCCAACAGCCGCTAACATGGACGCTTACATAAGATCAGACGTACGACAGTATGCCGATCTTGATATGTCGCCCAGGAGTTGTGAGAGCGGAGCATCGTTGCACTGTTTCAACACACACAGTCCACCGATTCTTAATCTGAGCCCAAATTTGAGCCCAATGCATGAGGGTCCTTTAGGAGTGTCGTCTTTTGATGGAAGAGAGATGCCAGTTGGCCTTGGTAATTACTTTTTAACATATTGTGTAGTCTGAATTTCTTTTCTGTCTAAATTGTATTATTAGGTTCTAATAATTTAGTTTGAACATTAAATTAACTTTTTGACCTTGTCTGTGGTGACATTTAAATCATGAAATGGGGTTTATTATTTAAAAAAAAATTTATCCTGTTTTGTTGTCTCACTTTCTCACTTTATGATATATTTACTTCAATTCGTTATGTGTTTGCATGTATCAAGGTACTTTAAGATGGTGTCTTTAACGAGCCTCTCGAAGAGCGGCACACATGGTTATGTAAATTATTTAAATTGTTTGAACTAGAGCTATTGAAAACATATACTGAATATTGTCTAGCATTGTCTATTTTGTCTGAATTATTTTTATAAGTCAGATTTTAGACTAGAGACCAGATAGATAGACTTAGAGAATAGAGAGCACTTAGATAAACAGCATAATCTATTCAAAAAGATGTTATTTAAAAATAGTTTAATTATTGTTGAAATGTTACAGTGCTGCAGTACTAATTCGCAATTCTTTTGTTTTATGATTATAATGTAAAATTACAAATACCATGACTTCTCTAGTGCAGTGTCAATTCTTAATTGTATTGTTTGATTTTGTTTTATGATTATTTATAATGTCCTTATATGTTATATGTTACAGTAATTAATTCACAACTAAATGGCTTCTTTCAGACTCTCTGGTATTTTAAAATGTTGCAAATTTCTAGTATTGACAAGCGTGTCAATCATTTTTGTCACATGGTTGATCTTAGATGATTCTTTAGCTGATGCAAGGATAAGAAACTGCATTCTGCAGTACATGTAAATCAAGAAGTGTGACAAGAGTGACCACTTGAATACATAAACATGGCAAATTAATAATGTAAAAGGAAATAGAATTCACAGTATGTAGAGCTGCTATTATTAGTGTTGGGAAACAGTCAATGAAACAGAAAAAGCGGACTTTAAATGACAGTGTGACACATTATGATCAGCAGTTGATGTGAATGCTATTATTTATTTGTTAAGTTAATGGATTTCTGAGCGGGTTTATCTTAATAAGCAGACCATAAATTATATGGTCAGTGAGTCACTTTGTCACATAATCAATAAGCTAACTTTTAAAAACTTTCTTTGCAGTAGTAAAGAAAAGTCATTATGTTTGTTTGACATATTTAATACTTGAAACAGGGTAATGCACCAAAGTTACAACATGAGCGATAAAAAGTTAACTGAGATTAAAATATAATGAAAAATTTATATTATCTTACAGATTAGTTATGCCAATAGGAAAATGATCTCTCAAAAATTGCTCCTTGCTGACTGATTTCTGGCAGTGCCTAGACAATTTTGGGCCTCACGTGGCCCATTTCTATTGGTGCTGGGCACTCGCAGCCCTTGCTCATTGGTGCCAAAGGATGTCTGTTTGCAGAATTACTGTATCTTTGTTGGTGAAGTTCTATGTAACAATGTTTACTCTGTAGACATCGGTCGCCATGTCGCAAACTCGCCTCCTGCATTTCCTGGCTTTGTTAATGAGGATCATCGACTAAATCAAGTAAGTTCTGAGTGAATTATTATCTTTTTATATTTTGTACTAAGTGAATTCCTCCATCTGTGCAATTTGCTTTTGATAAGCTACTACACACACTACTGAGAATTTAATGGCAAGTTTTAACATTTGGATATGTAGCATTCAAATGTAGTGCCATTTTAAAACGTACTCTTATTTGATCTGTATGATTAACCTATGTTTTCAATTGACAATGGAAGACCTCAACTGTTGAAGACCTGAGAAAGGATGACTGACATTGGGAAAGACATAAAACCAAACGAACATTTAAGGAGACAAGAAGGGTCTGTTAAAATTAGACTGAGACATCAATGCCATGAGCCATAGGTTTTAAACTCTTTTTACATCAGATAATTTATTTTTAGATATAAGCTGTTGGTTGAAAATATTTTCCCCCAAAAATGTCAAGACTGTTTTTATAATCCTGGTCTAGCGAATGTTTCGCAGTGTATGCACATCGATAGTCACTATATGCATGCTTAATATTGTGTACGATATTGTTCAAGGTGGTTGATCGCTTGAGTTGATTATTGACTCTGCTTGTAACATGTATTGCTCTGATTACATGTTTTTTTCAGCCTGTTGCTATAGATCACAGAGACTGGCTTGGATTTCATATCCTCATATCTTGCTGGAAAATGATGTTCAGTTATTGTTTTGTGTGAACTTCTGAGAGACAAGCCACTCCTTTACATCTGTCCCACTTCAATCACCATGCACACGCTAACACTGGATCGTCTCTACGCGTTAGTTCAGGTCATCCGGTTTCAGGTGCAATAGATAACCCTGTGTTATCTCATGTCCAGTGCTGTCATATACCATATAAAACCATATTATATTCTTTGGCAACTTCTGTTGACGTTTGACAATGATTGCAGATGTGTCGATTGTTGTCACCAAGTGCCCTCAGCCTTTGTTGTAGAGTTTTTTTGACAACAGCCTTGTAGTGGTCAGTGTGTCCCTTATTACACTGACTGCCCATGGATCAAATGTTCAGTTTAAAGTTTGCCATGTTCACTTGGTATTGCAATCAAATCAACACATATATCTCTAAAAAAAAAAATCCTTGCTCAGCCCTCGTGCAATCAATCATTGCACTTAATCAATGGTTGCAATGTCTTTTGCTGTGCATTGCACCAGAACAATGTTGGGCTCTCAGTCATCCTTGATGGCTGATCCAAAGCTTTCTAATTCACTGGTTTGTGTTTTTTAGTTGCTGATGTCATGTGGAACTAAAATGAATACTCATCTGTTTCAGCTTTATTTTGGTCTCTATTTTGCTGATTTGTCTGATTTTAGACAAATTTCTCTTTTGCATTATGACTTTGACTATGATTTCACTTGATGTGATGTTGATTGGCAGGACCGTACCGAGGGAGGGACCAGCAGTGGCCGTGGCCCAGTGCGCGAATGTGGGAAGGGCACAAATTTCAGGATAGAATAGCCTATTATTCCATAAAATGCACTGTTTTCAAAATGTGGGGATGCCAGATTGGTGCTAGGCACAGGGCGCAATTATAGCTCGGTACGGCTCTGTTGATTGGCTTTGAAGTCTCGAGAGACTCTTTAATGATGAACTGCATCTGCGTTGTTTTCTTAGTAGCTTTTGGTAGCTCCTCATCATTTAAAGGATTAACTGGTGAATTGCTGCATGTTTCCAGTTGGAGAATGCTGCTCGAAAGAAGAGGCGGATATCTGAGGTGGTCATTGATTTGACCCAGCCCCCAAGTCCGCGAGTTGAAGGCCATTCATTGCAGCCGGCAGCTGATCAATCATACGGCCAGCAGGCTAAAAAACGACCTCGATTGAATGCAGTGATTGAAGTGGATGAAGAAACTGCTTGTACGTCAGCCAGGTAAAGTAACGTCAGCTGCAACGCTGAATTCTGATCGTAATTTATCTACAAGTTAATGATGTGATGAATTTGTTGCATCTTATTTAAGCTGAGTACCTCAAAAAAGTCCATTTTAATTATCCTTGTGCACTTCCTCATTCTGCAGCACTGGGTTGTCACTGATCCTATGTTGTTGCAGTGCAACATAGGATCAGAACCTCTGATTAGGTTGTACTGTGAGAGGCGCTTAATAAATCCGTAAATAGAATAGAATAAAACATGGAAGCTTTGTTGGGGTTGGACCTCATTCTAGAACTGGCTTACATGCAGTCTGAGATGAACCTCTTGACTTTCTATGTTGTGTAATGTTCAGCTAACTCACCCACCAACCCTATAACATTTTGTAGCACCCCACCCACCCATCCTTGGGCAAGCGATTGAAGACTAGATTAGATCATCATCGCGTATCATCATGTTGGGAGCTCATCTGATGAGATTTACTGAAGAGGCACTTGTTATAGAAATAAGCACTTAAAATTACATATCCCATATTGATTGCACAAGAGCTGAATACTGTACTGATAATAATACCCTTTTAAATTCTTGCACTTTTTGGAGTAATTGTCTGAAAACGATACCTGGCAATGTATATAATTTTGATTTTCGAATCAGGTGCCATGATGCCAATTGCCTATGCCTACAGCATACCATATGTTAACTTATAAATTAACATTATGAGCATAGGTTGGCCGACGTTGGACGCAGGTGATGGTTCAATGCATTTATGGATGATTTTGCACATGCATTGTGGCAAGAATTTTGGTGCAGTCAGTGATTGGAGGTGACAGAGGGTAAAGCTTATACTGCATGCACAGTTGTTGAGTGTGAGTTAGCAAAGTCTGTTGAAGTTGCATATCTGTATGTGTATGTTAAAAAATTTGTAGCTATATCATAAGTTCATTTAATAATAATTAGATAATTTGAGACTCTTATTTGCATTGTGTGAGATTATGTAACAGACAAGCTAGCAGTGCTAGCTCGTTATGTAGGCCAGATCATTTGGTAGCTTTAAAGTACAGTTGAAAGACTGTATATGTCGATTTTTTTATTGTAAAATGTCCTTTAATTTCTACCTGTGCGTTATGAATATTGATGCAGCAGCCGTTCGAGAAACGTTCGAATTCGTGATCAACAAAGACGATTTGCAAATGCAGCCGAACCTGACGCAGTCGTTCCTCCTCCTCTGAGAATGACCCGTGGTCATTCATCTCGACTCATCACGAGTACCAATGTCGAACAGGTGTCTGGCTCTATTTTGATTAGTTGACTGTCTTTATATAACACAATGCTGGCTGAGTGTATGCAACTCAGATGGTCACTGTGCTCTGTACCAAGATACAGAGGAAAGATGCTTTACTGTTAGATGACAGTGACACATGTATCATCCTTGAGACTAGTCATCATTTCCAATGCTGTTTGGCCTTGACTGTGTTTGCTTAGCTTTGGCCTTGAACTCCCCTAACCTTGGTTTTGGATGCACAAGTTTTAATACAAACATTAGAAGCCTCTTTGTTTCCATGATGTGATTTTAAGTTGTTGTGAATGGTAAGGCATAAGTGGATATTTAACTGTGCAAACAAATTCAATTCAATATGTTTATTTTGTAATCCAATAAAATATTCAATATGTTTATTTTGTAATCCAGCGGCAAATTATGCTGGAGACCCATTTAGGGACGGTAGGTCTTGGTGGTAAGGGACCTTGTAATATCAGTAATAGGAGCAAGTAGCGACTAAACAGAAAGCATTAGTGGATTGGATACACTGTAGGTTAAAGAGAATTGACTTAAAATTATTTACCTTTAACTATCCTCAACTAACAAGTTCAGTATATTGCTTTATTGAACATTAGCCATAAGTTAATCACTTTTAATGTACTTGATTCATCAGTTGACTGCAATTACCTGTAATGCATTGCATATGATTCTCAATGTGTTACTTTGTCATCGTTTTACTCTGATGTTATCATCTCTTTAGAATTTAATGTGAGTGTTTGTTTCCATTCAAATCATCTGCTTTTCGACTGCCACATCTAGGCCTATTTTTCCTTTGGCTGCGCATCTGTGCTCAGCAACTAAATTTACCTCATTCACCAATAAATTTTATCTAAATACTGGTTTTTAAGGTTTCCCTCTGTAGAGTGCTTGCTTCTAATGTGGAGAATACAAATTCAAGCTTCATCTGAGATGCTTACTGTTTGGGGATATTGAGCAATTAACTCGCAATCGATCTATGCTTTGTCGTTAGGTAGTAGAGCTTAATAAATGCATAATAATTGTAATAATCAATCGATGCCTTGTGCACTAAATATATGAGCTCCACAGAAATCCATTGATTTAATTTAATGACTGGTTGATGCTTGTTCCAGAGTGTTGCTCCTCCTTCATTACCCGGAGTCACTGGATCGAACATGATGACGTTTGCTGCTGCGGCTGACCAGTTCCATCGTTCGCAGTGTCCACCCCTCTACACAAACACTCACATAGTGCAGGCATCGCCAATTTATCCGGTCTGTAGCCTCAAGATTCCCGAGTACGGAATGTACGAGGCGCCGCCGCCTGTCGTCGGCGCCGCTCACAACACGTTTGGTGCCATGGCAAGACAGAGACCTGCTGTTGATGCACAGGAGATAACGCCACAGATCCTGCACTATTATCCACATCCGGTTCCAGGTTCATACCATCATCCACCTCATCAAATGACACGCCGAAGCGCAGACGTCAGTGTTGTCCAAAGCCCACATCAGAGTCCTATGGTATCAACAGTTGAATTTATCTAACATTATTCTAAATGGCGATTGTCATCAGTGTGCCATAGTTTTTAAACTATAAGTCATGGTTTTCTTACATGACGGTTACAAGATAGCATCAGGTGCTAACTGAAGCTCTATCAGTCAACATATTGTCCTTGGATCACTAGCTATGTCGGTTGGAGAGAAAAGAACTTATCGTTGTAATATCATGTGAAACCACAAAGGTTTTAATCTCTAATTAAAAAATAACCATTATACAGCAACAAACACCATATGTTGAAAATATTTCATTTTAAAGTGCATGAAATTTAATTTTTACAAAAGGTTATTTTAGCACAGGGTGATGCAACAGTTGAATTTGAATCATAGCCAGGAGAGGTGTTCATTTGAGAAATTGAAAGTTTACCCAAGCATAGTTACTTAAGCTTATAGAAATAAACTCACCAAATAATCATTTGATGACTAAAACAAGAGTCAAGACTCATACTCATGTTTAGAACTTGTGTTTGACATATGCCTTTACATATGTGTGCAGAGGCTTCTATCCCCAAAGTCATTGGGTCCACTTACCCTCACTTCATCTCCCCATTTTAGAATTTTTCCCTAATGTTTCAATGAGGTTCTTATTTTTTGAATAGAGCATTTGCTCCAAGGTTTCCATGGCATAGAAGCCCTTGTTTGTGTGTATCATAACACTAACCTTGCTTTATTCACATTCAAGTATCTTTCATTCATTCTTTTCTTATTAGTACCACTTAGCACACTTTCTTATGGCTTGTTTGTTGATTTTAGTATTTGATTTTAAGCATTTTAATTGTACATCTACAAGGACTGATTGTTCGGCTGATTTGTGACTTTCAGAGGTCACGAGTAAATGCCGTTGCTATGGAGCCGGTAGCATCGTACGTGAGCTTTGTTCCGATAATGGCGCCAGCTCAGGCTTCGCACCACAGTTCACGCCTGGCACCTATCTCACATCTCTTCATCCATGAACCAGTCAGACAGCAGTTTCAGCACCATGACGCTCATGTTAGTAGTACTCCTGCTGTTAAGTAATTAACGAATGAGAGAGAAGGAAATTCTTCGTCTCTGCATGACATGCAGTGATACTTCCTTGCTACTAGTTATTGTATTGTATCATGTCTTATACATAACTTATATAGCACCTCTCTGTGCATACCAATTAGAGGCATTTCCAGTGCAAGAGACTCGGAGAAATAACAGAAAGAGACACTTGGCTGCCAATTAATAAGGATGAACATGTTGAAAGAGGAAGCTAGTTTCATAGCACAGGGGTAATGAAGGCAAAGGGTCGTTCATGTCTTAGCCACAAAGAGATCGTGTGGGTCAAGTGAGCGATGTGGAAGCAGACAAATGGCATATGAAGGCAAGTTGATGATGTGTAGGGCTGTAAATTTTTCAATTTTCTTCCACGAAAAATTTACAGCCCTAATGATTTGACATAGATAATCTATACACACTGGGTCATATTTTCTGTTTTCTTGCATAATTGACACTATAGAGTTCACTATGTTGAATCATCTGCCGACAATTAAAATTAAAAGATGACTTGCATTTCTGCTTGAATTCATGGTTTCTGTTGACTGAATATAAAAATGGAAGTCTATTACACAAAAACACCATGCAATATTTGCAGTTATCAACCTTTTCTGACTTAGTCTTTTCTAGAGAGAAACCAATTGCATGTTTATATGCAGATTGCAAAGGTTTTGTGGTGGAAATGTTTTGTCTCAGTATCCTAACCGATAATGAACTAACTAGTTCAGGAAGGGTCCTCTGAACCAAACATTGATCATTATGTATGCATGTTCGAATAACCCTTGTGTGATTTGAGCTCGCTGGAGCAGCCCTTGGCTAGAGCTGTACCGATTAGTTGGCTGGGCGATTAATCAGGCCGATTATAAAGATATCGGATATTGGCTAGATAATCGGTGCCGATATTAAATTTTATAAATTTTATTTTATAGTATTAGTTTATAAAAGCAAAAAGACGACAGCAACATCACTGGGCCTGTGAAGGACGGCATGTCATCGAGCCACTGGCTTCTTCAGACCAGTGGTGAGACCACCCAGTGTGCTAGTATTGACCGTGGGAGCGTGTCATCCTAAGGGTTGTGCAAAGTGAGTCATAGTGCTGCTTAAAGGTCAAGGAATGGCTGGCGTATTCAAGCCAGGGAACGGCTATATATCGTGAAGGCATGCCTGATGAATACATGCTAGCTGCCAATCAGATCTCCCCGAAACATTTCAGTTGCCTGATATTAGATGGGTGGCTGTGAATTGGCCAGCCGTTCCTTGGCCTTTAATTACCCTGGGCACAGTTCGGTGGCGGGCGGTGTGTTTAATCTGTATTGCCTGCCTAGGATTAGTCCCCGACTACATGCATACGCCTCCTACGGAGCAAGTGTTTTGCTTGTATCACAACAATAGGCAATTGCAGTAGGTCTATCTTTTAGAACCGGACATCTTGAGAAACACAATGAAATACGCGTCAAAATAATAGGCCAAATAATCGGTTATCGGCACATGAATAATCGACAATAATCGATATTGGCATAATCGACAAAAGTGATATCGGTACAGCTCTACTCTTGGCCCCCTTTGGAGGGGATTCTGAAGTGTGCCATGTATGGACACACTCGTATACATGCATTCTAGGTTATGGACACTTGATCTATTGAGTTCTGGCTGAAGTTGACTGAATGTCAGGAATTACTGAACGATATCTGGTGTTGCTTTGTGGTGTAGAACGTTGTTCCTCAGCCTGTTCAGCAAAACTCTGCTTCCCCCCACATCAGAAATGGACCGGGGCTTAATCCGTACTCTGGCTTCCTGCAACATTTTCTGTAAGTCTTGTTGTCATTTTATTGATTAATTTGCTATATGCACATAAGCAGAAGAAAGCAGTCCCTCGTCAGCTGACCCCAAGCGATGACTTTCTTTCTTTGCCTTGGCGTAAGACAGATTGTACCGACCCCCTTCCTCGCTGCCTGGTCTTTCCACCAGCAGTGTATGTTGGCCAGTGTAGATGTTGTGCTCAGTGGCTTTTAGTGTCTGAAGTGACTAGACAGCTCAATTTGAGTAGAAATCTCAAAACATTTGTGTACCTTTCTGAGAATTTGATCCCCGTCCTCTGACACTGAGGTCAGGGTCCAAACAGTTCGGTGATTATTTCAGCACAGAAATTGTGAACTGCCCTGGGTTGAACCTGTGCCTAAATTCTACAATTGATATTAATCTGGTTAACTAATATTAGTTTTGATGAAGCATTATTATGTGGGGCATTCGGTTTGCACCCACAATTAGATTTTCTTATCTTTTTCTGTTGAACATTATTTACTGAAGCAGTTGTACATAATTTTGCAAGGCAACCTGTTTGTCCCTGTGACTTGAGCTTCAACAATGTTACATAAACATATTTGCTGTAAGGTTCATCTTTTTGAAACAGGTTGCCTAGTACCCTCCATAATGAACTACTTTTTTGCCCCAATTCCACAAGTGTTTGAAGACCATTCTTTTCGATCGTGGTGTGGTGCTGTCAGGTTGGGAGCACCTCTAATGAGTTTATCCTAGAAGTGGTGTGATATGGATTTATGTTTAAGAGGGGCTTGTTAGCCATGTGTATATATATTCAGGGTTATGAAGAAGTCTGTTAAGGCTAAAAAGGTTAAAAAATTAAAAAAAAATTCCGGTGACACTTCATATTCGGTAGTTTGACAATGCCGCTTGTTGCTCTAAGCATAGAGAGATGAAGCCATCTTGCTTCAACATGGTAACTTGGTTAAGTGTGTTCATCTGACAGAAGTGATCCTAAAACTGATTGTCACTGAGTGCATTATCTAAAGTACAGTGTGCCATTCCAGGAACATTGGATAGAAGTGGCTTCGGATGTCTGGCATTGTTAATAACCCTTTGGCTAAGGCCTCAATCTTGTTGCAGCAATAATGTGCATTTCAGATACTGAGATTTAAGCATTACTGGCAAAGGGCATGATTTTGATATAAATATCTATCACAATATGATCTGTTCACTTAAATGGTCGTGTGACAGTATTTAAAGTTAGCGCTATAGTCATTTAAACTGTTTCGTTATGAAGGAATTATGTAAATATGCTATGAATGACCCATTGAAACTGGTTCAAATTTTAGATTAGCTTCGATATATGACAGCTGTGTAAATGATTTATTGTCTTGGATGCTAGGTCGCTTCTTGGCAGTTCGCGGACGCCATCACTTTCTCGTAATATTCATGGTGCAGAAGTGGAAAACTATGAGGTACAAGTTATGAAAAATAAAACTAATGACATATGTCTATGGAAGTCTTATATGAATTAATTACCTTTGATTTGCTTGTTCCACTTTGCAACGTGATCGTAAATTAAGATAAATATGCAACAAATGCATTTTGAATATACCTGTATAAAGTGCAAAAATTAATATGTATGGTAGCAGAAGATAACTGTTTATTCACAGTGCCAGGGAATCTGTAGAATGTAGTTTGTCCTTGATGTGACCATCAATTTTTGGTATGAATTATAATAACAGCTACATAGGAGTTCCATATTAGATTAGATAATCTATATGTGGTTCCAGTTCCATTTCTGCTTATGAGTATTTCAATACATGAATATATTCCTGTCCTGCAAATTGTTCAGAACTTGTATTGAGTGCTAAAGCAATTTAGGTTTAGGAACAGAAAAATGCTGAGTGCCAGTCATTGGGGGCTGCTCCTTAGGTCTGCTATTTGGTGAGTGTCCCGTGTCCTAAGCAACATCTTTTCCCAGTTGTTAGTTGAACATACAACCTCTGTCCAATTCATTGTGATTGTCCCTACCTGCTAAAGACGATTACAATTTTATTCCACACTTTTTATTCAAACAAATACCATGACATAAGCTTATTTGGGGTCATTGCATAATTGCGTAACGCTTTGCTACAAAACGTTGCAAAACGTTACAGGGTGGATGGGTTAGCTGAACGTTATGTAACACTATTTTTTTGAACTATTATTATTAATTAAAATTACTCAATCTAAACTATGATCCAAAGATTCAGTTTTTCTTTGAGTCATGAATTCTCACGAACGGAACGCTCTGGCGATATGAAATTTCTACCAAACGTTCTTTGCCCGATTTCTCAGCTCACAAGAATATTTTCAGAAAGGCGGGTTTAATTTAAAAGTCACACGAAAGCGGGGCGAAATTCAATATGAGCGGGGCAAAGTTCAATAGGCCTATGCAAATCAGGTCCGTATGCATCAATGTTACGATTGGAAATGGCTTCATCCAAAACAAATCAATGTCAAGCTAAATCAAGTCAGAGTAAATGACACGACAAATCATCTAAATTTAACTTCCAAAATTTGAACAATTTTAGATTTGATATTAAAATCTGCCATTTCCAATCGCATCATCTGAAGGAGTATTAGTTAAACACCCACCCACATGCAAGTAGGGTACTAGTTAGGAGCACCAAAAGCGAGCGGAGCTGCTGCACGAAATGACGGACCTGCTTCTGAGAGAGGTCTGGTGATGCCTGCGTTGGTTAAGAAAGACACAGTTGAGGCACACCAGCCGAGTTCAAAATTCAGTCCCAAGCGAAGCTGGGCTAGTAGGCCTAGCATATAAATTTACACAAAACTAGTGTTTGGCCTCATAAAATACATATGGCCGTTTAAACATAATAATAAATAATCAAATTTTTTCTACCATTTATATAGGTTAAATGTGGAGACCTGGGCTACATAGGCCCAGGTAAAACTACACTGAGTTTTGTTCAAAATAAATACGTAACGTTCATGGGGGGTCTCTGGAAATGTTACGATGTGTTTCAGGGTGGGTAAGTGGGTCAAAGACGGCCATTTTCAGCATTATGTAACTATGCAATGACCTCTTTCTTTTCTTTTTCTTTAGTAGTTCTTGGTTGTAGTTGAACACTCAGAACTATATCTGTGTTGCAAATCCTTAGATTTTTATCAGATTGTGGCGTTTTAACCCGTGAGGTTAAATAATAATAAATGAAAATCATCATCATTAATTGACACTGCCTCTGCTCCATCTGTTGTGGGAATACACCCTGGAAGAGATTAAACCTGGATTACAACCAGTGAAATATGAAAATTTATGAAATCTCAACAAAACTCCTTTATTTCGGGATACTGTGTCTGCAATGGATAATGGTATGGTACCTCATGAAGAGCTTCTTGTTGCATTCTAAATTGTACAGTGCTATTGACTACTTGTGCTGTAAGCATACTGAAACTGCTCTTACTGTTCTAGCCTTCCTTAAAGAGTTGCCATTCATGTAGTTAACCGTTGCTAAGCGACGATGACGATGTGACATGACATATTACAGCAGATTTAGAATTATGTCAGAGCAACTTTACCATCTCACTAGACAAAATGCAACCTGTCCTTCATACACTGTATCTGAGTTTGCTTTCCTGATTCTTTTTGTCTAGTGTGATGGTAAAGTTGCTCTAATATAATTTCTATATCTGCTGTAATATGTCATGTCACACGCATCGTTATTGTCGCTTCGCGACGGTTGACTAAATGAATGGGAAAGTGATGTCCAATACTTTCTGTCTCGTATGATGTTCGTTAAGCTTGTGCTTTTTAAACCAGTCCATGCCATGACATTGTCAAACCAGCAGACTGCCAGATTCTGGGTCTTCCATGACTTTGGCATCCTTCCACTATACCCAACATCACCATCACACTGTTCTCAATGCTGTCTCTAGGCTGTCTCACGATGTAATATTGTAATTGCAAATGTTTATTGTACCATTATTGCTGTAGAGAGTAATTTGTTTGGAAGACTATTGCTTTGGCGATCATATGATTATTAATTTACTGTGCTTTGCATGATTAAGGCAAATTTCATTGAACTTGAAAATAACGTACAATCTGAATGCTGTTTTCGTTAGGCCTTGTTGAATCTGGCGGAGCGCCTGAGTGGAAGCAAGCCTCGTGGATTGACTAAGAGTGAGTTTGAGCAGCTCCTATCATATCGCTACAATTCGGAGGTGCGTTCATCGCCCTCTGACCAGACGTCCTGCGTCATCTGCATGTGTGATTTTGAGAATAAGCAGTTGCTGCGCATTTTGCCGTGCAGCCACGAGTTTCATGCAAAGTGTGTCGATAAATGGCTGAAGGTGAGTTTTGTCCTAATCATTATTATTATAGTATGTTTTATTAACTTCGTGGTTCCCAGATATTTTTAGCTGTTGTCAAATAGGCCAGATATTTTTAATTTTTGGTCGATTGCACCCCTTAAGGCAGGTATAAGCACCATGTGGCACGCATGCTGTGTCCAGCCTCTGGGAACCTTTTAATTTTAATGAGATATTGATGTGTTATTGCTCTGGCCATTTAGGTCCGTCTTGGATTGGCAACAGCCATCAATCAACTGGTCCCCTCTTTCTTGTGGTGGACATTCAACGATACTCCAAAGATTGTTGATTCAATTTTGGTGCCAGGTCAAAATTTAGACAGGGCAGGTTAAAGAAAATGTTTGCATTGAAGATAATATGTAGAATACTATTTCACTCTCATTCTGATTATTTAAAAAATGCCATTTACTACATACCGACATCTGATCTAAATACCCTTATAAACTCGGTCTAGTGTCTCAGTCAATCAAAGGATGGTGAAAGATATCGTATCGTGTCTGGGAATATAATGAATCGTTAGAAGATTGTTTAGAATTAAGTTTTTCGCTTGTAATTAAATGTGACAGAGGATAATAGTACAGAAGGAAGAGATTATTATAGACAGACGTGATAAATTGATCACAGACATTTGGTTGGTGCTCAGCTCTAGGCAGTTTGTCTAAAAATATCTTGAAAGAGCAGAAGTGGCAGATTAAAACAGTAATTTGCAATTTATGGCCCATTTGTTTGGAACTTAAATGGTAAAGATATTAAGTGCATTCACACATAGTTACATTCACCTTTTGTCAGTCCTTGATTTTTTTTTAATGAATGTGCATCATGATAGATTGACATGTTTGATTTTTATTATTTAATTGCTGATTTCAGACTAATCAGACGTGTCCGATATGCCGAGCCAGTGCCTTGGATTGCCCAAAAGTGGAATTGGAGTGACGGGTGACTCTATGTCAACGACGGGTTCTCTTTGTGTGAAGAATGTTTGTCAGAGTTTCTGCCATTTTAAATGGTTTTGTTGTTGGATGTGGTTGCGTTTTTCACAGAACTATGTCGTAAAATGAGTTCAGTTTGCTGTAAGACTAGTTTGCATATTATGTACATATATTGTCTAGGTTCTGTCATTTTGTGTTTAATCACCAGATTGGAAATGTTAAACAGTTCTTGTTTTTTGTTTGTTTAAATTCTGTTCTTTTCTTGGTTTGTTTTCAGCTCATTCATTGAGCTCTCTGTGTTTTGCTGTTGGTCGACTATTTTGCATGTGTTGCTTACTCAGCCTGGTGTTTAAGTTAGACGCGAAAGTTATTAATCACATGTAATTAATTGCTTCCAAGTGGTTTTCTTGGGCATCGAAGATTTCACAGGTGCAGCATCTGGTGCTTCATTGCTGCACAGTGATGGAATTTCCAGAGGCAGAGCTGGCTACAGCTGAACATTTGTTGTTCATTTGGAATTCAACAGATTGAACATTTGCAGTTTTGAGGAGCAGTAACGGGACAATATTCATTGCAGACAAAGTGTGTGATCTGTTGCACTGGTTTTTTCCAGGTTATGAATATTTTTTTGCATCAGTGCTTCTGTGGTATTACTCGACTGTTTTGAGGCACTTTGGCTGATTCAGACGAGAGAGAGTTCCTTGACTTCCTTTGACAGTCAGCACACAATAGATGAAACCTATTCTGGTGATGATGGATTTATGGTAGTAAAACTTGAATAGTTTCCAACAAATGTTGCTCCATTACTTTACTTGATATTGCAGTTCATTGCATTGAATTTAATGTCTTCTTCAATTCGTGGCTTCCTACATTACAATCAGGAACTGTTTCCTGAGAGTTTTAGAAGGATAAAATCATTTCATGACAATTATGACAAGAGTTGTTCTTAAGGCTGTTGCATGCTGGAATTAATCTGATGACTTTCAGGAACTGGGCTATTCAAGAAATTTGACATGGCAATATAAATTGGCAGGTAGTTATTTTCATAGGCTGAGACAGATCACTGCAGAATACTTGGACCCAGTTGTGTGTTTGCATATTCAATTTAGGGTAGGGTGCTCACTGATAAGATGATGGATGATGGATAAGATGTTGTCTTTTGGTACAACTAGACAATTCAATTTATTTTTATTGTCATGGAACCAGGATTGGCAGAAGTGAAGAGCTAGAATGTATCTGTGTACTTATTTATGTATTCAAATTCCGATGTTCTGCCACTCTGCTATCAGACGTGTAGGAGCCAATTTCCTCAGGAGCAGGTATGCAGAAAGGTTTTGCAGAGACGGGCCTTATATTGTGTTGGAAAGATTGTTTAGAATTTGGCTCATGCATTAATTTTGACACATCGCAGTTTCTGTCACGGGTCATTGGTGCAATTTTTAAATGCCTCTTCCTTGGTGTATATTTTACTGTATCTAATTTTGCATATCTAGGAATCTTTCATATTGCCTGTTGCTGTTCTGTTTTTGATTACTGTTTCTCGTCTCTGTGGTGATGTCTGTGTCTGGCTTCTAAAAAAGGCATTTTTGTCTGCTTGTTTTTCAACAATGAAATGCTTCTTGTGAACAAAGCAGGTAATCTGAACTTGCTATTAGAAATATGCACCTGTCAATTGTCAGCCATTCTTTTGTTAGAGTTTCTTGTGTTTTGTCAGACTTTGAGATAATAGTCAGATCTGGAAATTTTTATAGCACCAGCATTGGTGTTGTAATTTATCATTTTGCTGCTTGGCCTGTGCTTAACTGCTTGGTAATGCAATTCCTTTTACGTATAAAAGCAAAACGGTTGATTCTACACACAGTAGCAAAATATGAAGCAAAGCCCTCGACTGACCTGATGAACCGAGCAATGTCACTGTGCCACGATCTTATTATTTGTAGTTGCAATCCATATTAGTTTAGTAACTAGGTAATTCTGCACTCATTCAACTTCCACTGATGTTGTTTTGCACGTCACATATAGCTGTACTGTTGGTGTGTGTGTATATATATATATGTATATATATATATATATATGTGTGTGTGTGTATATATATATATGTATATATATATATATGTGTGTGTGTATATATATATATATATATATAGAGAGAGAGAGATATATAGAGATATATATTTCATAGTGAATACATACATTTGAATGTGATTATGCAATTACATAGGTGAGTGTAATAACTGTATTCTTCTTCCTGTGGTGTTGAGTCCTGATTTGTCTGATTGGTGTAATTTATTCCAAGTGGTTAACTCGCAGCAATGGAGGGTAACTGCTCGACTTTTGCAGATGTCTGTGGTATTGCACTTATAGAAGTTAGAGAATATGATTATGCACTTGGCAAATGAATTCTTTATGCACTTCTGATTACATTGTTATCATTTTTAGATCGAGCATAAACTATTGAAACGGTGCGCTTCAGCTGTAAATTAATTGACTTATGCACTGCTGCTGTTGGACTGCAGTTTTGCTTATGCACTTTGGTGATAAATGTTAGCTGAACGTTACCAGGAGTCAGAATGTCACAGGATAGCTGTTATCTGTAAAATAGCACAGTTGTAAGCATTTGTTTAGCACTTTATTTTTGAGAATGTGTGGCTGATGTAACTATGGCAATTGGCTATCTGCTTCTGATGGCCAGGTTATAGGATCGATTGACTGATCTGAAAATTAAATGACTTTCATCGTGATAAAAATATGTAATACTGTTTGCGATTTCAGATAGGTATTTAGTAATTAATGCTGTTGATAGAAAATAATAGGTAAGTAAATGTAAATGTTTAACAGTTTAAGTTGTGATTCATCGTCAACATTATTTTATGTGTGTTTCTTTCAGTTTTTCTTAAGAGTTTCATTGTTGAAGTTTGTTCCTTAGTGAAGTTTGTTTCTTCTAAATCATGATTTCTCAATGCAACTGTTAGTTATCAAATTACTTTACTTCAGTGTCAGCAAAGATTTCTTGTCAATCTGCTACGATTTTCCTTTTTTGTCCAAATTAAATGAATGTTTTTGGTGTTTGCAAATCTACCATTATGCAGTTTGAAAACTTTGTGATTTTTAACAGTATCTGGCATACATTGAAGCAGTTGTTGCCCCTGGCAGCGAGTGTTGTTGATAAGAAAGTGTACTGTGACTAAGAAGAATCATGATGGATTGTGGTGGCCTAATTTTCATAAATTTCTGCTTAAATAAATTTCTCTATTGTTCAGAAACATAACGGAGGTCCTGTTTACTTATTGCACTACGTAGCTAAAATTTTAAGCTGTGACTGTGCTGGTAATGTGATGGCTAATATGTTGGATAGGTTTTAGTGAGAGAAGATGACTGTTGATTTATGAAACCGTGATGTCATTTAATAAATTGATCAATTCGTTTACGAATATGTAAAATAAACATTGAAGATGCGTTTAGGTCTTTGTCAATTGTTTTTCTATTTGTGTTTTGCGCATTGGCGTGTTCATTATTAGGTTAATCCATGTAAATAGTTGATTAAAATTCATGCTGTTGAGATGATATTTTCATTGAGAATTGAACATTTCTTAAAGAAATGACACTGTATTCTAATATTAGGGCAAGGCAAACAAATTCGAATGAATGGGTCCAGAGTTTGGCCAGTATTTCTTTCTGCATGCCACTTTTGTTGGAGTTCTATATTCACTCATTTTTTCACATGGTGGCACTCTTTACTAATCTTCAGATTAGCAAATGATAAATGCAGTGTGTCTCAGTGAAGCTAAGGTGAACTGTAAAATAATTTTTTTTAAATGAAAATTATTGGCTCAAGAATGAAAAACCGGCTAGTAGATGTCGATCTTCAAAAACAAATGAAATATTCAATTTGATGATCATACGTAAACAGTTCATGAATTAAGTTGTTTATTATTGTTAATCGTTGCATTTTGTTATACTTCCCATTTGTCATTTGTGTGCTATTTTCCAAATTGGAAATAGTTGTTGCAATTCTATGTCCTGTCCTTGTACTGATACCCAGATGTATTAACATTAATTAGCAACATTGCAGAAATTAGTGTAACTGTAATTTCTTGATTGTAATCTTGACGGACCATATTTCAGTTTTGCAGGTAGCCAAATTTTAGAGGTTTAACCAAGAAATCACTAGTTTTATGTGTCTACTGGTTATATATTTGCTAATTAATAAATCTGTAACTGTTATTACAGTCGCCATTCTCTTGTAATAAAATTACACTAATTGTAATAAAGTAATAATAATTACTGCATATAAATAGTTGTTATAATTATGCCAGATTCAGATTCAGATGCTTATAAAAGCTGTAGTAGGCCTTTGCTAATTGTCCAATTATCATGCTTGTAATTATGAGAATGCATCATGATTGACTGATTTTGGTTTATTTGACTATAGTTTAAGAGTAATTTTCATGTTTATTATTGTAAAAGTAATTATAACATTATTTTTGTTATAATTATGATATACAAATACAATAGTATTACAATCTTAGGTTGAGAAGTTTGGACTTTGAAATACGTTTCGTGGATTATTCTTGCAAAAATAACTCTAGAAATTTATTTTGTATGAACTTGTGTTGCTTATGTTTGCTGCATATATAAATATATGTAATGTTTCATAAAATTTCTTAACAATTGACAAATTATCTGCTTCTAGGCATGCAATTTCAAACGTATACACTTTGAGCCAATGGAGGCACGAAATCTAAAGCGTTTCACTGTTTCAGCCCAGAAACAACATTGCTATATTGCTCCATTTACAACGGGAAATATTTAACTGATTTCTGTGTAAATAAACCTCAAACATCGGTTATTTCGAAATCTGTTTAGTCAAATGTTTGTTTCGGGAACATAGATTAGATCCCAGATGCAATCCTAGTAGGCTGGGAGTAATATTGTATATAATAGGCCTATAAGCGTTTTGTAAAGCTACTTCATAGGAAGGTGAACAGTTCCGAATCGCTGCCATTTTGGCAAAAGTGAAGAATGACGAGAGACTGTTAGAGACGAACCTTAAGGAGAAAAGTGAGAATGGAATTGCAGTAGTCCATTCTAGAACATATAAAAGCATGTACTTAGAGGTAAAGGTGGAATATGGAACAAGATTGCAGAGACTTATGCATAGGGTATTGCAATACAAGGACATGTTTTGCTGTTCTCCGTGATCAAGATGGTGGGTGTTTGCACTGGTTGTCAAGTAGACCTAAGCTTACTTGAAAATAGATTGACATAGGCTTGCAATAGTAGCCGACGCTTGCACGGATTTTCAAAGAAAAGCATTTCATTTTTCTAAAAGCTCTTATCTTTCTCTTACGTCATTCAATTTCCCTGCAACGTAGACATACGGCCTATACCGATATTTCTAAAGCGTTCGCCCAGGTGAAGAAGATTATGGGGGCACCTTGATTGAGGACGAAGTTGTGGGGAGGCATTCCTGTTCTTGCAGCATCTGCAGCCTGTTGTTCCTGACTGGCCTGAGGGGACTATGCAGCCCTGCAGGAGGCTGCCTGTCTGGCAGAATTCACCTTTCCTCAATCTAATTCCTCCTCCTCATCTCTAATTCCGCTTCTCTTTCTCCGTCTTCTCTAATTTCTATTCACTCTTTGTTCTCACTCACTTTTTACCAACTTTCTCCCCTTCCTCAACTTCTCACCCTATCTTAACCGCTTTCTTCCCACCCCATCCTCCTTTTCACACTCCTCACCCTCTTCTCATCGTCACCCTTGTCCTTTCCCCTACTCCATAATCGTTCTCTACCACTTCCTTCACCTCCTCCTCTTCCTCCTCAACAATCCACCAACCCCTCTATTGGGTGTCCGAGGTGTTCCCCGAGCGAAGCTGTAAAAGAATCTAGATATACAAGTAAATAAGTAGTATTTATAGTAGAGACCGATTGTGCACACTTGACTTCACCGTAGCTTGCTCAGATGGACCATTTCTTCGAAAGTCTTTGGCTCTTTGCAATGCAAGGTAATGTAAATTCATGAAAATTTCTCAGCGCCCACAAAAACCACGTCAGAGGACCAGCTAAATCACTCGCGCTATACCAAATAAAGTCCGCAATAGCCAATCCTCTCGTTTCTTTCCGGTGCCAGGTCGAATCCGGGGAGTGAAGCTCGGATGAGGTAATTCTGCTGTTGCGTGCACAGTGTCAGATTAGGGTACTCCATTGTTCACGAATAACTATACGCGGCATAATACGCCTATACAAAGCAGACAGACAGGCAGACAGACAGGCAGACAGACAGACAGACAGGCAGACAGACAGGCAGACAGACAGGCAGACAGACAGGCAGACAGACAGGCAGACAGACAGGCAGACAGACAGGCAGACAGACAGACAGACAGGCAGACAGACAGGCAGACAGCTGGTGGTGACAGGTAAACGCTTGTAGGCTACGTGTACAAAGAAAACTTAGCTTTTTTGGGTGTGTGAGGATGCGGCGTAGGTTTTTACTCGGGAGGCGTGGAAGATGTCGTGAACGGACTTCAGGAACATCTGGACTGCGTGTATCAAGTGTTAACCGAGCCAACGGTGTAAGTTTGGAGTGAATTGCTATAAAACTGTGCAAATGCATCGACTGCCAAGGACAAACAGAATCATTGTCTTATATATAAGATTTTCGCTGGCTCCAGCAGGAAATTACTAGGTGGACAAACCAGTACTATCTTCGTTTAACGAGAAACAAACTGTCAAACCGCAGTAAGTTACATAAGGTCATATATATATATATATATATATATATAGTAGGTCTACACGGTAGCTCTATTGTTACCACATACCATCAAATGATTGGCGCGCCACACTAAGCTGTGTCTATATTATTAAGTGTTTTAGAGGCTCTGTTCTATATTGGTATCGGTGCCATTGAAATTGAATAGCCAGAATGAAATCTATACTGCATTCCATTGGTTCAATGGGGTTTAGTTTTAGCCCAAGGAATCTAGGTTAAATGGTCCTTGGTTTTAGCCTAAGAGGTTCTTTGGTGTCATTAAATATAATTATAACGAAGTGAATGGAGGGGTAAGCCTTCGATCAACATCCTTTGCAGAATAGGTAAATTTTTTAATTAGTTGGAGGATATATAGATCTGTTAGATGTTTAATTAACATGGGTGGGGGACACTGGACCGATCAGTTGGGATAATTGAATGATTGACGTGGCTTGCAGATTATTCAGCAAATCGTTGATTTTGCCAAATCAGTGGGCGTTTTGACCACCGTTTTTGATGAGTGCTCGAGGATTATTAATGAGTGTCTGACCCTGGGCCATTTAAATGATTCGAATTGAGTAACCAGGCCAGCTTCATTAAGCCCTAGCCTGTGATTTTATACTTAGGCATTGCGATTTTATTTTGTGTGGGTCTAGTCTACGCTTCAAATGTGTGCTGGCTGCATGGGGCGACTGCAGACTGCAGTGCACCCTCATCTCTCTGTCACCACAGACATACAAAATAATCGACGCACAATCTCCTGTAACAGGACGTACCAGTTGGTGGATGGGGCTCTGAGGACCAATTTCCTGCTTAATTACTTGGCCGTGTACATTATAGAGTATATGGCGGGCTGTTTGATGTCGATTCTTCCATTGGACCGAGTCCTTCACACATGATATCATCCTACAAAGCGATAAGAAGATTTAAGATACGGTTCCATAATAGGAAAATATATTATATGCCAAGAGATAAATGCATATGCGAAAAATCAGTGTGTCTGCATGGTGCCCGTCCTTGGCATGGTGCCTATGAATGCGTAGGCCTGTATAATATAGTCGGCGGCCCATGTATTATATAAACCTAGGTGGCGCCTCTTAGTACCAACCAGGTACCAACAGTTACATTCTGTGCAGTGAGTGTTCGCAATGTTTTGCATGACCGTATATGCATATTAACTAAATATATAACTATGCATATTTGAGCTGCATGGTAACATGTGTAGCATGTCAACATCCCGTTAGCATGAAGTTATATTTGCGTGTAATTATTTTTATTAGTGATAGGCACCTATATGGTCCTAAGGATACATAATAATGCCAAGAGATGTATGCATATGCGAAAATGAAGCAAACACATCTAGATAAAATATAGGGTCTATCGAAGATCAGTCCACAGAGACAGAAATCGAAGCGGTGGATAATAAATTTGAAAACGACAAACATTAAATTGAGATTAATTAAATGACATAAGCAATTCAGCAGTGATTGAATTGTAGGGGGTTGGAAGGGTTCAACCCCCCAGTTCGTTTTTCAACCCTCCTAGTTAATTATAAAAAATTACCTTGGAGGAGGTCAGGGCAAACCCCCAGATAAATTTTCAGTGGCTTAGTGTATCTTATTCCCTAGCGCTCAAGCCTTTAAATTTGATTTTTGTTTAAATCGTCATGTTACATTTCCAGTAACATATATAACAACAATATCTAGTAGGCAATTGCGTGTGCCTGCACTGTTCTGAATAGACCTATACAGAGTTGCCTGTAATAATGAAGTGGCTCAGTGAGGATGATAACATCATACTGAGTTTTCTTGAAGCCTCATCAGTCAGCACGTCGAGAGGTTCGACATATAAGTCTCGGGCATTGTCAGAGAGAGGGCATGACCTCTGACCACTTTATACACCGTGTGCCCACTGGGCGCAGCAGCTGCGTACTGGGATGATATTGAGATGAAGCCCAGCAGCGATATGGAATCTACCACTGACCTAAATTTGTAGTAGACATGTACCTCCAAACCACTTTCAGCACTGCATAAACGAGTTTGCAGAAGTTTGGATTTTTCCGCCATTTGAAGGCCCATTCCATACGTTACGTGTGTGACATGTAGAAAAAAATAAGCACGCATTTCCTTGTCTTGGTCACAGTTAAGAGGTTTTTTCTTCTAAAAAAATGGCTTAATCCATCTACTGGGCTGGAATAATTAACAGTGAATCCTTAATATTAATTTGTAGTGTTTTGTTTAATAAATATATACACGCAGTCGGCGTTACGTGTGTGACGCAGAAACAACAAATCTTGCGGGGATGATAATGTATTTAAAAAACTCTGTGAAATGCAATGCCACAAAATTAAGTTGTACAACAAAATATATAACAGTTGCCCTCTTCTAAAAGAGTCTATTAATTTTATAATGTTTCTCCCATTTCTTGATTTTATTTTGGACCAAAATTTATGCGTTACGTGTGTGACACAATCGTTACGTGTGTGACTGCTTGTGCTGAAAATGTAAAAATGTCATGCAAACTTAAGTAAAACAATTCAATATTAGTCAGTGTTAATTTGTAGTTCTTTATAACATGTTTTTAAGGTTATATAACTGTGGCGTTCAGCCGCCCGAGCGCCTGCCTAGCGCTAACGGACGGTGTCGACCCCAGCTCGCTGACACGCCTGGAGTCGCCCGAGTCACTTTCTTACCAAATCTCAATGCCAAACGGTTACTCTCTATATCTACCAGGATGTTCACTATCACCAGGCAAGATTAGGGACGGGTTTCTTCTCCAAGAAAGGTAACACGGCTCGAATTAGTAACGAGGTCTGACTCTGCCTATTCCGCGGTCGCCGGATGGGCAACGTTCTGAGGATGGCCGTACTCAAAACAGGGTTCATAATCATACCGGCAGGAGTCTTCCTCGCCTTGCATACCTTCCAAGCTACTAGCCTCGTCTTCCTCTACCTGATGTCGTACCGTTCAGCATCTTGTGACTCTGAAACTATCGCCATTTAGGGACACCAAACGTTCTCTTAAGTTACGAGGTTCAGACATATTTGAAACAAGTCCATAAGCCATTTCGGCCTATACAATTATCGGTAGCTAAATCCAACGTCTTATACTCTTAGACATTACTGTCCCCAACTCTCTAACCTCTGTCGTCCTAGACACACCAGTCTCGCAGCTCTTCGTCATATCATGCTAGACACTTAGCTATCACGTCTTCTGCTCAACACGTATCTCTCGATCTATTTCCGTGTATGGCATAAACGGCCGCACACGTATATTTTGTCATGCACATTTGACTGATTAAGTTCCCGACCTCTGTGTTAGCAGTTACCCACCAACACTGATATATTCTGCTTCGATAAAAATGACACTGGCATGTTATTCACGGACACTGATAGCGAAGGTTTTCTGTCTATAACCTTCGCTATCTGCACACAGATCTTCGATCCGACCTACGCACGAGGGGGCCCGACCTCGCACTTCAGTCATCTCTCAGAACTGTGTGTGTCGACAAACAACCATGTATTCACCTGGGTACCCGATTACCCAAACGTACTCGTATCGATCACTTCGATCAGACACGCAAGTAGATACACTTCGGGAAAACGGGAGGAGTATCTATGACCAACGTAGGTAGCAAACAGTAATATTTACGCATCGATCAATTCTTGGTCTGCTTACTATCTTTACCCTGGGTTTCCGACTGCCCAGACTTTCACGTCGGCCTCTTGGCCCATTTCCGTGTGTGGCATACCGGCCTCACACGCATAAGTTATCAGGCACACGATTGACCGTCCTCTGCGTTGGCAATTGTCCGCCAACACCGTAATATATTCTGATACTCGGAAAACCGGGAGGAGTAACTATGACCAACGTAGGTAACAAACAAGAGTATCTATCGAACGACTATAAAGCCATCAAGAAGAGTTACTTGACTAGTAACCTGAAGGTATCAATCGGCACCAGTGTTTTCTCTTGTTTGTCACGTGCTCTTCTAACGTGTTCACCCTCCACGTGTAATTCCAGCGGGTCCTTCGGGAATTTCCCCGATATTTCTATCGAACGTATTCAATGGGGAACATTCCCCGTATGTGCCAACGCTCCACTCGCAGCTCTCTCGGTTTGTACGGCTGCTACTGCGGGAATCTACTCGGCTTGTATTTCTTGCGGCCACCCGAATTTTCATGTCTCCGACAACCTGCTGGTATTCGTGAGGAGTATCTATGACCGAACTAGGTAGCCAACAAGTATATTTCTCGGCCGGCTTGCATCTGTCATATACTTTAATATCCGATCACCCAGACTCTCACATGTCTTTAACTCTCATCGACTGCATTTATTCATCCCATCGTAGGAACATATTTGTATTCGTCACCTAGAGATCTGACCAACGGTAATGCACCAACTCTCGTTTCTCAGACTCGATTCTCTCACAGGCAACTGAGGTAAGTGTCACCACGTTACCTCTATGTTTCACACAGACCTGTATTATTATAATCACTTTCTCTGAAGCAATTGTACTCTGTCTCTTATACACTGGAACGAACCACTGGCAAATCTTTCGAGGAAGTCCTCGAAAAGAGATTATGTAGTTAGATCTACAAGAAGAAATTAGTAGACGCCTCGCGGGGAAACCGCGAGCCAAGATATTGCAACTAGACAGACAAGTGAATAGATTTCTGGAAAACCGAGAGGAGTAACTGTGACCAACATAGGTAGCCAGTAAGAATATTTACCGAAAGACCGTAAGACAATCAAGAAGACATACTGCGGGGACACCGCAAGTACAGGTATTACGTTTAGTAACTCAAGTAAAGATACGCGGGGAAACCGCGACCTAAGACATTGCGATCAGACACGCAAATCAACAGATTGCTGGTAAACGGGAGGAGTAAGTATGACCACCGTTAGGTAGCCAAGCATAGATATTTACGGAAAACCGTAAATAGAAAGAATATGCGGAGACGCCCACAATTGATCAGGTTTTCGGCACCAAAGGGAACTTTCCCTGTATCGAACGCACCAATGGGGTCACCCTCCCCGTATTTATCGAATGTATTCATGTTTTCCAGTATTTGTCAACGGCTTCTCCGGTAGCTCTCAGTCTGTTTCCAACGGCTTCACGGGTCCGCCCTCCCCGTCTTTTAACCAACGTGTACACTGGGGAATTCTTCCCGTAAATTGTCTCAACAGTCGCCATAAATCTGTCTCGATGTAGCGTTCGGTTGCTCGGGGCTTTACCCGATCTCTATTTCTCACGGCCACCGACGGGGTCACGTATCCGACAACCGGCTGGTATTCTCGAGGAGTAACTATGACCGATCTAGGTAGCCAACAAGACTGTTTCTCGGCCACCAGAACTCCCACGGTCTGCACGGTCGGGGATTTTTCCCAGTCTATCTCTCTGTCGGCCGCCGAGGCCTCTCTCGATATATGCGTCGGTCCCTTCTGGGACTCACCCAGTCTGTATCACTCACGGCCACCAACGGGGTCACCATCTTCCCCGTTTTTCCGAACAGAACTGTCATTTATTCATTTATTTCTCACGATCGGACTTTCTCTGTCAGCCTGTTGACTCTTACGATCAGGGCACGGTCCGTCTTGCGATCGACGGCAGAGGGGCCCACCCCACCAGATCAGCGAAAAGCAGCACCAGCCTGACCGCGAGAGCGGCTGTCACTAGAGGTCGTATTTATATGGCAACACTCAACGATCCCTGGAGCGGTACGAGAACCACTCTACGTATGAAACAGTACGAACCACTGCTTCACATATATAGCGATGCACCGCATGTCAGGCTATACTCAAGCCAATTCATGCGTCTGCAAGCTATGCACTCAATTAAAAACCGCCGATCGGTCTTCCTTCCTATACGCAACACTGTAAAAAAAATATACGTAACATAACGCTATGGCGAGCCGATTATTTAAATAAATCATTCATTCAAGCCTTGTGGCCTGTCCGCCACATAACCAATTTTTAGCTCATGACTATTCATCGAATGTTAACTGGAGACAACTTCTATTAACTGGTGTTGGCAGCAAAATTTTCCTGACAATATTTTCTGGTCTGTAGAAGAGCTTGTCGAGTTTTGATGGCCACTTCCAGTACTTTCCCGAAGCCACCATAACAGAGACCTGTACACAATTGACATAAGTAATGCAGATGAGTACTTAATTCTAATGCATTAAATCAAGTGTCTTCAATAACTATATAAGCATCATATGTGGAAAATACAAGACAAGTATTTTTGGGGAAGAAGCTATTACAACAGATTTGAAAGCAAGGCATAATTAATATGTAAATTTTTGATTAATTATTTACTTAATATTGAAATCATAATATACCATAAAGCACATATGTAATATTATACAAAGTATGTACTTCATGAATCCAGCGTGCATTAAACTTACCTCTACGTCATCCTGTACAATCGTTGTAACAACTCCTGGAAACTCTTGTCCATCATAGAGAACAACACACCAATCACCGACGACAAGATTCAATGCTGCTGTCTGTTCGGCATCAGGTTCTGGGGGTTAATTGATGCACCATCAGATGAGCTTGTTAGTTGTTTAACTACAGCAGTAGGACTTTCACCAGAAGCCCTAAGCAACTCTAATTCACCACCAGGGTACCTGCAGTTCACCACATGTACTTGATGAATTCCGTTGACTGTGGGAACATTGGTCCACGGATTTGCTCTGGTGATCACCTCATCGATTTCCTTCTGGAAAATGTGTACAACATCAGTAGATGGCATCAATTCTTTTGCAACTTTAGCAAAACTAAGAGAGTCATTAATAATTGTACTTCCACCTTTGCTCATGACCTTCTGATGTACTAGTGACTTTGCCTTCCCTCCAATTCCGTCAACAACACCTTTACCGTGGGAAGTTGCAAAATACTTCCAACTCACATGAGTCTTATGCTTCTCTGAAATATCTCATAGAAGTTTCATGCAGTACCTGTTCTTGAATTCAGAAGATGGACCATCAGTGAAAATTATTTCATTTGCATTGTTTGAATGGTAAATCATGATCTTCTCATAAATGTGCATGATGAAAGCATACACAGTGTCTTTACCTTTATCTTTTGTATCGGAACATATAAGAAATGTCTTACATGAGCCATTGGAAAACAGTGCTCCTGTGAACAATGTGACACTGTTTCTAGCCCAGAGAGCTGATTGAATTTCATCTTGATACACACAAGAATAGGCCATTGCAAAATCTATCTGCAAAACACGGCAATTCATCTTGTCTTCTTCGAATGCAGCACTTTGAAGATGTTTTATTCGTGCGTGTTCTTGAAACACTGGAAGGTCATTAAGAACTAGTTTGAACAGATGAATGTTTGATCCACTTTCCGATAGTTTAGTCAGGCGACCAGTCATATCTTTATTCCATTCCAACCAAGTCACAATTCTTTTTGGAGAGTTTTCGTCGGGCTCATCAAGTAACAATCCATGTTGGCATTTTTCACACATGCCTTTCCAACATGCTGAAAGAAGATCATTGGGAACACACAAAACATTCTGCCACCAGGCTTGATTGTAGTCGATACCCAATGACTTTAATTTCAATCTGAAATTTTCATGCAGTCGACATTTGCATTGTTCAGCCAGAGTGAAGCAATTTCCAGTTACTGAAAAATGTGATGGTCTTCATGGAGAAACTGAACCAGTGATAACTTAATTAAGATGATGTGATAGTCTAGCTGAGAAGGCTGATGAATCAAAAGCTGGTAAGTGTGTATGAGATATCTCGTTCTGACAGAAATTACAATGGCCAAAGGCCTGCAAACTGGCCTCTAGGCAGTTACAGTTTGAGTATCTCCACTTTTCTCAATCTTCACTCCTTTATAATGTCTATCCTTTCACTCTTCAATCAGCATGGTCCCAGAATGCTTTCAATAGAGCAATTTTGGCAAAAAACAGGTTGCAAAAGTAAGCAAAGTATTTCTTGTTAATCAAATACAAGCAGTATAATATATTGTATAAGAGTATGGCATGTTCAACAACAGTGATGGTGCAATGTTAGGTAGGCCTAACAAGTTAAGTTAACGACTTTGATAGTGCTGCGCCTGCCTGTATATTGAGCTGATTGTGAGAGATGACTTAGTCAAATGAATCTCTATCATACCAAGGAAAGAAACAGACTGATTAACATTCTGTTGATGACTTCTTTATGGTTTGTATTAATGGCCCTCCCTCTTGCGCACTGGAATGTCAAAAAAGTATGTTATAAGTTGGTTGAAGCCAGGCAAACCTGGAGCCCTGGACAAAACTATAGGCTTGCCATCAGTTGAAATTGCTAGAGTTCAAAATTAGCAAAAACTGTTACGATGTCCTGTTTTCATTTATATCACTTCATTATTGGTAAAGTCATAATAATGTTTGCTGTATATTAGCATACCTATAGTACTGTAGATAGTCTAGGTTAAAATCGCCAGCACTACTGATTCTTGTATAATTTAGTAGTATATGAAACTGGAATTCAAATAATATGATAACTATACCTCAACAGCTGAAATGTGCATGTTGTCTAGAAAAAATTACCAATGTAAGCCCCTATGGTGTTTATATATGACGTCAGCAGCCAATGTTACCCTGATATGCATAATGCCATGTGGTTTGTAAAGTAATTGGACAACATGCACATTTCAGCTGTTCGGGTAAGCCCTATGGTGTTTATATTTGACGTCAGCAGCCAATGTTACCCTGATAAATATAATTAAACTGATGATTGAACAAAACACAGCTATAAGATCAAATTCGTGTCCCCACACCCACCCATTGTCACCCTTTACAATTTAGCCTCTGTATACTGGTTTACGGTCCCTACAAATTATGGTTGGGACAACTTGACATGTGGATTATTTTCAACCCCCCCCCCCCCCCAGTTGAAATTTGACAATTCAAACTCTGCAATTAAGCAGAAAAAAATGAAATAAGAATCGGCAGACAGACGTGTTCACTGTTCAGCATTAATAGAGGACTCTGTGAAATAGATGACGCCAGTATCAAATGTGGGTAAGCTACCCGAGGTTAAATTGTGTGTGATGTATGTTTCTTCATGCAAAAGTAATCTAAAAGTTAGTCAAATTATAAAATGCCTATGTATTGCTGCGTGCCAAAATTCAAAGGATAAGAAGGCGGCAACCTATTATATCTGAAGTTTTTAATCTGCATGCAATATTTACAATTTTATTGTTCGTGCAGCAGCAAATGGAAAGTCCGCTGTGATTGAACATAAAAATGAGACATAGATTGCCCTGTCCTCTCTCCATTTCTAGCAGTAAAATTTATGTATTTATCCATAGTGGAATTACATATTAATTCTTACGCCAGCATCGATCGGAACAACATAAATAAACAACGCATGGCCAATAATAAAAAAATTTCTTATACCTATATGCATACTGGCGCCACCTGTTTTTACTTAAGGAACTGTCCACAGAGTCCCCTATTGATGCAATAGGTTAAGTAAGTAAGGGACTTAATTATAGGCCTATTTAGCATTGGCATTGAATATGTTGTATTTGGTGTTGTTGGCGAGAGTTCAATGTTTTTGTGAACTATAGGTCTATAGTTCATATTTCGACGTATTATTTTATTGCTCGAGTCTAAGAATTGTGAACCGTGGACTTTCAGCCATTTGAATCTGCGTAGCGTATGAACGATGACCAAGAAGCGATTTCGGTAATCAAGGCCACTAGAGACTATAGTGCACTTGCCAGACATCTTCTTGAAGACACAGGAACATAGGCCTACTTCCATACAAATATATACATAGGCCTATAGGCAAACGCCTAATGATGCCACTAAATGTTGATAATTAAATGATTGCTTGCCAATATAATAGGCCTATTATTTGCCATAGTAGTCTATTATAGTCGGTGACACTGATAGACGAGTGCACGTTCAGCCAAATTAAAGCTATTCAAGTAGTCTACTTATTGCGGAGCTCAACGCGCACGCACAAACATTATTTGTGCAGAGTATTATTGTAGTAGTCCAAGTGCAATATCTACGACTTATGTGGCACTAAAGGCCAAGTAACGCAAAAGCGTCAGCTACATGCATAGCTGCTTGAAGAGGATATTCTGCGGCCTCCAGCATTTGCCAATTGTCGTCTAAAGGATCGACGGATGCGTGCCGACAGACATGCATGAATGAATACAGGTCAAATAAGATACTAGAGGCAACTCATGTCGACAGGTATACAGGCCTAAATTGTCTAATTAACATGCACACATGTATACATGCACAGATAAATAAATGCAAGTACAAGAAGACGAATCCGTGTTTGCATATACATAATTTAAACATATTATTCATTACTTTCATCATAGTTCTCATAACTATTCTTCTTCTTCCTCCTCCTCCTCCTCCTCCTCCTCCTCCTCTTTCGCATCCTATAGTTCTCTGTCTTGTTTGTCCTAACTCTACCTCCCTTTCTGCTTCTTCTTCCTATTATCATCAGTCATCCATCATCATCGTCGTCGTCATCGTCACCACAACCACTACCACTACCACCACCATCATCATCGTCGTCATCATCATCATCCATTGATTCATCATCATTTCCATTCCCAGTTTCAAAACTAGGGGGCAAAGACCCCCCAGTTTTAGTGCTCAGTGCCTTCCATGTACCATTTTTTCAAATTTATGGGGAGGGACCAAATTCAAAAAGTGGGGGGAGGGCAAGAAAATTTTTTTGCACTTCGCGCAATATTTTTTAAATTATGCTCCCCACTTTTCAAAACCTTGTTACACCTCTGGATGCCACTCATAAGTCATTACTAAGATTTAGCTACTACGCTGCAATATCGCTAGATTACTTTAAATCAGTAAAGCCACGTGATGACTAATGACCACCGGATGACCCTCTGAGTCTCTTCTGACTGTTTGACACACTAATCGCCTTATTATGTATAGGCCTATATTACTTTAGCAAAACACTTGCTCTATTTTGGGTTGACCTCTCCTGATTCTGACATATCACTGAATAGCCCATTTTATGGCCGTTGTGCAAGCCTGTTTGATTTTGGCCAATAAGCTCCAGTGAATACACCTGAGAAAGTTTCTGTAAGGTACCATATCGTAGACTGACTGACTGGCCAACCAATTTAATGACTGACTGAGAGAATGAAGTACTTGATCATTCATTTTGCAGTTTTTAATAGGCAATTAACCGTCAAAGAGCTTCATAGACACGGGTTCACATACACAATAGGTTCTATGCTAAACAGCATGATTTAATCAGCCATATTCTAATTAGCTGCGTGTGAATTAAGCCTCAGAGTGTCGCTGCAGATGCCACGTACTGCTGCAGATGTAATGGACGCTATCTATGCGCAAAACTTACATCTGAAACAACAACTAAAGATAGCTGACTGCAGCTGAAAAAGCTGGAAATGATCAGTAATGTCATGGAATGAAGCCGTCACACTTGCCACATGAGCAAGTCTGTAGTATTAAGCAGCACATTGAAAATACAATTTTTGACGAACTAGCAAAGCAAGCACAGAAGCAGTGAGTTAGATAAAAGCCTTGTCAGCCATTCAGAAAAGCAGACAGACAGCTAGGCAGGCATGCATGCAGAGCCGCAGGATCAGGCTGACCCGCAGGATCAGGCTGACCCGCAGGTAGGTATGCATATGCGAATGGTAAGCAGCTAGACAGAGAACAGACAAACGCAAAATAATAATAATAATAATAATAATAATAATAATAATAATTGCTGCTGTTTCGCATGGGCATTTAACGTCGCGAAAGGCAGAGGGCCGAAAAAGCAGCCCATAATAAGCAATGTAAATATGCAGAAATCGCCCAGTTGCATCACTTTACCCCGCACGTTGTAGCCGAAACCGCAGGAAGCTGGCATACTGAGTCACTGCATCACTGGGATTCGTCAGTGACCGTGAACTAGATAGCAAGATCACAGCAGCAATAGGCGACCAGCGCGAGACCAGTCATCTCCTTCAGCGTCTGTCCGTCGCACTCCAAATCGGAAACTGTCAGTTTTTCTCACCTCAGACTCAGAATGGAATTATATCGAGACTAGAAACTGATTGACTCTTACGTATAATAATAATGAACTGACGAGTCTGTGTCCATGTCCGTTGGTTCACGAATAAATAAATTTATAATAATAATAATACCATACTTTACACTACCCAATTCAATTATGTTGCAGGCCATGTCATTTTAACTCATGTTAGTCTTTGTATATGAATTGTTAAGACCGTAGCTTCTTCTGACTATTTCGTTTCAGGTATACGACAATCCTTGACCTGCAGTCTGCCATTCTCAGTCAACGCCCTATAGGCCTATGGTAGACTCCTATACTGTTGCACTTACTGACATAATCTGCAGAGTGCTTTGTTGATGGCCCGCACGAAGACACTTCACTCTTGTGTTGTTGACCCAACGCCAAAACAACCGACTATTTGGTTGGATCGAATAGGTCGTCGAGTTGAAAAAGTTCAGAAAAACCGACGAATAGTGCACGTTATTCAGCAGACTCTCCTAGCTCTCCCTCAGTCGGGTGATTGACCGACAGCCCTTTCATTAGGCCTATGCGGCCTTTGCTTGAGCGATGAGACAGTACGAGTAGTAAGTGGCCTTCGACGGAATGGGGCCTTTGCAGCTCTCACAATTGTCATCCATGTAGCTGCGGGGATTTGTGTTTGGTCATGAAGGCCACCATGAATGAACGAATCGATGAAACTTGATACCATGCCCGCAAGATCTCATCATTATTGTAGAATGAACCTGGGCGAACCCTTCGTCATCTTGCCCTAAATGCCATCGATAGCCGAGCCTGTCACTGAACTGACATTCCAATGATTAATTTACGAAGCCAAATGGTTTGTTACGCTCAGATGGGAAGTTGGCAAAGACGGCGATACGTTCCCTGTATTGCAGACAATATCTGGCCAAGGACGTCATAGCATGTAGCAATCTGAGTGGCATCCCTATTGTTCACAAAGTTAAATGCGGCTGAGTCTGAGACACTACGCCGGCACAACAGGCTGTCGTAATAATTATAAATAAAACGGAGAAATACTCGTAACACAAGACAAGTCACCATCAATAGGGGTGGGGTGGGGTGGGGTGCATAGAGATATGGATTACCAACTGATTTAATTAACGCGTCAACATTGTATCAATTCAAAAACAAATTAAAAACCTACCTGTTGATTGATCATAATCTTTAAATATCAATGATGAATTGTAAATAGATTCATAAATAGTTCTGGTCTGATATTTTGTGAGATGAACTTTGTGTATTCCTATTGCTAGTACATTTACGATTTGGTTAGTTGTTATTGATGTAATCATGGACAGGTTCTCTGTGAATTGCTTCATTGTTTGCATAATTGGTTAAAATTGGGCGACCGCGGTTAGCGGAACGGTCCGTTGCTTTGGGGTTTCCACTTAATTCCCATTGTTCACTGCATTAGGTACTTTGCTGTTTAGATTTACTTATTTATTCTGAAATTTGATACCGCCCTTCTTCCAACATCTTTTTGCTCAGAAGTGCATACACACGCATCGACGGCGCAATTGCAATTCAACTGCAGAGCAATTGTGCGCGAAGGACTTGCTCAAGGTCCCAACACAGTGACTCCCCGGACGAGGGTCGAACCCGCTCGCTCAGCGCACACTGATTGTTACGGGCGAACGCTCAAGCCAATCAGCCAACGGTGAACAATAAAGCATCGATTGATTAATTGATTGATTGCATGATTAATTAACTGACTGACTAACTGACTGACTGACTGACTGACTGACTGACTGACTGACTGACTGACTGACTGACTGACTGACTGACTGACTGACTGACTGACTGACTGACTGACTGACTGGCTGACTGACTGACTGACTGACTGACTGACCGACCGACCCACCCATTATGAGATAAATAACTATACGATCGTCTATGTATGGCTACACTTCAAGGCAAATTTCACGGAGCAATTTCACGCTAAGTTCGAAGCCAGAACACATGCCTTTGTGGCGGTGGCACTGGAGTCCAGCGGTGCTTCAAGCTCCGAGGGTTTGAACTTTGTATTGCTGCTGGGACGAAGGTTAACCAATATATGACCCATGACACACTCGAGATAAGTTATACCTATTCCAAAGACTCTCGGTAGCTGTCCAGCAAAGGAACGCCATAAATTTTTCGTCAACACTACCATGCTAAGTAATAACAACTGCAACAGCAGCAGCAGAAACAACAGCAACAACAACAAAAACAACAACGACAATAACAACAACAACAACAGCAACAACAACAATTATCAATACGATTATTTTAATTATTATTATCACTTCTGTTATTATTATTATTATTATTATTATTGTTATTATTATTATTATTATTATTATTATTATTATTATTATCATCATCATCATCATCATTATTATTACTATTATTGTTATTGTTATTATTATTATTATTATGAAATTGAAAAAAAATTTTGGCTACTACTATTACTATTATTATTATTATTATTATTATTATTATTCATTGGCATTGCCAACGGATCTGTCATCAGGCTATCTGGGTCGCCGCTTGTCAGTGGATTGTAATCTTGACATAGTGCCCTGAAAAGCCACCGCATTGAAACGTTGGATCAATGCCGACAAGTTCTGGAAAAGGAAGTTTGTCTCTCGGGTGTCACCGGTAGTTGTCGAAAGTCGGCGTCCAGTCTTAGACAGAGACTCTCACAATTGCGGGGACCTAAGGTTTCTATAGCGATTGGAACAAAAGTGTATTTCTTCTCTAGCTCAGAATATTTTGTGTGTTTCCTGGTGGCTGCTATCTCCGCCGCTCCTCCAGCTGTGGAAGCTGTCTCGGAGATATAAGAAGCGATCGAATATCTCAGGAACAGTAGAGCGTTTTGTCTAGCGAGTAGTTGCAACCTGTCGAGGGCAATTCCGAGGTCGGCCACACAGGTGTCGATGGCTGAAAGCAGGGCATCCGTCGGGGAGAGCAGGTGATTAAGGATCGTCTGTAGCGGTAGGCAGAAAAGGAGAGCATTTGACCTATCTTCAGAACAAGCATTGCCCACCTGTATAGAAAGAAAAACGAATAATTTTTCAAGACTTAGCTAATTGTATGCAATACTCTATATGTGATCATTTTTCATGAAACCAGTCGGAAGTCGCATTTTAGTAAATGTCTTATTTTGATCTTTTAGTGGGAAAATCCATTTTTCATCACTTTTGACATTTTTGCACTAATGATTAAACAAATCATTAATAAACATATATTGTTAATTGCTTTGCTATAAAATAATGCAAAATATTTTTTAAAGAATATTTATTGGCATCCACGCTAATTTCAAATTAGAAATTTTGCATTTTTATGAAATTTATGATGATTTTCTATTACCTATTATGTCATTTTCCCATGCTTGCACCCTTACAATAATGGTATTGCCTGCAAGCTTAGCATCTCCTCTAGCTGTCTTGTGTATCCGAAATGGACAAGCTTTTAATTTAAGCCAATCATAGCTTGAGCAAGAGGTCATATGCAAAGAAATACAATTCTACGGAAAAATGATCAAATAATCTTACCAGCTTTGGAAGCGATTTTCTCAAGAGAGATTGCGAGCATAGTACGATTTTAAATTGACTTTTCTCAGGTATAAGATATAAGTGAAACAGAAGCAGTTCTGGAAAGCTAATAAGAAGAAGTTCTATAATGTTATATCAAAACCCATTTTTCAAATTTGGAACTATGTGACTGATTTTATGCTGAGCAATCACATATTCCAGTCAACCCAATTTCAAAGACTTCTCTGTACTTATTTTGGACTTTTCTCCGTTTGACTGTTCAGTGCACAAATAGAGCATTCGACAAATGCAACCTTTTCTGTTGTTGACTCTAGACTCCAGAACTATATTTTTGAACAGCACGGATATGAAGTGCTAGAGACTTGAGTTTTCTTAGTCTTGGCATCTCCAGGCAGGAGTGGTATGAATGTCCTCATAGTATTCATCCTACTGGTGATTGGCCTACTGGTCCTCTTCGTCGCGGTCACATCGTCCCACTGACAGAATGTGATCAGTGAACTCATTCTCTGCTGAACTGACTAACTAGGGTCACAGATTCAACAGAACTCTAAATTAGGGATGTTAAACGATAACCGGAAATCGGGTTTCGGAAAACGTCTCTGGTCATGCTGTTTTGAAACCGATAATCGGTTTCTGTCATGATCGAACCTCTCTAATGCACCAATAAAAACCAATAATCGGTTTAAAATCAGTTTTTAAATCCGATAATCAGTTTGCCCATAAACCGATATTAACAACCCTAATCTAAATGCAGATTTCTATGCTGACAATGATTTGAACCTCTGACCTCTTGGTTGACTTGAAGGCCACTAAAGGTGAGAAAGGCAGTTTATTTTTATTTGGCCCTAATAAACTAATAGGTAGCATGAACAGTTGAACATAAAGCTGAAGTGTGACCATTGCAATCTAACAACTTAAAATTTGGAGCCACTGAACAATTAAAATAGCTAGATTTTCATCATGTAACCTTATTTAAAAATAACATAAACTGTAGAACGCTGACTCTCCTGTTTCATGCAACGCACTTTACTGAACACTTTCATGCAACATTTTCATGCAGTGTGACCACTGCAATCCAACAACATAATTTATTATGCTAACTTGCGCTTGGCCTCATTGGTAGCTTAACATTAAAATAATAATCTTTTGCCTGAAATTTAGAATTTGAGTCTTACAAACTCTTTTGACTAACAAATGAATTTTCTTGTGTATAATAAAATCTTTTTTTGTTATATTATTACTTGAAATTAATTGGGTTAATGTTGAGATATACGGTTGAATCAGTAGTCAAGATATATTGGAGAACACTTCACTTCAAAACAGTTTTGACAGGTTGCAACTAATCGCTAGACAAAACGCTCTACTGTTCCTTAGACATTCGATCGGCTCGCCTAAACTCATGCATTTATTGAGATGCACCCCTTGCCACGACCACCCGCGTCTATGGGCTTATGACGATCTGCTGCGAGGAGGGATCGAGCGAATCTTCAACATTTCGATGACCGATGACCAATGGGGTCAGGCCACTCTCCCGATCAGGATGGGAGGAATGGGAATTAGGAGGGCGTCCTCGCTGGCACTTCCCGCCTTTTTGGCTTCAGCCGCGGGCACTCTCCAGATCCAGTTCCTCATCTTACAATCATAGCGGTGAAATCGGACTCAGCATGCGACTCGGCGATATCTACTTGGCTTCAACTTACCGAAGCTTCTGCCCCGACGACGCCAGGCCATAGACAAGCCCACTTTGACAGACCGCTGTTAAACGCGGTTCTGTCTGCCCTCGAAGAAAAGCTACAAGATCCCTACGACCAGGCGAGACTAAGGGCCTTGCAGTCACCGAACGCCTCGGACTGGCTATACGCTCTCCCGCTCGTTTCTCGCGATCTCAGACTGGAGGACGATACCGTGAGGGTGGCGGTCGGCCTACGATTAGGGGTGGCCATCTGCGAGCCACACACCTGCGCATTCGGCGCCTTCGTTTCTGCCAGAGGCGCACATGGCCTGTCCTGTTCATTGGGTTTTGGTCGTCAAGCAAGACACTGTAATATCAACGACCTTATCCATCGCAGCCTCAACAGAGCCGGTATTCCAGCGGTCAAGGAACCGTCAGGTCTTTCCAGAGTAGATGGAAAGAGACCGGACGGGCAGACCCTGATACCGTGGAGTGGGGGCGGGCCTTACCGGCCTTACCTTGGGACGCGACTGTGGTGGACACAGTGGCCGCTTCTTATATCTCCGAGACAGCTTCCACAGCTGGAGGAGCGGCGGAGATAGCAGCCACCAGGAAACACACAAAATATTCTGAGCTAGAGAAGAAATACACTTTTGTTCCAATCGCTACAGAAACCTTAGGTCCCCGCAATTGTGAGAGTCTCTGTCTAAGACTGGACGCCGACTTTCGACAACTACCGGTGACACCCGAGAGACAAACTTCCTTTTCCAGAACTTGTCGGCATTGATCCAACGTTTCAATGCGGTGGCTTTTCAGGGCACTATGTCTATTATTACTTAGCATGGTAGTGTTGACGAAAAATTGATGGCGTTCCTTTGCTGGACAGCTACCGAGAGTCTTTGGAATAGGTATAACTTATCTCGAGTGTGTCATGGGTCATATATTGGTTAACCTTCGTCCCAGCAGCAATACAAAGTTCAAACCCTCGGAGCTTGAAGCACCGCTGGACTCCAGTGCCACCGCCACAAAGGCATGTGTTCTGGCTTCGAACTTAGCGTGAAATTGCTCCGTGAAATTTGCCAACGTTTCAATGCGTTGGCTTTTCAGGGCACTATGTCAAGATTACAATCCACTGACAAGCGGCGACCCAGATAGCCTGATGATAGATCCGTTGGCAATATGTGACATAGTAATAATAACTATAATAATTATAATGATATAAAATAATAATAATAATAATTATTATTATTATTATTATTATTATTGCCAATGCCAATGATGAATAACACCATATGTGACATAGTAATAATAATTATAATAATTATAATGATACAAAATAATAATAATAATTATTATTATTATTATTATTACTATGTCACATATAGTGTTATTCATCATTGGCATTGCCAACGGATCTGTCATCAGGCTGTCTGGGTCACCGCTTGTCAGTGGATTGTAATCTTGACATAGTGCCCTGAAAAGCATTATTATTATTATTATTGAGAAACACGACAATCAGACATAAATGCAGAAATCCTAACATGAGTGACAGTATAAAAATGTTTTTTGTAATTTTCGTCCGAGGCATTATTATTGTCATTATTATTTTTTCATCGGCTATCTTCAAACCAAGTCGATCGACAAAGAACCAGCAAAAGCGACGGCATTATTATTATTAAATTAGCGAAGATAAAAAAAACATAAGTAATAATTGGCTACAGATCAAATAAAACATTAGTAATTAATATCCCATAAAAGTTTGGGCCTTGCAGTTGACTTCACAGCATCTAAGGCCTGCGCGGCGACAGTGCGCATTGTCTATAATAAATTAATAATAGGCCCTAATTGATATGATAAAATTTTAATGCAACACTTCAAGGTCCGTCATGCGTAACCGAACATCCTAACGATCTGCATGAATCTCCCAACCTATACCTATTCCTGGATAGTTATTTAAAATCGGGACGGTAAGTCTTATATTATAACGTGCACCTACGCAGCTACTCTCGAATGTCTAAGATAGATCTTCAGTTTTTCAGATCTTCATTGCTATCAGCTTTACCTTGCAACTATAACGCCAAAGCACATAATAATTACTAGTCGAGACTTGAGTGTGATGTCTGGTTGCCGTTTCTGTCATCCACCAATCATTCATTCTTACGTGGAATCCCTGTTTCTAAATTCGTAACGATTTTAAGAGAATTGACGTCACGAGAAATAGGCGACATAAGGATACCATTCCATAAAAGGAAAGCTCTGTTCCGGTACTCCTGAACCTTGGTAATGACCTCAAAATATACAAAGACGCATCATGAAATATACAGACTGAGTTTGCCAACAGATACTAATAAAACGGGTTTAATAATAATATTTATACGGTTTAGGACCGTTTTATTAATTAAACAGTTGGTGAAACGAAGACTATGGGATTTTGCAGATGCAACAGTCTTACTCTAACGTTTCCAGATATAGCACGAGGCTAAATCGCACTGGGTACGATATGAAGCAGGACTACATGACATAAAACGGTCACAATGACAATAACAAAAGAAATAACGTCCTTTGCAAGCAGAATTTTAAACCTTATCATACCAGATGTGTATAACTCTTTTGGTAATGTTTACACATTCTGCAGGCCAGGCTTATCAACGGTTTCGCAGAAGGCGTAGACGTCATCAATGTACGTCATTCAGTCGCTTCTGATTGGTTGGCTTGATGCGGCCTCTTGCGGCCTCTGGTGTGTCTATATAACATACTGGTTCATTCAACCTCGTGTTAGTGTAGGCGTTAATTCAGACCGGTGAATTGCAAGTTGCGTGAATTGCGAGTTGCGATACATAGTATTTATCAAGCAAAGCTAGAATTATGATTATGGACGGTCCGCCGTCGGCTTCGCTTGTCGAGCAGGTTGATCTTTGCTTCGACTCGTACAGTTTTGCAGGTCAAACGGGTGATCTACCTGTTAAGGATGGGGTGTCTCATGTTGGAGTAGTAGCCTCCGATGATACGTTGAACACGCCAAGAACGGCCACGTCCGATGTCAATTTCAACTTCGTAAAATCTCAGCTAGAGCTAAGTCAGGAAGCCCCACCAATCATAGGTAAGTTTTACTACCTATTTAAAAGACGACTAGTTTATGTTTCCTTGAGTTGATGTTATATATGTGAGCCCCTTCAGACGTTATTATGTAGCGCCGGTGTAGCCTTGACCCAGCTACTTTTCAGTTAATTAAACCCTTGGGATAATTTAAGCAGCAGCATGGTAGGTAGAGCCATGCAATATTTTGTACAGACAGTGCTAGCTGGATATAATAGACCTCTTTAATAAAATCATGATATGGGCCTACATATATATAATAAGTGCAGAAGCTGGAGTGGGCAGATGCAAAGGGAATTTCTTTTCTTTCATAGGCCTATCTATATTTTAGTAGTAGTTGTAGTAGTGGAAGTGGAAGTATAGTATATGAGCAATGTCGAACAGGGTGCCTTTCACCTGTGGTACTTATAAAGGTTCTGTTCTTGGTCCCTTTCTTTTTTCTTTGTATACCACTCTGTATACCATTGTTTTACTGATTCAAAGAGGTATGAAACACAAGATTTCTGTATATACTGTTGACATTCAACTGCACAGTTACTCGAATAACTCCTCTTCATTCAGCTTTCTTACTCTTGTACCTAACATCTTTAGCAGAATTCAGTCTTGGTTGAAAACAAAAATGGATTACCATTTTTTCTAAAAGGAAGTTCTTCATAACAACTGATCAAACTTAATCCTTTGAAATATCGGCACCTGGCATTTCTGTCATTTTAACTCAGCTTTTCAGTCCACAGTTTAGACATCATGTTTGACTGAAACCTTTTATTCAGCAAAGTATTGATTCTAACTGCTGATCTTCATGCATATCTGCAATATGATCCATAGGATTAGATGCCCCATAAACTTTTCTGTGCTGGTTTGTTTGGCTAATGCACTGCAACCAACTGTCTTAACTATTGTGACTCTATTCTTATGGCATTTAAAAAACTAACTTAATATAGCTTTGAGGAGTACATAATGTCTGAGCTATCACTTTGAATAAAAAATATGAACTTATTTGACCTATCTTCAGAACACGTGTTGCCCACCTGTATAGAAAGAAAAACGAATAATTTTTCAAGACTTAGCTAATTGTATGCAATACTCTATATGTGATCATTTTTCATGAAACCAGTCGGAAGTCGCATTTTAGTAAATGTCTTATTTTGATCTTTTAGTGGGAAAATCCATTTTTCATCACTTTTGACATTTTTGCACTAATGATTAAACAAATCATTAATAAACATATATTGTTAATTGCTTTGCTATAAAATAATGCAAAATATTTTTTAAAGAATATTTATTGGCATCCACGCTAATTTCAAATTAGAAATTTTGCATTTTTATGAAATTTATGATGATTTTCTATTACCTATTATGTCATTTTCCCATGCTTGCACCCTTACAATAATGGTATTGCCTGCAAGCTTAGCATCTCCTCTAGCTGTCTTGTGTATCCGAAATGGACAAGCTTTTAATTTAAGCCAATCATAGCTTGAGCAAGAGGTCATATGCAAAGAAATACAATTCTACGGAAAAATGATCAAATAATCTTACCAGCTTTGGAAGCGATTTTCTCAAGAGAGATTGCGAGCATAGTACGATTTTAAATTGACTTTTCTCAGGTATAAGATATAAGTGAAACAGAAGCAGTTCTGGAAAGCTAATAAGAAGAAGTTCTATAATGTTATATCAAAACCCATTTTTCAAATTTGGAACTATGTGACTGATTTTATGCTGAGCAATCACATATTCCAGTCAACCCAATTTCAAAGACTTCTCTGTACTTATTTTGGACTTTTCTCCGTTTGACTGTTCAGTGCACAAATAGAGCATTCGACAAATGCAACCTTTTCTGTTGTTGACTCTAGACTCCAGAACTATATTTTTGAACAGCACGGATATGAAGTGCTAGAGACTTGAGTTTTCTTAGTCTTGGCATCTCCAGGCAGGAGTGGTATGAATGTCCTCATAGTATTCATCCTACTGGTGATTGGCCTACTGGTCCTCTTCGTCGCGGTCACATCGTCCCACTGACAGAATGTGATCAGTGAACTCATTCTCTGCTGAACTGACTAACTAGGGTCACAGATTCAACAGAACTCTAAATTAGGGATGTTAAACGATAACCGGAAATCGGGTTTCGGAAAACGTCTCTGGTCATGCTGTTTTGAAACCGATAATCGGTTTCTGTCATGATCGAACCTCTCTAATGCACCAATAAAAACCAATAATCGGTTTAAAATCAGTTTTTAAATCCGATAATCAGTTTGCCCATAAACCGATATTAACAACCCTAATCTAAATGCAGATTTCTATGCTGACAATGATTTGAACCTCTGACCTCTTGGTTGACTTGAAGGCCACTAAAGGTGAGAAAGGCAGTTTATTTTTATTTGGCCCTAATAAACTAATAGGTAGCATGAACAGTTGAACATAAAGCTGAAGTGTGACCATTGCAATCTAACAACTTAAAATTTGGAGCCACTGAACAATTAAAATAGCTAGATTTTCATCATGTAACCTTATTTAAAAATAACATAAACTGTAGAACGCTGACTCTCCTGTTTCATGCAACGCACTTTACTGAACACTTTCATGCAACATTTTCATGCAGTGTGACCACTGCAATCCAACAACATAATTTATTATGCTAACTTGCGCTTGGCCTCATTGGTAGCTTAACATTAAAATAATAATCTTTTGCCTGAAATTTAGAATTTGAGTCTTACAAACTCTTTTGACTAACAAATGAATTTTCTTGTGTATAATAAAATCTTTTTTTGTTTTATTATTACTTGAAATTAATTGGGTTAATGTTGAGATATACGGTTGAATCAGTAGTCAAGATATATTGGAGAACACTTCACTTCAAAACCGTTTTGACATTTTTCTGTGTAGAAAGTGTTCAGTGAAGTGTATTGCATGAAATGAGGCAGTCAATGTTATACAGTTTATGTTATTTTAAAGCAGGTTACATGATGAAAATCTAACTATCTTAATTGCTCAGTGGCTCCAGGTTGCAAGGTTATAAACCAGATTGATTTTATTTCAAAATCTTTCAATCTGTTTCTTTTGCATTTCAATTCAGAACCACTGTGTCTGTTTGTCATGAATTATTTTTAGGTTTTGTTATAACTAGTGTCTGTTGAAAAGCTTGCGGAAAATAAGCATATTTCAGGTCGGATCCTTAATACTAGAACAGGATGTCCTTTATTTGTTAAAATTTCTATTTGAGTAACGAAAATTCATGACATGTGCCATAAGGTGGTGAAACTTAAACTCGATATAAATATATTTTTGTCATGCAGTGTCCATAAAGTTCTGTTAAATTGATGAGTAATACACGAATAAATGGATGAGCTGTTGAGTAAGTTGGCTGAGTAATGCTAACATGCAGTAGCTTCAGTGTTAGTGAATAGTTCTGTCTTTCTGCTTGAGCTATTTGGATGTTGGATATTAATTTGGAAATATTCTTTTATGAGGCACTGAGTCAAGATTCTGGTGATGTTGAATTGGAACGTAAAACCTAAAGCTATAAAATAACAACGAAATGGATAAACGTTCTAAGTGTTCTGCTCATCATTTGCCATATACCTTTGTGGGGTCCATAACCGGTGCATTAGGTCATGATCTTTGCTTATGGCCTGGATAAGTCTAAAACTTTTACCTGTCAAATTTTCATCAGTTGCTCAAGAGCCCATGCGGCTATTCATTTATTTTGGCAGTCAAACCTGTCTGCATATCAGCTGGTTGATGGGGCCTGTGGCACAAATGTATACAATGTCTGATTTGCAACAAGCACCTGTTGGGCTGTGATTGTATTTCCTAAGGCATATGTCGAGACATTGCAGCCGTAGACAATGGCTAGCTGGTTGGTTGTTCAGTGCAGGTTATTCTTTTTCTGTCTGCATAGGCCCTTTAGTCGGGCTGCCATTTTTAGACCGTAGATGTGCAATTCACAGCATCCGCTTCACATTGACCTCACTGAACTCCTCTGTTCATGCCTTGACCCAACATCAGATGAAGCTTTCGTGGTTATGATGATGATGATGCCGATAATTTGATACACTTAGAATTAGCAATTGTTAACTTTGAAATTGTGCTCCAAGGCAGTTCTTGTATCCTGGTTTGTGATCGATGGGGCATCAGTGTAGTTCGTGTCATTGTAACATTTGTTTACATTGAATTTGCCCACCTTCCAATGATCAGTTCATGCCTGAGGGAGACTTGAATTATCCCCTCCACTGCGCTGTAACCAATTGGCTACCGTGCCCCACAGACCAGCCTGACTGAATACTAATTTGGCTGACTGGCTAATATTAGCATTGACCAAAATTATTTTGGCTGTTGTTTATGGACATTTAATGTTAATTTAAAATGAGTTCTACCTGTACTGAATTTACTGTCTTGTTCTCATATATTCGATGTCTACTCTGTCCACGTCTGCATTCCTGATTTATCTCTCACACGACTGCCTTGGATTTTGTATGTGTAGACTGTAGATGGTATTTTAACACCTATCACTTATACCTGACTGCCAGGTTCCTTGGTTCCTACATGGATATTATTGTCATGCCTAGTCATGCAGATACTATTTGTAAATGGGAAGCTTTTCTTCAATACTGTATATAGTCGACCATAAATTGAGAATTAAGTACTATTTCTAGTATTTCAAAACGACAAAAAAGGTCTTCGACTTATACTCGAGAGTCAAAATAGACAGGAGATTTCAGACTGAATATTCAACATTATGATAATGGGCTTAAAAATTAAACTGTAAAATTTGGGTCTTTGTAAGAAATTCAAACTTGGTTCATCCCTGCAGCTAATAGAACTGTTGTGGTGGCTTGCAGAATATTTATTTTGAGTCTACATAATAGTTATCCAGTTATTATTGTTTTGATGCCTTTCATGGTTCAGTGGCTTAACTGCATACATCCTGTCCTCTGTGGCTACTGACCTTAAGCGGGGTAAACAAAACCTGTTGATTCTCTGTACTGCCACCTGAAAATCACTCCCCCCTCAACTAGGGTTCATTGTCTGACATCCTTTTGCCGACCAAATGTCATCTACTGAGTTTAAAAGTGCAGATCTGGTTCTCAACTTCTCAACTGTGTAGCCAAATATGTTTCATATCACCCTAACATTGTTTGTACCAGCTCAGCACAGATGCTGTTTCAAAGACTGTTATTTCAGAATACTAATCTATTTAGTCATTTGAAAGGATTAGAATCAACAAAATACTGATAAGGATGGTTTATCTTGTTTTCAGCTACTTTCCAGGCGGCAGTGACAATTCCTGAAAGATTGGGTGGACAGCAACCACAAGGGGGCGCCAGCAGCTCCACTCCAGTAACACATCGAATATCGTACAAGGGTACATTTACTGCTTCTGGCCTTCCGTCGGTTTCTACTGCAACCAACATGCCTTCAGGACAGGCAGGTCTAATGTCGATCCTTTCACCGTTCTTCAACATGATTTCTCAGGCCAACATCTCAAGCAGCAGCAGTTCCAGTGAGACATCTGAGCTTCTGCAGGCATTCTTTGGATCCTTTGATGCACAACCTTCCTCTCAACCAGGTGCTGCTAGTGCAATGCCAGAGAATGGAAACAGTGGTACCAGCACAGTTGGCGGCTTTGTTGAGGATAGCGTTGTTGATTCAACAGAGGGCGCCAGCATGCAACAGATGTACGCTGAGGATCGGTCACAGAAGGAGTCCTTGGTGCATTACGAATCGACACCCGTCCTTGACCTTAAACCGACCCCAGTTCAGCTGACACGACATGAAAGGAATGATAACCTGCCGCCCCCTTACTCCACTTCTGTTTCATCTACATTTAGGGATATGGAATCTTCTCTCTACCACCCTAGTCAGCATCAGGCGATCTCAGATGACATGACAGTCAACCTTACGGTACCAGCACCACAGATGGTTAGCAGCATGCCATGTCCAGTGACTGAAGCTACCAAACTCATCTGGTCTCAAAACTATCAATATCCAGATCAGAATTATCTGTCGGCAATTCAGCCAGGAATTCACCCGCCAGTTTCCTGCAATCTGGCTGTAGTAAAAAATGAGCCAATGGACTACATGGTCCATCCAGTTGTTCCAGTTTCTCAGAGAACAACCGAGCCACTGGGGCAGAGAAATTCCATGGCTGACGTGAAGCCAACAATAGAGCTGATGCCTATACGACCTAGGAAATACCCAGTCCGTCCGTGCAAGGTTCCGCCACACGAGCGGCCCTTTTCCTGCCTCATGGAGTCGTGCGACAGGCGATTCTCACGCAGTGATGAGCTGACACGTCACATGCGCATACATACAGGACAGAAGCCGTTTCCGTGTCCGACATGCTCGCGGGCGTTCAGCCGTAGCGACCATCTCACAACGCACATTCGTACACACACAGGAGAGAAGCCATTCTCCTGCGATCTGTGCAACCGAAAGTTCTCTCGTAGTGATGAGAAGGCACGGCACATGAAGGTTCACACAAAGCAAAGAGGGAGAAAAGACGATTCTGAGTCGTTAGATAGTGTCACTTCCTTTTCCTCGTCCCTCATGGCGCTTCCTCACGTGGTTTCGACTTCAGCCATGATGTAGTCTTAGGTAAATTCCAGATGATGCAACTTTTGGTCAGTGTTCACATCCAAAGCAGATAACATCTTTGAACTTGTATAATATTATGAAGCATCTCTGCTGCTTGTTACTTTAATCTCTCAATCGCCTCATCAAGACAGAATACGGACAGCTGACTTTACTTCATAACTGTTGAACCACTGACACTTTCTGGCTTTACTTGCAGATCTTTTACATTGTGTAACTGATTTGTTGATTTATTTGCTGATTGGTTGTGTGACGAATTTAAATGGTGGCCTTCTTTTATGTTAATTGTGACATTAATTCAAGTTGTACATGCAATCACATATATGCATACATATATATGCAGAATATTTGATAATGCTTTTTATATGCGTAAATCTCATAAAAATCTTGTCATTGTGGCCATTTATCTGAAATGGCAACGACAATTCAATCTATTATTCTTATTATAATTTCCTTATTATTTTTATTGTTATTAATGCTATTACTTAGGCAAAATGGTTTTACTGGATGTACAACCTGACCTGCCAATTACTTGCTTTAAGGAATGTTGTTGTAATCTGTTTGTTTGAAGTCTTATCTTGAATCAATTGACTGCTGGTGGTTCTGTATGGCCCTAGACAGATGGTCCAGCAATGGCCAAAAACTCCTTGAACCATGTTGTCTGGTTCTTGTTGCTTGAATTTTATGGAGGTTGTGGTGAGTTAGCAAGCATGAATCATACCAGTTGTGGATTAATGACATTGTTGTCCACAATCTGCTGAATTTATAATTTGTTATTTTGTCATGGTTGACAATAATTAGACTTCTCATTATCATGCATTAGGATTACAAAACATAGTGTCAACAGTATGTCAACTTCATACCGTGTCTGCAATTGCTGTCAACAGTCGTCGCTCTACCACCACTTTCAGCTTACTGTATACTGTTTTGCTAATTGTTGTGACATTATTAGTTAAAACTGACATTTAGCATCATAACAGGCCAGTGTAAAGAGCACATCTGAATAGTTATTCTGTGAGAGGCGCTATATAAATGCAATGTTGCAGCAGACATTTTTGTGCTATAAAAAACTTCCAATGTAGCTTTGGTTTTCACGCAGAAGTTTAACTACTGTAATAAAAATGCTGAAACTTGGATAGTAGGTGAAAACTTGTCTTTAGCAGCATTGATAACGGTTATGACTAGTAATTAAAATGATTAAACATTTTATGCATATACCGTATTTATAAATTTACATCACTGTTAATTATACTATAATTTTTATGTAACTGACAGTATAATTTTGCATTTTAGACTCTTGCTGCTATGACACACTCTGGATGAGATAGTAATGCATTATGTTTTTATGCTGTAAAGATATATTTATTTTTGATAAAATTTAAAGAAAATATTTTCGTATCTTAAGAATTGTATTTGCCAAGAATGAGAAAAATGAACTGGCAGTGAATTTGTCTTGTTACTGGAACAATTTAGGTCAAATATTTAATTTAAATTCTGATTGTTAGAGACAAATGCAAATTCTTTATTGTTGGTTATTAATAACTGTTGTTGGTGTGAATTGGTTATTTTAATGATTTCGAATAATTTAATGTTTGATGTGTTGTAAAGCAGATTTTTGTTAGTTTGGTGAATTATGTATTTGTATCTTAGACAAACTTAAAAATACATGATAGCATTGTATACAGACAAGTGTCAAACAGTGGGTCTTGGACCAACAAACTTTATCAAGAGAATAAGGCAACCCATATAGATCTAACCATTGACTGTCATTTATAAAAGCACTGCTAGTGTGTTTAGATGTTGCCAGAGGCAAAATGTCAACACAGTGATTTTACTCTAATCCCAGCAGAAAATAATCTCTGAATTGAGCATGAGTGATGTAACATCTGAAAGTAATTCTGTAACGACTTTGGTTGGCTCGTGTGATACTCTAGGTTTACAACATGTGCTTGTATTAGTTCAGAAAGTCCAACCATATTTAGAACTAGAATTTTACTTTAAACATAAATTGAAATCCTCTATGAGTGTCATTATTATGGTAATGCTGCTTTGATTTTTATATTATTTGTTGTTTCCTTCGAGATGTTGATCATGTGCGCTTCAAAATTATTGTTAATTTTCCGGTTGCTTAGTTTTTCTGCTGTAAACACTTGATTGGGAATGCTTGAATAATACTACAAAAGGAGCTTGAACATTTTTGTGATGGTGTCCTGACACTGTTCACTTTCCGGTTTGTTTATGGGTAAGAATATTTGAGGATACCAATGAAATGCAGAGGTGATATATAACATTTGAAAGCTGCTGTTTTGCTGTTGTAAGGTCTTGCTTCGGAACTTGACTTGTATGCATACCCACCCTGGCCATTTATAAATCATTTCATGCTTTGTTTTTATCTTCATAACAAACTGGTCACAGCACTTTGTAGTCTAAGCGAATGAGGAGGACCTAGTATTGAGTTCACGAACATCATGTACCGTTCTTGCATACAAGATGTACTGTATATTTATTTCATGTATGGTTTTAATACTGTTGAACACTATTTTTGTCAACCTATACTACTTTAACTTGTTTGCGATGAAATTTCTGATGTCACTGAAACTATTTGAAATAAACTGTTGATGTGAAACTGTGATCTTGACAGTTCTGAGTTTTTCAAAAACAGTTCAATAAATTGCATCGCGTGCAGTCAATGGTAAACACAGGCCAGATGTGCCAGGTAAATTAAAAATAATAATCTTTAAATTGGGCTATTTTCAGTTTTGCAGTGATACCTGAGCAAAAGCATAATGTATCAGAATGAGGAAAGTGCCTCAAGGGAACAACAATATATCATAGCAAACACAGAGCAATTGCAGTGTACAAGAAATAAAGCTCAGTCTAGACAGATACACATGGGGCTTGAACTAGAACCCTGTGGTAGCTTTTTTTTAATCCTGAACACTTGCCTTTGATGAATTCTGAATGCAGAACCAGAATCTAGGTCTTAGAGCAGAAGTGAATATTGGCTGGGCAAATTGAAACACCCTGGCACAATCAAGTTGATTATGCCTTACATTTTACTACGCGCTGGTCGTTAAAGGGTTAAACTCTAGTGCTAACTTATTTTAATGGATCATAACTTTCAACCATATCTTTGATACCTGACAAGGTGACAAACATACAATAGTATTGAACATAGATTACAGGCCAGTGACCCGTAGTATGTGTTAAGTTTAAAAATCGTGAGTAAATTAAAAATTGAAAATTAAAATTGCTGAGTCATTTGCCAATTTTTAATCGAATAATTGAAAAGTAATAGGTAATTGAATCACCATCAAAATGTTATTCAATTACTTACACAATTTTGAGTAAATTACAAATTTAAAAATAAACTTGCTCAGTCATTTGCCCATTTCTAAAGGAATAATTGAAAGTAATTGGTAATCTAATCACCATCAAAATGTAATTCAATTACTTACATAATCAAGTAATTGTAATAGTAGTTCAATTACATTTGAAAACATGTAGATTCAATTACAATTAATTACATTTGCAATGTAATTGATACGATGCTGAACACATCAGCTGGGTGTGTAGAGGCCCAAACGCTGGCTGCCTTTTCTTCTAATCCCTCTACTATTCGATACGTCCATGTTCATTCGTTCATTATCAACCACTGGCACCCAATGCCAGTCAACCCAACTATGCATACTTATAGTTCTAGATTCGTCTAAAATTCTGCCCATTTAAGTTAATTTTTGATACAATATTTGAATTTGATACTTAATAGTTCTTTAAATAAAGGTTAAGTTGTCATTGGCAAAACATAGTTTAAAAATCGTTGGCGACCAGAGGTACTCAGCTAAGATGTAATGTAATGTAATTTTTAATCGCCCTTGTAGCGGCATGGCTGCGTTACGGCGCTTTAGAAATCGTCCGTTTAATAATAACGCAAATCTTCGAAAAGCCCACTAAATCAAGTCCACAACAGCTAAGCTTCTCATTTTGTTCTGGTGTCAGGTCAAAATCTAGGGAGGTCAAGCTGAGTGGACAGACTCGTGGTCATTGGTGACGATGGATGGTGGTCATGTGACGGCGCAGGAGTAGAAACTGGATGGGACAACTTGAAGAGCTCCGTTTCCAGTCCTGAGTGGAAAGTAGGAGAGGAGAGTGAATGTGGAGATAGGAGAAAGAGCGACTTGGTGAAGATCTTTAGGGAGTCCATTCCAAAGAGTTGGTGCAGCATAAAATACGAAGTGGTTGCAGAATTTCAGAGAGGATGAAGCTGGATGCCGAGAAATAGAAAGATTATGATCTCGAGCGAGTAGACCCAGGCAGTTGGATGGTAAACATTAACAGCTACGAATGTAAGCGGGTTGAGAGGCAGTGTTGGGCACAAGACCAAGACCTCGAGACCAAGACCGAGAGGTCCAAGATCAAGACCGGTTGGTCCAACACCAAGACCGATACTCTTGTTTTATAAACAATTCAATTTATTAAGAGGCTAAAACGGAATATCACGCTTAAAACATTAATTTATTGCTGAAGAATACTAATCTTAATAATGGTCCAGAAACATTTTTACCGGTCAGTCTGAACTTTTGCGGGCTCAGCCCTTGGCTTTGGCCTGAGAATATCACACTATAAATTACTTATAGTATTCAATAGGTAAATACTTTAAGACAAAGTAGATTAACGTTCCGTTTAAATGATGTAGACATTGTACTCGGAATTGTAGGTTACTAGTGACTACACGTGGCCGACCACATAATTAATAGATTGTTCCAAAATCTTTAAATTTGTGAAAGCAAATTTAGAAATGGCTCGTTCTGTTGCAAGTGCATTTTTTGCCCACAGTAATATGTATATATATGGTCAGCACGTCATAAATCGATGACAAGTGCGTAGGGCCTAAACATCCGGTGTCTCTAATAATTGAAAATAGCCGACAAATATCAAAGAGATTGCTCTGATACGGCAACTAAATTACCAAGAACGCTAACCTAAGACGGAGACCAATCCCAAGACCGTTCCTTTAAGACCAAGACCGACGCATTCGAGACCAAGACCGATGGTCCGAGGCCAATACCGATGTAATCGAGACCAAGACCGCAGTTTTCCGGTCTCGAGACCACATCCCTGTTGATAGGTTTGAAAGGCATTGTAGGTAGGAGACACAATTTTGTAATTGCAGCTGGTATCCCACTATTGAAGCACAAAGTGGACAGGACAGTGATTCTAAAAGAATCTACAGTGTTAATTGTATTGTATACAGGCCTATAAAAGTTGCATAGGTCAAAAGTCTGTCCTACAGTCCTATATTCGTCGAAAGTTCTTCATCAATGATCATTGCTTTATCTAATTCCCGGAAACTTTCTATGATTTATTGATAAATTATTGCTCCTGAAAATTATAATTTTTAATAGCTGGTTGCACAAGAATACGAAAAGCAGTCCGCAAGTAAACTTGGACTCTCCATAGAGCTAACTTTAATCAAAGATGGTTGCTTGAATTACGACACTCGATACCAGACCTTTGGATACTACCCATGGGCATAAAAAGTAACTAAATAAAAAGTAACTAAATTGGTAAAACGTTTTTTCCGTCCTATAAACGTTTACTTTAACAATATATGGACCGATGTTTCAACACGAGAAAGGCTAATATTAATCAAATCGACTCACTCAGTCACGTTGTCCTATTTATTTTAAGCCAGTGTAATTCACAGCGTAATTGCTCTTAGCCGCCGCCGCGCAGAACACTCACGATCTTTCTGGCGCACGACACTCAACGTCAGCCGCGCGAAAGCACCTACTCTGTTGGGCACGTGGTTTTGAAATTTACTAGGGAAAAAATAATGGCTAAAAATCCATTTCATGAAAGTTTCTAGTTAGAGTATTTCATGAAAGTTTCTAGTTAGAGTCACGTAAGTTCTGGTATTAACAATTAATTAAAAGTATTTTATTACTGTGACAAGGAATTTCACAGCGAATTGCTCGTAACAAAGATTTTTTACCGAAGTAGACGCATTTTTACCCTCTTTTATTTAACTTAGCTTGAGTAAAATTGGTCACGGACTGTTGATAGATGTCCAATGGACATCTGTCAACTTATTTCAGGTATGTTCCCGTCGACCTAGAGAGCTGAAATTTTGCACACATTTCACGCTTGGATGCTAATGCATTGCTTAAAATTTTTACGGACATGACTGAAAAATTGATAAAAAAATATAACTGAAGAATTGACAAAAAGCATGCCGAAAATGTTACCTCTTTTATTTAATTTCGGACATCTTTCAATTCTTTTTCAGGTTTGTTCCCGTCGACCTACAGAGCTGAAATTGTGCACACATTTCACGCTTGCATGAGCAGCATGATAATGCAATGTATCAAATTTTTACGGACATAACTCAAAAATTAAATATCGTTTAACCACTCGAACGAGTCCTCCTTTTCATTTGGCTTGTGATAGTTGGACCGGTTGGACATTTTTCAACTCTTTTCCAGGTATGTTCCTGTAGATCTAGAGGGATGAGATTTTGCACACATTTCAGGCTTGCATGACAATACAATTGTGCAATGTATCAAATTTTTGACATACATAACTGAGAAATTGAGGCAAAAAAATGATAAAAATGCAAAAATTTATATATCGTTTAACCACTTGAACACAAGTTTACATCATCAATGATATGTAGTCAAAAATCTCTGAAGGAATTGGAACGATTGCTCCATCTACCAGATAAAAGAGTATCCCAAAAAACCCATGTTTTTACTTTAACTTAAAATATAGCAGGGTGGTCTAACCATGTAGGTAAAATTATGCGTTTAAAACTTGCAGTATAATTATCAGCAGAGGTTGTGCTGTCACTCGTAGTTGATTTAATTACTCCATTTGTAAGACGGAATTTATTTTGATAGGATACTGTCTGTGGAGACAAATAAAAATGAACCTGAAGCTGATCATTGTGGCAATTGTTCCAACGGGAGCTGCCATCATCTGTCTCCTGTGGGCTTACAGGCGAAGGAAAGGGATCCCTTCGCTTGAGAAAATGCAGAAGCCAGGTCCAGCTGTCCAAAACTTAAACGAGCACTTTGAAACCTTGGATTCGATCAAGTCTGAGTACCGAACGGATATTTTGCCAAGCAACAACGAACTTTGTGAAAGCAGTGATTATACATATCTTGTAAAAGACTATAATCCAGTGAGCAACAGAGATATCAGGACAACCTGCAAATTGCTTCTTAATGATGGCTCATGTGAAGATTTCCTAGATACATCAGAACAGATCAGGATATTCAATCAAAGATCAAATGATGTCATTGGATTTCCTCTTGATGTCGCTTCTTGTGTGGTCGATGATGCTCCAATTGAAGTAGTCGCCACTTGTGATGGCAATATAGAACAAGTAGAAAGGCGTTCGAGTTTAGAAGATGAATCTCGCGTGAGATGTATGAATCAATCTGGCAATGGAATGCATGTGAATGGAAGGGGAGGCAAGGAGTGCTTGTCCATATCAGAGGAAATGTTGGAAGATCTGCTGAAACAAGATGTTGCAGATGAGAAGGAATTATTTGAAATGCATGGCCCATCACAGTTGATGCCTGCAATGCAGAACTATGACAAGGAGTCTCAGGTTGCTGCTGTGATTGAACCAGCAACTGCTTTCCGGAAGAGCATCGACTGTTTTAGAGGGTTTGACCAAGGAACCAGTGGTTCTTTGTCTGACCAAGAAATAGGTTGGCGTTCATCATCAACAGCAAGCCAGGATTCAGCTGTCGTTTCTTTTGAAAATAAGATTGGAGGTGATGTGGTTTTCTCCAATGATGTAAGTGTTCTTTTATAATTATGTGGTCTACAATCAGTTGTGTGGTGTTAGCTCTGGAGTTTCAAGTACAAATATTGTTGACCGTGTTTGGGAATTTGGGATTCCTTGCTGTATAAACGATGTTTAACATGCCATTTAACATGCCATTCTGCCAAATGCAAACTGGTGTTGTGTTGCCAAAGATATTAACATGACGTGCCATACTGGTCAATGTGTTGTAGAAGAACAATGAACTGTGCTAAATATTGATTTGATTCGGTAATGAGTGACCTGGTTTACATACTGTGTCGAAAGGAAAGTCTCCAGATGACTATGCTGTCTACAGAGCTCTGTTAAGTGTCTCTAACCAATGATTGGGCAGATGTTGGCATGAAAGAAGGTTGCAATATGGTAACATTTCTAAATAAATTGCAACTTTTGCAGCACCAATGTCTGTCAACCCCAGGACCATTCCTCCTTGAACTATTAATGTTAACTGAACCCAGGAACAAGGTGGCAATCACCTTAGTTCAGTCTGTTGAAATATAAATTGAAATATAAATAAGTAGAATATAATTTATATATACTTAAATTATGTATATATATAAATATGTTGCATAGTAATGTCTATATGCATTACAAATTATGTATGCTGTAGCTCGAATTGAACATTTGAATGAAGATGTGTTTGCAGAATATAATTTGAGGTTTATTTTTGGGCTTATATTTTTATCTTTGGGTGAACAAGTCTAAAGTGGAGCAGATGAGAAAGAGATGGAATCAATATAACAAGAAGTTGATGGATAACATCAGTTCCGTTTACAAGTTTGACTTTCCTACGGAGCTCTGTGGGCGGCTGATCGGTCGGCAGGGCAAAAACGTTGGAACCTTGAAGAAGAAATCTGGTGCTGACCTGTTTCTTCAGACCAAATTGTACAGCACTCAGTATAAGGTCGTCTGCCTTCAAGGTTGGTTTATGGATGTTGGCATGTTCTTCAGTTGCTATCTTCAGGATGTCATCAAATGTTTTTTAATGCAACAACTACATGCACGTGTTTAGTTTGGATGCCGCAGTACCTGGTTTTTAAAACCGAATGAGACTTTTATTGGGTTGGGTGAATACAGTAGTTACTTGGCCAGCACTTTTGTGAAGTCTTCAGGCTATATATATGTGACATAGGAAGCTGTCTAGGATTTCATTGTTGTGTTATGTGACATTCAACTAAAGAATATTCTATTGCTGGAAGGCTATTGTTATGTCTGTGCAATGCACACTGGTCTCGATTAACTTCTCCATTTCCTATTTTCAACTTGTATCTATAGCTGCTGTGAAAACTTGTTGACTGGCAATTCTGGCCGGTGTCTGACAACTGCACATTGGATAATTGTATTGAGCAAGAGAGTTGTGGATCATGGGAGACAGCTGCCTGTACAAACCTTAATAAGATAAGATTGTGCCATTTTCAATACACCCTTGGCTCACCTTAACCTGTTGGGCTTTGCTAGTGCAAGCGAGGTGGTGGCTTATCTTGAGAAGACAAGGTGTCCATGCTTAGAAGCCCCTTGAGGTTTGATTTTGGTGTTGAGGAAGACCATAGTTAGTTTTATTAAGTTGAGGTCTTTATGGGATGTACCATGAATGAAAGACGGCTGATGAGTATCTGGCTGTTTTCCCGTCAAAGTTCGAGGGCCAGCTACCGGTGGTCAGCAAAGAGTTGGCGGTGATCAATCTGACTCCTGCCTTTGACATCTGCAAATTCCTCAATGTAGCCTTTAGCTGTAGTTTGTGAACACCAGATGATCAAAGCTGAGCTGAATTCACACAATGTCAGATGCCATTTGGCTCATACTGGCAGTTTTTGACTGAATGAAGTAAGATAACCTTAGGTATTTTTGGCTAATTTTGCTACATAGCTGTGGCAGTATTAGTATTTGATGGTGAAATCCTTGGATTGAAGAGGAGATAATAATGGCTGCAGCACAGGCATCAACAATCATAGCATAGCAGTCCTTGAAAATTAGACGCCAGACTCGGTTATGATGCTGACCCATTAGCTACCAAGTCTCCTGAAATCCTGTGTCTGATTGTCTTCACACAAAGTAGCCACTCAACCATCTACATACCATGTTGTTTAATTCAGTCAGTGTTCTTCAACCAGTGGTTCACAGACCAGTGCCAGTCCTCCAGAAATTTATAGATGGAGCGCAATTTCAGGATAATTATTCCTTAAATTCAGCTTTCTCATGCAATATCACTTTACTTTTATTCACAATTTAAAACTAAAATTAAAGTTGCACAATGCAATAAGCATGTCTTTTCGTGACTGTATATTTGTGTATGAAACAATGTACCTTGCAATGCATCATTTATGCAAGTCTCTCAGAAAGACAGAAACAACATTGCAGCCACATATATCACATCTTCTAACAAATCAGCAGCAGCAGCAGATGTCACACTAACTAAAAGTTGTAAGTTTATAACATTCCACTTAATAAATAAAATACTGTATTTTATTTATTAAATGGAATTTAGTAGATAATAATTCATTCTACATTGGTATTTATTTCTGTGGTAGTCGTCAGCCGATCCGCAAAATAAATATTTCTTTTATTTTCGTCGGTCCTCAGGTGTGAAAAGGTTGAAGAATGCTGGTTTAATTGATGTTAGTATAGTTATGTTCAAGAATGTAATAACAAATATCTTGAGAAGAGGTTTGGCTAGTGATTCAAGTGCAGAATTGCTGCATTGAACCAGTTTTCCATTCTGATGTCTGCAGGAACTCCGCAGCAGGTGAGCAAAGCCCTTCATCTGATTAAGAAGAAGTTTCCGGAAAAGAAGTTTTCTGGAGTTGATTACGAGAAGCATTCAGCAGATGTTCCTCCGGAATCTGTTGGCATTACACAGGTGCAATATTGCTAAATTCTTACTAAATAAGTAGACTGCTGCATGTATATCATATTGATCGAGTCAATCTGATGCCATTCATTATTGATGATGAAATAAAAGGGCTGGTGTTGATCTCAACCGTTGAAGTAGATTGGCTTAAACCAATGATTTGTTCAATAGTGATTTGATGATATTGGTAACTGATTGTTCATTGCACAAGGCAATCCAGTCTCTTTATTGGGGATGAACCGAAACTCGGTTTGGCTGAGTTTCATAGTACTTAGCAGTAATCGGACAAACAACGGGTCCGAGATTTAATAATTATAGGCCATCCAATTTTCTGGGTTTTTTTATACGACAATCGATCTAATTAAAAACACAAATGCTGTTACTAGTACTTATTAGTCATTACTTGCTAGTGTAAACTGATGCTGAACCAAAAAATCAAAAACGTTTGCTTTGACTTCCAAACTAAAATCAAGATGATGAGACTTTCTACAATATTCTACACTCTGACTCGGTACAACTCAACTCGTAAAACTCGGTACTTGGACTCTGCAGGATACTCGGTTCATGCCTAGTATTTATCATGGCATTTATATAGCACTTTTTGAGAACCTTGCATTTGTACATATGCCAATATCTGTGTGCACACCAAGATCATCACTATTGCATTATTACAGCATTTCTCCAGTCCACTTGAGCTGACTGTGCCTATCAATTTCTGATGTTTGCAGCTGAACATGCCCGTTGGTGCTCCGTTGGACGTAGTGGTGTCAAACGTCATCAGTGTCAATCACTTGTTTCTCCATCTGCCAAGTCATCCAACCTTTTCAAAACTGGAGATTCTGACGTCAAGTATGAAGAAATGCTATAACCTCGACTGCTGTGTTCCAGACCTTCCACGACCTATAGAAGGTATCAAGACCTAACCTTGTATCATACTTAAGCACCTACATGCAGAATGTCATGTACTCTATGTATGTATCAGGCTATTTACATAGCGCCTTATAAGAACCTCTCGTGTAGATTTGCCATGCACGGGATGTAGTGTAACCTAAAACTGAATGTATGAAAAACCAAACAAAATGCATGTGATATGATTAGTATCTCAGAACCAAATCCAGTATTGCTGTTCCGAAGTAAGAGCATTGCGGATATACATTTGAATGCTTCTGTACATGAAACAGTAATTTCATGCAAAAATGCACAACTACAGGTTCTTCTTTGCCTCCTCTTCATTTGGAGACAATTGGATGATTTGAAGAGCAAAGATGTACTCAATTTGCATTTTAATTCAATGATTAACATGCAGCTGGAGAAATATGATGGATGAAAAAATTGATCATTATAAGTATGCAAGAATGCATTACAGCAATGATAATGTTCAGTTAACCATTACTTGCAGTGGGAATTATCTGCGTGGCACCGGCATTTGGCTTCTGGTACCGTGCTCAGATCCTTGAAGTCAATGAAGAGGAAGACGAGTACGACATCAAACTTGTGGATTATGGTGGATATCTTCGTTTGCGAGGTTCTGTGCTGAAACAGATTCGGTGAAGATTCGTTACAATCTAGTTGCATCTTTGCTGACTTAGTTTAAATATTGAATCTGTTTCAGGAAATATTGCTATGTGAGTCTATGACATGTAAATTTCATGCTTTAGTCTTATATTGGAATTCTGGTTGTATATTCTTGCATGTAAATGCATGGCTGCATACACTGTCATTACAAACCTTGAAGTGTCCTTTTCTTCAAATTCACGAAAGTATTCACAAAAATTGAAGTCATCTTTTTCTTCATCATCAAATAAATTCTGATCTGGTTGTGTGACTAGTTTGATAGCACTCACTACCTTTTATTTATTACCATCAATATATTGTGAGAAGCAGGGGAGTCAATCCCCTCTGAATACTGAAGGCAAGAAATTCCCCCTAAGATGCAAAAAATGTCCCCCCCCCCCGCTTATATTGGAGGCATTTGCCTTCGAACCTCAGCTATCTAGACGCCCCTGGTAAGAAGATTGTTTTATTTGTGTTTGCAGAAAGGACTTTGTTGATTTGCCATTCCAAGCGATCGAGTGCTACTTGGCTAACGTTGTGCCTCCATATGGTAAGATTTCCTAACTATTAGTATTATATCACTAACATTCAGTTTCACTGCAGCTATTTAAGGCACAAGTCATTTATGGATTTCATTTTAGGTATTGGGCGAGTTTTGAGGGTTCTCGCCATATCTTTTCTGTCAGGTTATATGATTACAGACTCCACTCGAAACCTGCATTTGAAATTTGACTAGACTCGAGGCCATTCAGTTTTTACATTCCACCTAATGATGCTTTGCAAAGATAATCCAAGAAAAATCCAATTAGATTGTTAATGCTTTAAAAGTGTTTGATTACTGACAATAATGTTGTCATGTCAACTAATAAGAGTGTAGTGAGGTGTTGCTGAGTAAGAGTAAGGACACTGATTAAATTCAGATTGCAAGTATTGTGATGTGGCATAGGTAACCTGTAGTACCTGGCAGTCTCACAAATGACCTAAATACTGGCTAAGAATTAGCATTTCATTCAGGTGTTGTGACCCTTGCTGTATGGGGTGAAATATAGGGATATATGTTTTGCTTGATGATATGTATTATCTTGAAAAAATTTCTGGAACCTAGTCGTAAAACAACATGGAAACACGTTTCCCATAATGCCCGTACTGTTGCAGATGGGAAATGGTTGTTAAGTTAACGAGCATGATGACGTTCAATTTCATTTGCTTCAGAAAATGAAGACTTTCCAAAGGAAGCGAAACGACTCCTGGAGAAAATGGTTGATGGTAATATACTTCAGGCGGAAGTTGTTGCTGTGGAACATGATGGAATTCCATATGTGGAACTGACCTGCGTTCAAGACTGCCAGGTAATGACAATCATTCTGATCTTGAGCATGGCTGTTAAGTTCTATTTGACAGCCATGTCACCCAACACTCAGGTCTCATTCAGCCTCTTTGTCCACTCCGCTTTTGAAACATACGTTACCTTCCAGTCCCTCATATTAAAACAGCTATGACTCAGTCCCTTTACTTCACTTGGTCCCTGTCTGTTGAATGTGCAGTCTTCATCTGCTCTCAAATTCTAGCTGCTAACCCCTCCTCTTCCTTTGCTTTTGCTCAAAATCTGTTTTTCTCTTGTAGCCTTGAACTCAAGGAGCACCTCTGAATGGTTCACTCTGCTAAGAGTCTGGTGCTTTATAAATTAGCTCAGTACAATCCTGTAATTTATGTTTGACACTGACCTTAACTGACCCTATTTTGTGTCAAAATATCATGTAGCGAGAACATGGATATGGTGGGTAGTGGATGACGAAAACGGTTTTGTGTAGTATTGAAATAACATTTCTTGGATTACAATGGTTTTGTTAGCAATTGAAGATCTCTCGTTAAAATTCCAATGCATGTCATCTTTCAGGTGAAGTTTGTCAACCGTGAGCTGATCGACTGTGGTGTTGCAAAATGGGCTGAGATGTAGTTAACCTAGTTTCATCCAATCATGAAGGTCGCTGCGTGGATGTACTTAACCCAGTTTGATCCATTCATGAAGATCATGGCATAGATGTTATTGACCCAGTTTTATCCAATCCCGGAGGTCTTGCAAAAGGACACACTGCACAAGTTGTTAATAGAGCTTTAGAAATGCTGTTTGAGAAAATTGTTTAGAATAATTTGCAGGTTATATTTTCTTGAAATTTAATTTTAGTTCATGATTGTGAACGTTGTTGAATACAATCAATTGAATGCTATTCTGGAAACGATTTTTCAATTTTTAGTTTGACTTGTGTTCTGTAAAGATGTTTAACTTGTCAATCATAGCACTCTTGATTGTTTCAAGTAATTTCTTTATAGCAACTTATAATAAGGCCTCTGAGATAAATGCCTTGTATTGATTGTATGGCAATAGTTACATTTGAATTTAAGACATCTTTTGAAGTTTTGTGGTTGGAGTTCACCAAATGAATTTTACAGCAGTGCAAAATATTAGATACTTTAAAATGAATTTTGTACATCTGTATAAAGACTTCTGTATATGAGTTGGATTATATTTATTATTTTGTCAGTTGTTTGATTCCAGTCAGTTTCAAACTACATCGGTTCTGTAATGTGAGTTAAATATGTAGAGCAGTCAAGCATTTGTGTTAGATCTAGCTGTTTCTTTCCTGGAATATACTTTCAACTGTGGTGTCCACCGTCGGATTTTTATTTGTGGAGGATCTAGCTGTTTGTGTGATTAAACCGGAATGATCTACACATGATTTGCACCTGTTTATTTGTTGGTGACGACCTGCAAAAGAGATATTTGAAAGAAGTCTATAGTTATAGTCTCCTGTTGTCATAGTCAATACCCGAGTGAGAGCATGATCACTATTTATGCACCGTATAATTTAGTATTTGTAATACAGAAAACGTCTGCTTTCGTTTTGTTTGTTACTGGTCCAATCTCAAGCATCTTTAGTGAATTATTATGTTGTGTGGTAAGCAGGCTGCTTCAGTTGAACTCTATTGAGCTCCCAAATGTATAATCATGTTTGTGCGGTTTTGACGCTTATTTATTTGAAGTATATGTTGAGCAGTGAGCACATCATTAAATGTCAGAAAATGTGAAAAATGAACGTCATTCCGACAATATTGTTGTGGTGTGTGATTTGTTATGAGAGGAGCAATTGCATTCACACTTAAATACCCCATATATGCCTACCCACGGCCACGGGTATGCAATAGAACGACTTCCCATCAGATTTTTATGCAAGACTTGGAACTTCGAAACTGAGACACTAGGTCCAAGACAGTATGAGAGAGTAAAAGACAATTAAGTGATTTCAAGATCACTTGTCGTTTACGGAGCATTTAATAGCCTTTTCTTTTAGTTAAAGAAAAGGCTGTTAAATGCTCATGCATCAGTTTTCGGGAATAAGGTTAATTTATAATTTCAATTTGAAACTTATAATGTAGTAGGCCCTACCAGTTCCAGAAAACTATTTTTATAATGATGTTTTATCTTTTTCTGTATCTTTGTCATACTATCTTCTGAAGAGTATAAAGAAAGCCTGTTTAAACATGTCTGAAATATTCTAGAATATTTTAAATAGCCTAAACAAATTTAATTCCAAATACCAAACGAAATTATAAATGTGCGATAACCTGAGATTCTCGAAGTTGTTCTGGTCGTTTCGGTTATAGTGGCTTTACACCAACGACAAGCGCCATTGCTTGTGCAATGGCGCTTGCTAGGCCATTGCTATTGTTTGTCAATAACTTCAAATTGCGTAAAAGCAGACTTCACAATTTCCAGGTTCTCTCTCATAGTAGAGCGGCTTAGCATAAGAAAACTGCAATTTGCGCAAATTGTTAGAGAATATGTAGGAGTGCATTTTAAGATTAGGAGGCAATTGATATCACTTCTGGTTTAGGTTCCAGCCCTCTACAATGTTAGGCCTAAGAAATACACATGAAATACACATTCTTTATTTATGTTAAGGGTACATTATGTTGTAAGTTCTCATCTCTGGCATTCTGCTTTACGGAAACACATTACACTGCAATTTATTTAAGTTTTTCTGACATTTACACAACTCTTGGCAGCCTTTCATGCACCTGCAGGTCATAAATCCTTGTAGGGCTTTGGAAACTTCCGGAAGTGACGACCATCGTGGAAAGCAGCTGTCGCCGATCACCAGCCATCCACATTCTTGCAGTGATGGCAGATTCATGTGGCATACCAAGGCCTGACCCCAGACATGGTCTCTTTCATAACCTGATCTAAGCGTATGCTCCATAAGTATTGCAGCTGTTGGTGGAATGTTGATCATGACTCGGTTGAAGGAAGTGAACAGTTCTTTGCGAGCGTCATTTAAACTATGTAGTTCGCTGTTTGCCGTATAGCACAGGACGATGAAGCGTTGAAGAAGGTTAAAGACAGAATCTGGAATGGTATCGTGTGGGAAGGACATGTGCTGAAAGGCCTCTGTCACTACGGGGAAAACGTTCCACCCCGTTCCACATTAATATTTTTTCACGTCCAGCGAAGAAGAAAGTGGTGTCGCATCCGGTGAATGCATGAGACCCTCGAAGCGCCACAAACTTCTCTTCTTCAAGCATCCTAGCAATCTCATGAATAGGTAAATCCTTGAAGTGTTTTCCTGACCCGGAATGTATCCACAAAGTATTAAGACCTTTCCTCTGCAAGTCGTAGCAGAACGAAACCGCCAGCACTACAACATCGGTATCAACCGTTCGAATGCAGGTGTCGACAAAGGCCATTTAATACTGCATGGTTGACGTGGAGGAATAGTCGAGAATGTGCTTCCTCATGATTGCATGGTTGAAGAGTAATGTAGTCGTTCTCAGTGTTAGCAATAACATCGCTTTCAATTGTAGAAATACCTTCAAATCGATACCTTCAAATCTAGTAGAGGATACGATATCTTGAGCCAGAAATGCTAAGCGTTCCGTGTTATTCGTCGAATTTCTGAGGAAATTCTTCCAATTCTTTGGAAGTTGGCCATTTGGTCGCACTTGCTTCCTTTATCCTGAACCTCTGGTGTCTCTGGTATGTGATATCGTGCTTAGAGTGGCCTACGTATCCCATACAATGTCAATGCGATGCGCTCCATGCTTTGTTACGTTTCTTATGATATGATCTTGCCAAATTGAGTTTGAATACTCTGAGAATGTATTCTTTGACTTTGAATCCAGGATGTGCACAAGAGTAGGTCCATCGTAGATTGTACCTGTGTACGTTCTATAACCTTCATTCTGTAAAGAAGACGCTGCCTGACTCGCGTCATGATCGACAACGTCATCTAATTCTTCAATCAGCTCAGGCATATACATGTCCTCCAAATCATCCTCTTCTTGTTCCAATACCCCAACTTCGCCAGGTTGCGTGGTTAATAGCTTGGTAAAGCACATGATGATGACTGTTTGGTCTCTGGTTCTCATTTCGCCATAAAGTGAAATGGAGGGAGGGCTGGTTCTCGTATGAGAAGAACTGATCAAGATCCAAATCTCTGTTCATTGATATGATGAAAAACTTTGAAAACAAATCGACATCGTTCTTAAGGGATTTCAATGTTAAATTTGCTTTCGGCGTCTTCTGCAGACGTACAAACATTTTCAGGTTGTTCATAGAAATGGGGGAGTAAATCGATATATTCTTTTTGACAAGCCGTTGATGAACGTATAACTCAAACATCTCATTCCCAATCGTTTCAATTGTCATCACGTTCTTCACATTTTCTGCGTCACATCTTCATTGCCGTTATAAAGTGAGAAAAGTTCCTTACGTGAATTGCTAAATGAGTTTCCCAGTTCCTTGAATGCTTCTTCTTTGCATTAATTTTCGTTGCAAACTTCTTTTGAAAAGCTTCCCCTTGCTCATGGTGGATAGGTGAAACTTGAACAATATCCTCTTCTGGGGAATGTTCGAAATCTGACAACAACGTTGATATCTCTGGGCCCGCCAGCATCTGCGAAAAGCTGGTGGATTGAGCAGAATATCAACCGCGCCTCCTTCTCCCTAGACCACAGCGTTATTTTGCTCGTGGGCCTGGTCAATTCCAATTGATGAGAAAGGTCTCTTGGTCTTGTTCACCACAAACATACCCTTTTTCGAAAGCTACGTGGATGTCTGGGTTGATTTGCGTAAGCTGAATAAGATCTCGAAGATAGACTGGAGGCCATCTCTCATAATTGTGTAAATCCAGGGCGAAAAACCAATGTACCAATCTCGTCTTTGCGATGTTAGACACTGTAGTGTAAGATTCCGCAACTTCTGATGTAGCAACATTTGCTTTGACCAAGCTTCTGTCCATCCACTCTTATCTAAGTATTTTCCAAAAGCCCTGTCTATATCTTGTTCAATGTGTAACGAGCCGAATAAAAAAAACTTCTCTGCATATGTTTCTGTGAAGTTCCATTGAATTGTTTTTGCTAATGCATGCAGTGACTGATCGAGCGTGATGACGGGTACTTGTCCTGGGTTGAGGAAACTTGTTGACTCCTTTATGATGTCCATGCCATGCTTGAGCATTGCAACTGATTTAGAATCTTCGTGAAATAATGGCAACAGTGCCACTATGGATTTCTGTATGTTTCTTGCCTCTTTCTGTGCATGAAATCCTGACCAAGATATTTGCTGTTTGCCACTCTCATCAACACAATTTTTCAGCCAATTGACATCCTGCAATTGCTCCTTTTTAATTTCACTTACGGCTGTCGTGGATTGCAGAGTAACAGCAACAGCAGGAACAAGTGGCTCTTTAGTTGCTAAGTAGCCAGGAGGATCATTTTCACACTATTCAGGGATTGCTGCGACTTTTTTGTAGATGAACTATTCTAGTAGGTTACATGTTCCCTCTCACATCCTGACTTGTCAGATGTAGGATGCTGAAAGAGTGATATACTGGTACCATGGAATGAGTACTCGCTAGTCATGCTGGATGGATTGTCTTAACACAAATTAAGAAGTTCAGACAATTATATATTAAGAAATGATCATCGAAGGTGAACGATAGAGCGGCTTGGCTTGCGGCCTACTCAAACCGGAAGTAGACCAATTTGGCTTACTTCCGGTTTAGTCCACATGAATCAATCATTATGTAAATTATGTAAATTACTGTCAGAACTTTCCTGCTAACCCCAGTGATGATTCGACTTGCATATCACGTAGAATGCTACCTTTACCCTTGACGTAATAACAAAAAACGTGTATTTCATAGGCCTAACATTGTAGAGGGCTGAAACCTAAACCGGAAGTGACATCAATTGCCTCTTAATCTTAAAATGCACTCCTACATATTCTCTAACAACTTACAAAATTATAGACTTGTTTCACGAAATGCAGTTTTCTTATGATTCACATGGCTTGTTCGCGCTACTATCAGACATGTTTGCACTTTAAGAAAATCGAAATGATTTCAGTATCATGTGGCTCACGCGTTAACCAGAATGACTGTTTTTCATAGCGCAGACCTGAAGACAATTAACGCGAGACTTATTGAGACCGTTTGCTCGAGAGGAAATAAAACTTTCACTTAAAGACAGTTTCTAAAAATTCAAGACTACCTTGAGACAGACGCCAATCTAGAGACCGAGACACTAAACTATCTCGAGATCGAGACATTGTCTCGAGACCATACACCTCTGAGTCCCATAGTCTCAGACTCCCATTTCATACAAGGTTATAGACCTGCTGCTTTTAGTAAACCTGTAAGAGTAGGCCTAATGCCCATCAACATACGGGTTGATGATAACATCATTAATAATTACTATGGAAAGCTTTGTTGTAGCTAAGCTGCAATAATATGATGACCGTTAACCTGCTTTATAGACTACACGTTATACAACTCAATTTTTTTACTGTTGGGCAAATCTCTTGATTTTCAGATTGTATACGGCCTATAAGAGATAAAACAATTAACAAATACTAGCGTAATGTAGGCTACTTAAGAGTTTGTGCTGTTGGGCCTCTGTCGGACAACTAACAATTATTGACAACATTATCGCAAGGACCGTACGTACTAGCCAGATATTAAAAGCTCGGACATAGCAAGCATTGGGAAATGAACCACGGTGCACATGATGTCCTGGTTTTAACCAGTTACGTAAGCCTACATGTAGGTCTTCTATCAGCTAACTTGAATATGGTGAAGGAATTAATGCGAAATCTTAGGGCAACACCGGATTCGTTCCTTCTAACACCGAACAAGCTGTTATATGAAATAATTTCTCATTAGTTGCTGTGAGAGAGAAAGAAAACACGAAGGTTCAACTCAGCGGATAGATCACTAGCGTGTGACTTAGTCACAGTTGCAACTCTGGGGCATGCAGGCCATAGGCCAACTCTTACGTGCACCTAATAATCAGAGTCGCATGGTCTCGAGACAGTGTCTCGGTCTCGAGACGTCTCGAGACACTTTTTAGTGTCTCGGTCTCGGAAGCCTGCTGTCTCGGTCTTGAGGTAGTGTCTCGAATTTTTAGAAACTGTCTTGAAGTGAATGTCTTATTTTGTCTCGAACAAGAAGTCTCGATAAGTTTCGCGTGAACTGTCTTAAAATCTTGCGCGGCAATATAAAACAGTTCTCAGGAATTTGTGTTATATACATTATAAGTTTCAAATTGAAATTACAAATAAACATTATTCCCGAAAACTGATACATTAGCATTTTACAGCATTTTATATAGGATCACTTGTCTTTTACTGTCTCGTACTGTCTTGAACCTAATGTCTCTGTCTCGGTCTTGGTACTTCACTGTCTCGGTCTCGGTCTCGGCACCTCACTGTCTCGGTCTCGTCTTGGTCTTGAAGTTTCAAGTCTTGCATACTACACTGCTAATAATAGGTCTAATCGATCCGGGTATCCTTTTGCATAAATTTATGGAGAAAGTAAGTTTAGGCTAAAGTAAATGGAACAAACGAAGGGTGTCTTTCTTCACTGATACGTTTAATATGAGCTTAAAATATCAATATAACCCTATAGAGGTCTGAATGTGTTGCGCTTGAACGACATTAGAATTTGACAATCATAATATAATCGCATAATAATGTTAGTCAAATTAGCACTAAAGAGTGGTCGGATTGGGTAGATCATGCATTTCATGCGTCTGGTCAGATATGGCTTCAGAAATCGGGTCGGGTCCATTTGCTCACTTTGTGGTTTGTATACGTGAGTTCAAACGAAAGCTCTTTCGGTTTCCCTGATAAATAATTAGCTTAAGATGGATTACATCAGTTAAATGCGCTATCATACGACCTAGGATTATCGCAAGAAAACTAATGAAACGATTAATTTAAGTTTCTCTTGCTGACTGAAAACGACGCACACACTCATCTCGTCGATTATGCAACTCTGGTAAAAGATTTTTGTAGTCATGTTTATAAAGGATGCAATTAAGATTTACCCGAAAAGTAAGCACACATAATAACACCAATCTAAAAAAGAGATTTCCATCAGATATAGCAGCCTAACGACAGCCAATGTGACCAACTTTTTCCGTCTCAGAGGAATTATATCGACGACTCTGTTAACCATCGCTCACGTATCAGTCCCTATATACACTATGTACACACGTATACATTGATAAACATTGTAATGTAAGGTTCGCAGATGCAGGACTCCTTACGCTGCATGGTTGCAGCTGAAACGTACACCATCCTTTCACCTCTAGAAATAATTATGAAATGGCGTCAATTGGTTCCTGTTAATTGTCAAGTGAAATTGGCACCGGGCAATGAAAAGCAGTTAAAAGGTTCTGCTGTCGGATTGTGTCCAGTTGACGCTAAAATTCATTGTAGATATTAGAGAAATATAAATTATAGACCTAACTGGTGAATTACTGATTACTCTGCAATACAAACAAAGCTCGAGCGGACCCAATTTAACATCCCTGCTTTACTCATTTACATACTTGGGGAACTGTAACGAAGAACGGGGACTGCGCGAGTGAGGTAAAATCAAGATTAGTCATGGGAATGTCAGTCATGTTTAAGTTGGTAAGCCTCTGGAAGAATAAATCAGTCAGTACTAAAACCAGTAGCAACGTATGGTTGTGAGGTGTGGACAATAAAGAAAGAAGAAGAGAAACGCATACAAGCATTTGAGAACAAGTGCATGAGGAAACTGCTCAGAATTTCATGGACAGCAATGGTGACCACCGAACAAGTGTATCAAATGGCGAAAGTTGACTGCAAACGGTTGAGCCACATCAAGTCCAGAAAACGCGGTACCTCGGGCACATCGTGAGACAGCCTAAATACAGCATTGAGAACAGTGTGATGTTGGCTATAGTGGAAGGAAGCCGAAGTCGTGAAAGACCCAGAATCTGCTGGTTTGACAATGTCATGGCGTGGACTGGTTTAAGTGGCACAAGCTTAATGAACATCGTACTAGACAGAAAGCATTGGACATCACTTTCCCATTCATGTAGTCAACCGTCGCGAAGCGACGATGACGATGTGACATGACATGACTTGACTTTCAAATAGACCTGTTATTTATAAATGCATTTAACCTATGATCGGCGCGATATAGTTGATATAATCGATATGCCTAACAACAGCTGTAAAATAGGAGCAGATGCCATTCACACGTTGCCTATTCTCTATTCAACATTTCACCCCTATCTTGCTTCGAGACTGACCTCACAACTTTAATTTCCAAAATAAAGTCCTCGAGATTTGATCTTGTATAGGGCCTATTACGCATATTTCTCAACTCTTGTTAGGCTATATTTTTTTCTATCTAGTTTTTTGTACACCAGCAGCGTTTTACTTGTTGTTATACATATACGTACTCAATAAACGAATAGATGACGGCGACGGCGACGGCGACGACGATGATGATGATGTCATATTTACACACATTGCGAGTGAAAAAAAATGTTGATCCATATCTCCACCGGCGAATAAAGCTCCGTCCGTCAACCAAGTGAACCTTCGACGGCCTCGCAAGACGCGAGCGATGCTATTTCGTAGAATGCGTCAAAAACAGATGAGATTCTAAATCTGACTTAAAACTTGAAAGTCGATTGACTAAATGGAAAACGTGTCTCATATGAAAAGCAGATAGCACCACTTTCAGACGAGTGCCATTTAGTTTGGTTGTACTCATTACTCAATTGTATTCGATTGTCTTGACTTGCACCGCCTCATCCTCTCCTCTTTTCTCATCCTCTCCTCTTTTCTCATCCTCTCCTCTTTTCTCATCCTCTCCTCTTTTCTCATCCTCTCCTCTTTTCTCATCCTCTCCTCTTTTCTCATCCTCTCCTCTTTTCTCATCCTCTCCTCTTTTCTCATCCTCTCCTCTTTTCTCATCCTCTCCTCTTTTCTCATCCTCTCCTCTTTTCTCATCCTCTCCTCTTTTCTCATCCTCTCCTCTTTTCTCATCCTCTCCTCTTTTCTCATCCTCTCCTCTTTTCTCATCCTCTCCTCTTTTCTCATCCTCTCCTCTTTTCTCATCCTCTCCTCTTTTCTCATCCTCTCCTCTTTTCTCATCCTCTCCTCTGCCTCATCATTCCCTCGCTTATAACCCTCCTTTGATTTTCTCAACCCCCGTCGGTTCATCTTTCTTAACTTTGTTCCCTCCAGCTCCTCTACCTTTCAACGAGGTTTGAATAGATGAACACGATGCTTTTCCACGCGTTCGTCTATTATTATAACCGTCGTTCTTAATTTATGACCCGTATACTTCTTCTGCTTCCAGTGCTAATTGCTCCATTTCCTCCGCTTTCAATTCTGCTAGGTCGCGTGTATTCTGTCTGTATCTTCCTCCTTTTTGTTCATTCTTAATCTCGTCTATTCATTTCTTCCATAACAACTTCTCATTTCCCAACAACAGTTTCATTCCACCAGATCTTCTAGTCTTCTTCTGAACATCATATTTCTTTTCTTAATTCGTATCGTTCAAGTTCATATGATTTCCTACACTAATTGACTAATCTCTTGCTACAGTTTTTATCCATCGTTTTATTGTCCAGCACCACCGCCCCAACCTCTCTCGACCATTGTCACTTTCTAATTCTTATCAATCATGATTCACTCCGCCTTTCCATTTATCCCGACCTGTATTTCCAAACCCTTTAGCAGCAGCGTATTTGAGAGTTGCCAAAACGAGTTATATTACGTGTCTCATGCATATATACCTACCTCCTCGTACTCAATTTTCTTGTTTTCATCCTGTTTTCCTGTCTCTCTAACTTCCTACCTAGCGATCTTTGTATCTCTTTAAAGAAATAAAGTTCTTCCCTCCCCATCTTCTCTTCCTTCCTTTACAAAATGTGATTCATTCCTCATTCTTCCTTTCTTCGCTTCTCTTGTTCTCAGTTCTCTCTTTCTTAAACATCCTCTCTGTCATCGTCTCCGCTGCGACTACTTTCTCGTGGACTCGGCCGAGTAGACTGGCCAGTAGACCATGTTGAAGATGAGGAAGAGAATGGGAAATATTCTTCTTGACATCCAGTCGATGTTCTTTGACGTGTAACGCCATCTCAACGGGAAGCTGCTGTAGAACCATTCCTTGTCCGAAAGGGTTTTCACTTCGTTAGTCTCACTTGAATCCAGCATCTGCATTTCCTATCACAAATTCACAAAGGTTAATGAACACAGAGAATAAACACGATTCAGTCCATTCACGTCTGATTTAGGCGATTCTCTCACCTACATGTAGCAATTTTCGGTGATAAGTAACCGTTTCGCTGCTAATCATCTACTGACTAACTTTACCATCTTGACTTAGTTTACCTAAATAACCTAAAGACGACGACAACAACGACAGCGACAACGACGATGCGATGATGATGATGATGAGGACGACGACGACGACGATGTTTGAGAGCTTACGACGTCTCGTCTTTCGTCCTGCGAGTCTGTCTTCTTCTCCAGCCCCTTCATCTTCCTCTCCTGTCTTGAACACGAATTCACGAAAGCATACTCGACCAGAGCGGCGAACACAAACATCATGCAGGTGGCATACCAGACGTCGATCGCCTTCGGGTAGGACACCCGCATCGAGTTACTGCGCGACGTCGTCAGCTGGGTCGTCATCGTGAGAACGGTGGTGACACCAAGGGCGATGCGTGCTGGCTCCGAGTCCTTGTTGATCCAGAACGCCACCCACGACAATATTACGATCAGCATCGATGGAACGTAGGTCTGTAAGACGTAGTAGCCGACACGACGCTTCAGGTGGAAGATGGCTGCGAGGCAGGAGAAGTTGCCTGGAAAATAGAAGTATACAAGTGGAATGAAGAGGACAGTGAACTTGACTAATAATAGTGCGTATGTTAGTGGCATAGAAGGTAAGCAATTCTTGACATAGTCACTATGTTTTGGCCTCTGTGGATGATATATCCTCTCAATGTGGTTAGGCTGTGTAAGATACACGTATAGGCCTTACACGTACGTGAATAGATACACCCACATACATATTGTACATGTACACATACATAGAGACAGGCACACATACATAGAGACAGGCACACATACATAGAGACAGGCACACATACATAGAGACAGACACACATACATAGAGACAGGCACACATACATAGAGACAGGCACACATACATAGAGACAGGCACACATACATAGAGACAGGCACACATACATAGAGACAGGCACACATACATAGAGACAGGCACACATACATAGAGACAGGCACACATACATGTATGTTAAGGACATTGTTGGCTTAATGATGTTGTTGATAAAAGTCTTGGCAGAGTTTCGTGCCAACCTGTCTTGTAGTTTTCGACGCAGTGGTCCTTGGAGTAGTTCTTGAGGTGGAACTGAGGCAGCTGGAGGTCGTCCAGATGAACCTCGATTGGATCGTCGTCAAACCAATCCAGAAGAATCTCCTTTGTATCGTAGGAGTCTAAGGACAACAAATGAGACAGAAAACTAAGCATCAACCCATCACATACTCACTTTGTAGTTCATCATCGTCGTCGTCGTCATCAAGACAATTTCTGCGCTCTAAACACAAGGCATCAGATGATTAATTCTAAGTAAATCACGTTGAGCTATTGAGCATCCACATTAACTCATTCTTCATATATAATTGCCGTCCTACTTTGATTCAGGTCTACATTTAAAACTATCAAGATCAGTTCAGTGCATTGACGATCCTTCTCAATCGGTGCTATAAAACGCAGAGGCGCAACAGTACGAGCTGTAAATTATAATTATACAATGAGTGGGGTCAAATCGTAGTCGGACAATGTCATCAGACGACTCACATGTACTGATTTTTATAGCGCAGTCCTGGTAGTCGAGCGGAAAATTTTCCAGATTCATCGTGCACGACAGTTTCATACCGACCCTGGAAGAAGGAAGCGATACGAGGACCTATCAGGAATACGTTTAACGGTTCAGTGAAGCGGAAGAAGCAACGCCTCATAAGATGCGAGAAATAGTATCAGATTATTCGATGTTCAAATTAAGCCTAATGCAAATATTTATCTATATTTATGATCATCCATTCATACATTTTATATTGACTCAATTAATTCAAAGTAAGACCATAGTGGACACGCATTGAGTTTTCTGCAACATTGAGTATAATACTCATTTATTTTGATATTAATATTAATTATATTGTTCGCTTGCATTTTACAAAACAAAC
>OY365807.1:41143446-41250274 GCA_959347315.1 Bimastos eiseni | reverse complement strand
GAAGTATCGAACTGTTCCATTCGGATAGATTCGAATACTTTGGTTGGGAACGGTGATGTCGTGCGATGATCCGGTCTTTTCGTTGGGAAAGTAGATGTCCGGAATCCAGAATTCCTTCGTGTTCTGATGTGGGATGTATATGGGGTCGTCCGTTAAGCTGTCGAACTTCAGACGCGGATCATGCCACGTCTCACGGAAGTCGATATCAGCAGAAAACTCCTGAACAGAATATGGGTGAAATAAGTACGCCACCTGGAGCCCAGGACCCAACAGCCAGGACCAAACTGCCAGGGCCAAAACAGCAAGGACCTATTTAGCCAGGACCTAAACAGCCAGGATTTTAGGACATCCAACAGATGAGATCAGCAGAGAGAGATTGGGAATATATTGGGAAAGAGCAAGATGGTTGGAAGAGGAGCCACGAACGAAAGCCTGGACATCATCAGCATATAGAGGTGACTTTATGTCGAATGCTTCTAGTCATTAGACGAGGAATATTAAGCTAAAAACCTGAGAATATTATCTCAACTTTAATGACTGACGGCTTGCACTGGCTACTGTACTTCGCTCGTATTTTTCAAATCTAGAGAGTGTTTTGGTAAGGCTTCGTGTTATTTAGACCGACCTATTGTGACCTATTGGCATTTGAACCCGTGCATATATAGACAACACCTACTGCTGGCCCTTTGCTCTGGAATGAGGCGCCCTCCATGATTTGTTCCATGATTTTAACGGGGGGGGAGGGCAGACTCTGAGACTAATTACACGCATACATTATTACATGCATAATTGCACATAATATATGATAACAAGCATTCATGATTACATAGCCAAGTAAAATATCATGTAAATACATGGTATTTTACGCACAATCGCATACATCAGTACAATTCAGATAGAGCTACTCAAATCCATTCAAAAATCGACCAAGACAAGGTGGGCGTTTCTTTAAATATGTATTATTCCGTAGGGTTAGCTTCTGTGAACAAGTACCAATCGTTCAAATTGAATTTACTGCAGACGCATTTACGGACAGAGAGACAGGCTAACTGGATTATATCCCCAGATGGCCAAACACTGTCTCGGTAACCTTCTGGCTCGTTCAAATAGTGAAATAATAGCAAAGCATAGATCTTATTTTAACGCACCGTGTTCCGTCATAGGGGATCGATGTCTCTCTGTGTATACAGCCACTGAAAATCTATAGGCCTAAGTAGATACACAGCGGGTCGAAGTGTAGAATTCGCCTGCTGACTATAATTTGATAATAAATCTCTTACATTATTTGCGTTAGCACTTTGTGTGTTTCCTAAAACGTTCCCATGTGGGATTCGTTTATTCATCGCTATTCGCTTACAATTTCTTTCGTACCGTAGTGTTTCTCTTTTCTTTTCCCATCTTTCATTCCTTGCTCTCTGTAGACCTGCGTATGTAGGACTATCAGAATAAATACTAAATCAGCGACGTTTCAGTAACTCTCACACTCCTCAATCCTTCTTTCTGTTTTGCTAAGCCCCGATATGAGCTTTTGTCTTCTGAGGCTCTGAGCTGATAATGAACAACTGAACACACAGAAAAACTAGAACGAACGCACACGACGTAGAAATGAGAGCAAAATTTAAATATCTTGATCCGAAATTATATACAGATACAGAGACAGACAGACAGACAGACAGACAGAGACAGACAGACAGAGAGAGAGACAGAAATCAGCAAATGTTGTTAATACGCTCTAAATGCGACGACAATATGCGGCGCGCCACGATGTAAACTTACAAGTCGGAGCAAGTGGGATGCACGATTCCAAAGGCGAGACCCAGGTCCAGGGTCTTTAGAATAATTTAGATGATGGTATACGATTTAGAAGAAATAATTAATTAAAACGGCAGACCAGCTCATTTTTCCCTCGCCCTAGATTGGCCTAGAGAGTGGAAGGCTGAGTAGTCAACCTATTGGGTTCAAAGGATATCAAAACCGCGTCATTCTGTCCTTCGTGCCTTTGTATCACGATTCAACCGTCACATAAGATATAGGGACATAAGACATAGGGACATAAGACATAGGGACATAAGACAAAGGGACATAAGACATAGGGACATAAGACATAGGGACATAAGACATAGGGACATAAGACATAGGGACATAAGACATAGGGACATAAGACATAGGGACATAAGACATAGGGACATATAGACGTGCAGGTACAGTACATACACCCCATTAGGATTATTAACTACGGCAAATGATTTTAAAAACCTGGAACGGCTAGAAATCGTTTAGAGGATTGCGATAGAGATTCTCTGGAAAAGAAGGTCAATTGGGTAAATGGTCTCAAAGCCAACGGAACAAAGAAACCGCTATGAGCGAGTGTGTGTTATATTTTGTCAACTTGTCTCCTCTAGATTAGAATCACCCACCAACTGGGATGCGACGGCGGCTGAATCAGATTTGGATGGAATGTAAGATATATGCGGCAAGAATATTTGTTACCGTGGCATCGATTACTATGGAGCGGCCCATCCGCAACTGAAATAAGGTCCTTCCGCGTCATAATTATTGCTATTATTATTATTATCATTGCTCTTATTGTCATCATCATCATCATCATCATCATTATCATCGTCGTCGTCGTCGTCGTCATCATCATCATCATCATCATGCCCGAGTCGTTGCCAAGCTGCATATCCGGACTTGTCAGGCTATATGCACAACACACTGCACTGGCTCCCGGTTGAGGAAAGGATCACCTTCAAGATCATCCTCATGGGACGGACGTCAGTGGTCGGCACGGCTTCAGAATACATCAGAGAGCGCTGTCTTCCCGTCTCCAGCCAGCCAGGTCGTCGATCCTTGCGTGCTGCAGCCCGTGGGAACTTGATGGTCTCCCGCGCTCCCGTACATCAAACTGTGCCTTCTCATGCATTGGACCATCATTCTGGAACGCTCTTCCTTTACAATTTCGCAACATTGTACTGCTTGCAGCCAACTTTTCTAAATTACTGATATCGCAGTTGCTTAGATCTGTTGGGTAGCTACATTTAGCGCCTTCGAGAGGTTCTTATAACCATAACCACATGTTTTTATTTTCAATCTCAAACAATTAAACACAAGAATAAGAATGCATGAAAAAACGGTAATAAGAGGGATAATAGGGAAAGTAAACCCCCGGGGGGCCGATTGGTCCCGCTAACAGAGGCTACCCTTTACAATTTGATATTGGGCAACAGGTACATATAATTGAAACATAACTCATCATCTTAACTAGTTAACTAATGCCGTCTGTGCACACACCAATTATTTAGAAAGGGTAGTTAACAAATGTTTTTTATATTTATTTTTAAAAACTTTTGATTGTGCTGGATTGACGGATTTCAATTGGTGTCATAGTCCAAGTGATGGGTCCTCTGTATTTAATTGAGAAATGACGTGTATTTGTTCTACATAAGATGGGTCTATAATTGAGAGAGGAACGGATGCTGTAAGGATTAATGGCAGAACTTCGTATAAAATGACTAGCAAATATAGAAGGTAAGGCGCTATATAGGCCTAAATAGCCTAATACATCATTATCATCATCATCATCATTTGGTTATTAATTATACTATTATTTCAGTAAGTTATAGTCATTTATCGATTAGACATTAGTTACAATTTTGGATCAAGGTCATTTTTGTCGTTGATCATAATTATCTCGCTCACCATGTCCATTTCGTTGAGTGGGCCAAGACTCTGAACGTAGAAATCTATTTTGACAATCGTAGAATTACCTGCAACAAAACAAGAACACCATCAGACAGATGTGATGTTGCCACACTATTCATAAATCGTTGAGATAATATGTGCACAATAATCGTGATTATCTTGAGTGCTAGTTTATTAGATGGACCGACTGTAGCACATGTATAACACTGAACCTCTTTTTGCATCACGCCAAGTCTCCATTGGCCAACCGTTGGCCATTTTACTGATCAATAGCCAAAGCCAACCTCCATCTCCTATGACGGCAACGTAATACATGCCTATACATACACTGCATATATGCACACACATATACACATACACATATATACATACACTTATATACATGCATTCATATTATATAATGAGACTTTTTGGGTGTTTAGGCGTCGGCTGTGTCTGGATTTCGCAACTGTCGCTGATTCTTGTCGATGACGAATTAGACTCTTTCTGACTCGCGCGGAGAAAACAAAAAGAATTGGGTTTCATTTAAAAAGACACTCAAATCAAATCAATATTTATTCATGATAATACATAAATTCAGCGAGCTGAGCTGTTCTGATTTTTATGATTATCAGCAGATCAAGTTCAACGAATAGTCGTCTGGTGTGGGAGTTATGAGGGGATACAGGCAATGACTAGAAATTCTGACGGTTTTGAATTAATATTGAAAAAAAAAAGTTTTTTTTTCAGCGTCACTGTTTAGGAATTCGTGGCATTTAGGCTACTGTTTAGGGACCTTGAGCAAGTCATCTCCAGTATAACTGCAAGGTGCACTTATGTGGAAAAATGTTGAAAGAAGGGCGATATCAAATTTCGGAATAAATAAAGAAAATGAATAATTAGGACATTTATGTTGGCCCTAACTTCGACATAAGAAAATTTTCTATAAACATACTGCATTTTAGCAGGCCATCAGTCATCAAGGGTTTCTTAAATATTTAACGACGAGAGTGTAATAACATCTCAGGAAAAACCTTTGAAGTTCGATGCTATGATCTACCGGGAAGAACTCATTATTTTCCTTTCTGTAAGAAGCTAAGAATAAGTTACAGGCTTCATTAGCATTCCCAATCTCGCAGTCCGTCGATACCTGGGAACTGAAATGTTTTATGGAATTTACCAACTTTGTCCTTTTAGTGATACTCAAGTTCTGCTTTCTCTTGTAGATAACGGCTAGCATACTGATATATTATTATTATTATTATTATTATTATTATTATTATTATTATTATTATTATTATTATTATTATTGTTATTATTATTATTTTATTATTAATCATATTATTATTATTACAACAGTTTTATATAGCGCCCCTACAATATCTTCTACTCAGAAGCGCTACCAGCCCAACCACGGTCAAACAGTACAGTCTTAGGGCCCGAGAAAAACAGATACTGCGGGGCAGAGATGCTGATTTTCACTTCTAGTTCACTAATAATCAGAATCAATATGTGTTTATGCGGGTGTCATAAGCTCCATTGATATACACGGACAAGAAGACAGAACTTCTCCTTTGTTAACTTATACAATCACAATCGGATACAAGTGGAGATTCTGGTTTTCCACTGAGCTGGTCTGCTACTTTTCTTAGTTCATGCTCTCAATCAACATAGCCTACTTTCTGGGAATTGGAACTGGTTCACTGATATGATTATGGTGTTGTTGGACAATGTTTCGTGCTTGGTCCTCTTTTGCTTACATTATACCCTACGTCAATAGGACCAGCACTTGATACTTAAGCAATCAGTTGGATATTCTGCCTTTGTTGATCATAACCCAATTGGTTTCCCATGTGACTCATCTGTGCAACTGTTGTCCGCTGCCTTTGAGCCATCATAAACTCTTCTTTAGTCATTCTAAACTTTCTGCTACTATGAACTCCTTAGCAACTTAAAATTGTTAAATGATTAAATTTCTTAAAATGTGTGACTGATTCATTGGGTTGGTGGATGTTGCTTATAACTTGAATGCTTTTAAAATTCTATTTTGTCTCTCACTGATTGTCACATGAAAACGGTGTTTGTTAATCTTCCCATAAATACATTCGTGACGTTATGGTCTACGCAGAATAAGGGGAACAGACAATTGCCCCCCCCGGACAATTGCTTCCGGACAATTGCCCTCTGACAATTGCCCTTCCCGACTATGAGAATTGACCCTGGTTAGACCATTGGCGCATACATAGATACATACATATATATATATATATACATTGTCAGTGTGAAATAAAATAAAATAATAATTTTAAATTGAATTGATGACAAATATATTTTGTAAGTCTGAGATTACACACATATTCAACCTTCATATAGGGGGGGAGGGCAATTGTCCGGGGCAAATGTCCTATCAGAAATGGGGAAGACAATTTTTCGAGAGAGCAATTGTCCGTGGGTGAGGGCAATTATCTTACACTCAAATAGGGTGTCATGGGTAAAAGTCTTCAATTACCTATCTGGCCAACTTCTATGGCATAGGCCATTTGTCTCCAATCGCTTCGATTACTGCAAATCGTTTTTTTATGGCGTACAAAATCTAATATGCCGAGGATTTGATGGTACACATTCTTTAGCGAAAGTTATATGTAATGCCGTATTACGAAAAAATTTGCGCTCATACCCCATCTTAAAGGATCATTGCATGGACATCCTGTTTAGCAACGAGTTTGTCTAAAATTGGGACACATACTTTGCGGTGCATTGAACTCAACCAAACCTCAATACTTGAAATCAATACTTATTTCCCAGACTTAGCATAACTCAACCAGACCAACTTATTGCATTTCGAAAGCTAGAATTGTTCTTAGAGTGTTCGGTATTCGGATGTTTGGCCTCGATTCATGCACTCTATTCTACCGTCTGAGTTCGTTACCATGCTTATCATTATACTTATTATGCCCATGTATTTCTTTCTCAACTTCAGACTTTTCACTTTCAAATTGCTTATCCACAATAATAGCTCTCCTACCTGCTTAGACTACAGCATCGGATGTAAAGCCAGCATTGCTTTGAGTGAAGAGAATTGAATAGGCTCTGAATAGACCGGATATTTTATGAATATATCATTTGATTAAGTCTGACAGTTTATGTCACCTCCGCTCTAACTCCGTTCACTGCATATTCGTTTATCCAGTAGACCTAAGCATTTTTTATACCATACGCTGCATTAACGCTGTCTTAAAGAGCTGATCTTTAATATCAAATCAAATCATTTTTATTTGCTCCTTTCAATGTACAGAAACTTAAACATCCACTTCGCAAAATTAATGGCAGCAAATGGGAAGACCAGAAGGGTCGCAAGACCCACTAAGTAGGGCAACCCTTACAACAGTTCTGCTTAGCGGTATCAGTGTTATAAACTATACATGAGTCACAGTTTTTAACTAATATCTCAGCTAACATCTTAATAAACGACGAACATCCAAAATAACGACGAACAGCGGCTTACTATAACCTTTAACATGGCTTAATTGCTCATTCTCACCTATATGCAGAAGAGGACTAATGATATTAATTTATACCACGCACGAAAAGTTCAGAACTGTTGTTTCTGTTCTTCGCTGTTATGCTTATTTGCTGTTCGCAAAGTCATTGTTTCTCTTATTATTCATCTGTGAAGGGCCACAAGAGGAGTCACGCCTCTCTCTCTCTCTCTCTCTCTCTCTCTCTCTCTCTCTCTCTCTCTCTCTCTCTCTCTCTCTCTCTGAGTTCATTCAGGTTAGATGTAAATGGATTGCCTCTCCCCTAAATTCACACGTGAAAATGAGTAGACCTTTATTGCCTGCTCATGAGAATCGCAAATATCATTATTAAATGCACTCAATCGTTCATTACCTATAGAATATCATATTCTTTGAGTATTCATTTCTTCTTCCAATCATTTCTTACTTCATACAATATGTCATTCGAGTTTTAAGAGGTCCCTGCAGCTAACGCCACATTATTTTTCTGTTAACATCTGTGCAAGAAGGTCTTTCTTTAGAGAGACGTCGAACGTAATTATTCGTCTATTTCTCTGTTGTTTAAGACCTGCTTGGACAGTTTCATAAGAGGCAGTCTGCGGGCAGCAACTCAGACGAACGAGACAATGACTGAGACGTGTTCAGACATACAAACACACATACTACAGGCAGACATCAGCCGAAACCAATCCGATCTCAGGGGATGAGAACGGCAATCCTCGTTTTTCCTTGGACACGGTGAGATAATCCTGATTTAGATTTTCCAGGAGGATCAGTGAATGACATGGTCGTCTGACCCGAGACGCAATATAGACTCATTGTGCAATGCTCCTGCGGGCAAAGAGAAACAGCTAGAGATATGCAAAGAGAGAGAGAGAAAGATATATATATATATATATATATATATATATACAGAGACAGAGTTAGAGACAGAGAGACAGAGAGATAGACAGAGACAGTGAGACAGAGACACACAGATTGAGACAGTGAAAAGAGACAGACAGAACGCAGCCTAACTAGATTTCTGATCAATGACTCCAAGCGGACCAGAACCGATGCTAATTATAATTATCAGAACGGACGACCATTGTTGACTGCGGACAACTAAGGACAAAGGTATCTCTGCTAGCACATTCATATCGCCTCTAGCAAGTGGTGATTAACAGAATGTCTGCCTCCTTACACTCATGAGTTATAGCACCTCTAACAAGTGGTCAGGTCCATCTATAACCGACTTCGCTGAGTCTAAGGAGCAATCCTTCTCATCGTCGTCAACATCATAATTACATCATAATCGTTGTCGTCATCAGTAGAAATCGCTATTTCTTATGGTGTGTGCAGGCTTAAAGTGTGCCTGGACGGTCATGGACGGCGTCCAGGCACTTATTTTCGAGACCGGACGCCGTCCTGCCACTTACTTGGCCAGCAGAACCTGGACGCCGTCTATGAGCGTTCATGCAACAGTGCATGTATGTTATTATCAACCGGAAAAAGAGGAGAAACAAATTTTTACGCTTGGCGCGTTTACAAACTTTTATTCTCCCAACTTTCAAACCCATGCCGGCGTCACTAGTCCCTTGTCGACAATTTCAAAAAGGAAAGCAATTCTCTGTAGGCCTACGCTTTAAATTACAACAAATATTTCACCAACAAATAAATGACGACTAAATGATGGTTGATGGGAGAAACGCCTAACGAATGATAAAAAATTTTATTTTTCGCCCATTGTATTTGGCTAAACAGAAGTTGGATTGATAATAATAATGTCTGCAAATCCAGCTTCTGGTTCAGCAAGAACCATTTTTGTCAATTCAACCTCTATTTAGACAAATATTTTTTTTCAATGATCCAACTTTTATTTCAGTAGGCATTATGTTCATTTAAATAACATCTGTTTTGGAAGAATTTCGTTCACCCACCCAACTTCTATTCCAGCATCATTAATATCAAAAATCCAACTCATATTTTAACGAACACAGAGGACCACAGTGCACGAACCATTTGTCGTCGACTTAATATTTATTTTTTATTTTACTTTATTATCGAAATTTGATATCGCCCATCTTCCAACATCTTTTGCTCAGAAGTGCACACACACGCCTCGACGGCGCAATTGCAATTGTACTGCAGAGCAATTATGCGCAAAGGACTTGCTCAAGGTTCCTACACAGTGACTCCTCGGACGAGGGTCGAATCCGCTCACTCAGCGCACACTATATTATAAGCGTTACGGGCCGATCGCTCTAACCGATCAGCCACCGTGCCACAATATGATGTTGGCGCTTTGCAATCCTTAATTCTTAAATTATTTTACAGTAGGGTCCGTCCATAAATGACGTCTCGCGCCTATGGGGAGAGGTCACAAATTATTGACGATAAGTGACAAGGGGGAGAGGGGGTCTACGAAATGTGACGTCATATCATCACATCAAAATACGTAATTTAATTAAAAACTTACACTCATTTAAACAAGTTACACTTAATCAGCAGTAGTTTTTACCACAGTTAAACAACACTAATTATGATTATGATAGTCTTTCATCCTGAGGATGCATAAGATTGTAATCATGATAGGCTACTTAATTTCTCCAATTTTTTCGTTCTACTATTATAATTTGAAATATTTTATAGTTACAATTAAATGTTTTGATAATACTAAGAAAATTTGCATTACATTCTGGATATCTGGTTTGATTTTGGGGGATGGTCAGGGCCATATTTGAGGGGGTCATGGCATTTGTGACGACGTGTGACGAAGGGGGAGGGGTCAAAATTCGTCCAAAATTGTGTGACGTCATTTATGGACGGCTACCCTAGCGTCCATGCGATTTTTTTACACTTTAAGCACTGGGTGTATGCGTGTATGTATTAGGTCTAATAAGAACAACGCCGTAAACGCAGCTCAAGCCACTACAAGTGCACCGAATTTTGCAATCCAACGCATTAAGAACTGACGCAGTAGAGAAGGAAAAACCGCGTAAAAACACCATAACGAACCCCTCTGACTTCCACGAGCAGCCACAAGCGGCGCTCCTCCAACCAAACGTACAAGTATGTATGTATGTACATTCCAGTATTGTATTGTCACCTGACCTCGCTAAAGATCGTCTTAACTCTCATTTCCCCGCATGTCTTCTGCTGCTGTTTGATTGTTGATTGTTTGTTAGATTGCTTGAGTTCATTAAGAGTAAGGATAAGTAACCTTCATTACATTGCATTTTATTTTGTTGAAGGTACATGTCAGTTAATGTTGATGTTAGCGATCATGTCGCGCCAGCTGACCACTCCTCTCTGCATTCACCCTCTAATAGGACCAAATGTAGTGTTAATATGAGTCGGCTTGAGCTTGCAAGCAGAGTACTGTATAGCCCTAACGAAGCCACGAACCCAGCGTTCCTGTTAAATGATACTTATGCTAGCGACCTAGTCCTTCTGAATGAAGAAGCAAATGGCCGTACATTATTAAACTCTATAGACCTTGACCCCAACTACAACTTCCTCAATGATTTCACACCTACTTGTACGTATTCTGACCCATACTCACTTCAAGCTGAAGTCCTTTCATGCCACACCCAATTCTCTATTCTGCCTTTGAATTGCCGTAGTATTGTTGGGAAGATGAACGAAATAACTGAACTATTGCTACAGGTGCCTGTATCAGTACTAGCTCTAACTGAAACGGGATTGAATGAGGATCTAACGTCTTCGATGTCTATGCTGGAAGACAATTTTTTTTACATAATCCACGAAAAGGAGGCGGGGTGGCGGAGTAGGATTTCTTATAAGGCAGGAAATAAATTTTCAGCTCATAACGGACCTTAACCCACCAGCCCAAACTTTTGAAAGTCAATTTGTTAGGCTCTCTCAAGGAAACAAATCTATAATCATACGAGTGGCGTATAGACCACCAGGGCAAGACATACTGACATTTTTAACGGAATTTGAGGCCCTAATAAATGTAATTTTAAAAAAATCAAAAGAGCACATTTTAATAGGCGACTTCAACATTGATTTACTCAAATCGAAAACCCATAACCTGACCGACGAGTTCTTTAACTCCATGCTTACTCGTCATTTCTTTAATCACTAAGCCGTCTTTACCGACGCTTGGCCAAAACTAACTGAATCCAAAATTGTGATATCTGACATATCAGACCACTATCCAATTTTAGCCGTCTTTGACTTCACCTTTAACTCCTCTTATAGAAGTACCAAACATATCCAAAGGAACTTCAGTCCTTTGGCCACAACTTCTTTCCGGAATACTCTCTCGCAGCAAAATTAGAAGACGACCCTAGAGGCCTGTGAAAAACGTGATGCGAATCACGCATACGATTGCTTTATAAATGATTGTAACGGAACGGGGCCTATTCGACAGTGACCAGGATGACGACTTGCAGCCCCGTCCGATATGGGGGTAGTTCGAGTTGCAGTCCGCTGAGTAAGGCTTCGGTGGTGTGCTGAAGACTAACCATTTAAGGTTTAAATAGCTCCTTCCTGGATGACGCCCCTCAATACGCCCTACGTCGATAACTAACGAGTAATTGGCCGACGGCGACTACTATGCTACGTCAATGGCTGACGGCGACTATCGCAAATCTACGACGACTATCGCAAGCCACGACGACTATTCGTGCTTCCTAGGCGCCGAGACTGCAAGGCCGAAGCCGAATTTACAAGGCTCCCAGATGACGATCTCCAGACGACGACGACGACGACGATTCCGATCTTCCAGGCGACGACTCCTTTTTTACTAATTTGCTGTAGATAGTAGATGATACACAGTAGATAGGAGACAGTAGACAGTAGAGAGACTACACAGTATATAGGAGACAGTAGACAGCAGACACTACACAGTAGATAGGAGACAGTAGACAGTAGATATCTACAGCAGATAGTAGATGGATTACAGTAGATAGTAGATGAGCAGATAGATACCACAGTAGAAAGAACACAGTAGACAGGTGTACACAACAGGCAGACACTACAGCAGGCCGACACTAGGTAAGCGTACCCCTAAACCGTTACATGATTATAAAAAAGCCTACGATAAAGCAAATCATAACACACTTCAAAGCTAACTAATAAACCGAAAGCTATAAGGAAGGTCTGGATGACCCCTGGGCTCCTTAAAGCATGTAAAACTACGTCAAAATTGCACCTAAAATTACTTAAATGTCCCACCCATGCAAATAGGCAAAACTATAAAGCTTACAGAAACAAGCTGAAAGCACTTACGATCTTAGCTGACAAAAGTTTTTTAGAGGTAGAGCTTACTAAATACAGCCATAATCTTAAAATGACGTGGAAGATTCTTAGAGACCTTATAAATAATGGTACTTCTCCCATTGATGGGAACATTAAGGAGTTGCGCAGGGGTGAAGTAACCTTGGACAGTCCATTAGAAATAGCGACTGAACTTAATAACTATTTCCCTGAAATTGCAAATTCTCTGGCTAATAACCTTCCTATTTCTAGCCAGCAACCGGACAAATATATGAGAGCTCCTAATATTGAATCTTTCGGGCTTGCTGAAATTTCAACAAATGAAATAATCGCAATTGGAAACTCCTTGAAACCCTCTCATTCTAGAGGCGTAGATGACATTGACCCATCCATCATGATCTCTAGTTTACCTTTTGTGGCTACTCCGTTGGACAAAATTATAAACTGTTCTTTCAACACTGGTATTTTTCCTACAGCCTTAAAAGATGCCAAAGTGATCCCTGTTTTAAAAAAGGACTTAGGAATTCCCCTTTTAACTACAGACCCATTTCTATATTACCAGCATTTTCTAAGATCTTTGAGAAAGCTATGCACACTCGCCTTACTTGCTACATTGATAAAATCAGTGTCCCTTTTCCTTCTCAACATGGATTCCAATCTGGGCACTCGTCTTATATGCCTCTCCTGACCATGCACGATAAAATAACTGAAGCTATGGATAAAAACGAATATTCTATAGGCATCTTCCTGGACCTTGCTAAGGCATTTGATACCCTTAATCATGACATTTTATTAAGGAAACTAATGAACTATGGCATCCGTGGATCCCAACTAAACTGGTTTAAGAGCTACCTGGAAAATAGACATCAGCTTGTTTACTACAACTATACTTACTCCCCAATGAATCCTATTTGTTCTGGTGTTCCGCAAGGATCAGTCTTGGGTCCTCTACTATTCATCTTATATATTAATGACTTTCCCAGCGTCTCGCCTAATCTCCTTTTTATTCTTTTTGCTGACGATACGAATTTATTCGCTTTCCACTCCTCTTTAGAAATTCTTATAAATACCATAAACGTTGAATTAACCAATATTTCTAGTTGGTTCAGCGCTAATAAATTGACACTTAATCTAGATAAGACAAACTTTGTGCTATTTAGATCTTACAGAAAATTACCACCATCCCACTTCAGGCCACTGCCTGAAATGAAAATATTGGATACTCCTATAACTCAAGTGTCATCTTCTAAATTTCTAGGGGTTATCGTAGACCAGCATCTCTCTTGGAAAGGACATATTGATGCCATCTCGGTTAAAATTTCTAAAAATCTATCTAGGCTATCTAAGGTACTGCCCGCCATAGCTCGCTCCACTCTCTATTTTTCGCTAATATACTCATACCTAACATACTGTACAATAATATGGGCCTCTACCTACAAATCCACCCTAACTAAGATAGGTGTTATTCAAAAAGAGCAATAAGATGTGTGGTTGGTATTCACAATAACGCTCATACCAGTGAAGTATTCGTAGCTAGAGGGATGCTCAAAATTGAACAGATAAATAAGCTCCAAATAAGCCTCTTTATGCATCGGTACTTTCACAACTCCCGACCAAGTATCTTCCATGGTTATTTTACTCCTAATGCAGGATTATTGTATCACCTTAGTAGAGATCCTAACACCTTGTACATTCCTTATGCTAGAACAAACACTAGGTTAATGGCCATCAAGTGCAAAGGTCCTAGAATCTGGATATCTATCTCTGCCATTTGCGCCTCATTCCCAATTTTCATTCAATCAAAAACAAGATTAAATCTGCTATTATATCTGTTGAATTGTAACCATTACTGTGAACTCAACCTCACTTCTGACAATCGTTGGCATACATGTATTTCATAATTGAGAAATCTGATTACCGTAGTTCTTGTAATATTCCTGATAACATAAATAGTGATTTAAAAAAAACAACTATTACTTTGTCATTACCTACTTCATTTACCGGTTGTGGTCGCTAGCTACCTTGATTATGTAATCCCTACTAATTTATAATTTACCTTTACTCGCTTAATGTTGCATATTCGTTAGTTAAGATTAGTTAAGTTTGCCCCTCCATGTTATTTTCAAACACTCTACTCACATTTTGGCCCTTATACCCAACTACTTTGTACCTAATTTATTGGTGGCCCTAACCTGCAGGATCCTCCGTCCTTAATTGGGTCTCCTGTGTAATCATAAATTTTTTTTTATACCGATCTCATGTAACTTGTTACTTTGGTTTACCAAATAAACTTGAATTGATTGATTGATTGATGTATGTATGTATGCATGTATGCATGTATGCATGTATGTATGTATGTATATATGTATGCATGTACGTATTTATGTATTTATGTATGTATGTATGTAGGTAGGTATGTATGTATGTATGTATACATGTATGCATGTATGTATACATGTATGTATGAATGTATGTATGCATGTATGTATGCATGTATGTATGTATGTATGTATATATGTATATACGTGTATATGTATGTATGGACATGTATGTATGTATGTATGTATGTATGGACATGTATGTATGTATGTATGCGCATGTATGTATGTATGTATGTATGTATGGACATGTATGTATGTATGTATGCGCATGTATGTATGTATATATGTATATATGTGTGTTATTTATATGACGCCTTTTGTCAATGCCATAAAAGCATCAGAATCACGAATAACATCGACGTTCGTTTCCAAGTCAACGCAAATTCAAAACTCGTAAAGAAAGCTCAGATAATGGCGACTGCGTCTTACCATTCAATCAATTGCATTGCGTCAAATTGGATCGGTGTGTATACCAATTACTTAATGCTATGCAGGTTCGCATACCAATTGTGTCTCTTTTAAGGGATTTAGATTTGACGTTGGCACCGTTCGCACGCAGGGGCTTTGAATGGCATGGAACCCATTACAATAGACTGCAGCGTTGCTGAATTATATCAGATGTTAAATTCCTTGAAAAACGAGAAGCGACGAAGCCATGCGTTTGCTACAGACATTCGTAAATGCATTCGTAACAGTACATTGTAAGTGCCACGCGAAAGGCAAGCGCAGAGCACCAACTTATTCACCGTATCGGAAATAAATAGTGAAAGAATAAAAGTCTAAACGCAAATGAATAAAGGAACTTAAAAAACTGAGTTGTGGTAAATTATAACATTGAAAGTTCATCATCATCATCATCATCGTCATCGTCATCGTCGTCGTCGTCGTCGTCGTCATCTATCGTCATCGTCATATGTGAGTGTACTGAACACAACATACATCGTGATCGGTGAGGGAGTTCAGTTGCATCTGAAATCCTCTGATTCTCTGCCACTTACCGTAAATGCCTGGTCGCACGCGACTGTCAGACCGGTTCTTGAGCATGTTTATCAGCTTGATGGCCTCAGCATCGTGATTGATTTCTCTGAAGACAGAAAACAGTAGATTATGGTTGCATTCGTCTGAAGCTTGACAACCAATATGAAGGATCTCAATTATATTACGATCTAAACAAATTCAGATAAATTAAATAAATAAAACCCATTTTATTGTGAATTATGTTAATTTTTACATTAAACAAATTTCATTAGCCTATCTGAGCGTCTGAGTACGCATCAGTTCCTTGATAACAAGCGAAAGTTCATTATAACTGGTTGCGGTTCTAGGCATGTCTTGTGTTCAATGGTGATGCTAGGACGAGTTTCGCAGTTTCTGATTCTTCTATCGACGTTCAAATAACGGATGTTAAGACTTCGTAAATTCAGGTAAATAGACCGACAATGATTAAAACACTTAGATTAATGACCTTAGACTAAAATGATCCCGTAATAAATCAGCAATTCGATTCAAATATCGCGGAGAGCTATACACATCTAACAAGTCCACGTCAGAAAAGCGGACTATCAACTTTTTCCAGGCGCACTCCTAAGTTTAACGTGAAGTTCGCTAAACGATTCTATGAATAATATGATCCATTACTCGATACATAGTCATGCGAAGCTAACATCTCGAAGATTCGTCAAAAGAAATTGTCGTTTCTTTGCTCATATAAAGCATTGCTATCAATCAACCTATTCCATTGCTCGGTATTTCAAGTCCCTCTTTGGCATCCGCTCATTCGAAAGCGACACGTGTCGCTATAGTAACTCATCCCCCAACGTGCTGAATCACGTGACGCTACTGTTTGTAAATTACCAACGGCTCTTTCAGGGCTTAAATAATGTTTTCCTATATCGTTACTCTTCTAACTAAACGCAACTTCAAATTGAATAGCTCATACCAGATACAAAGTCGTACGTTATTAAATTTGTAATGTCCACAATAATTTCGATAAGCCTTCAAATTCGCTACGCCATAGGCTTTTCATCGACAATGCATACTATTATTTTTATTATTATTATTATTTAGCGGAACACGACAACGTTTGTCTGCAAAGATCTGCAATGTACCCTCCACAACAACATGGAGCGTCTTGTATTGGTTGTTATGGCAACCATCATTATGAGGATGAGTTCTCTCCCCGAAGGGCAGGTCCATTTGGCTTGACGCCACCCGAGGATGAGGTGAGTGAGGTAGTTTTCCGTGGCCTTCCTCACAGACAATTATGGGTGAATAACTTGTCCAAGGTCGCTACGCAGTGACTCGAACCTGCGATCCTCCGAATGCCAGGCACGGAACATCACACTACGCCACGGCGCCCCAAAGCCATCATTATAGCAGAGTTATAATTCATATCAATCTATTTCCCATTCTATCTGACATCGTCCATACTGCTCACACAAAGTTAGAACTCTGCGTAGAACTCTGCAGCCGTTTGTGCTTGAGGCTCGCACTCCCTCCGCTCGGTTGAGCAGGGTTCTATGTTCTATGTTCCACAGGCACGCACCACGACCAGGCAGAGCCGCAGTGGCAGGCCCCTCGAATTGGAATGGCCTCCCTTTGACGCTTCGCTCCCTTCGTAGAAGCCCTTCTCAGTTATTCTTCACTCATCTTAAGACGATTTTATTTGTCGGCGCTGGGGCTGAGAGTGCCAATGAGTAGTCACATTGAAGAGGGGCTATGCATAAATTCTCTCGACGAATGAACGAATGTTAGGATATTCATGCATTATAAATAGCATTCCAATGGTTATCGATATTCACGAATGAGCTCACTAGCCAACAGTTTGAAATAGCGCCTTCTGTAATAAGACAACGCTCAAACTTGTCACTATATAGTAAAGCCTTTGAAACTTCCGATAGACAAATCGAATATCCCCGCAAAGAAGACGATGGTTAACACGTCCATCGCAGCATCAGTAATATCATTCTGTTCGTGTTGCGCGCATTTAAGGAGGCACTTCTCATCATGAAAGCGATGGACTCAGATGCTACACTCAGTTCGACAATGCGATCAATGTCGATTCCATTCGACGACCCAGAGGAATTGGAGCATGAACCCTCCTCTCTCGTGCACCCGGCAACAGCTGGTGCATTTCAGCTGAATTATTAAAACTCATCCATGGTTGCGCTGTCTTCTGCGCCCAAAGATAAGCTATCTTAGTAAGTCTGCCATATTATCTGATCACCGTTCCACTTCACTTAAAAAGTGCCTGCATAATTCTTGAAATAGTTGATGTTAATCTGAATCAATGACACCAACGTTTTGACTCCATGTTTTACGTTTCTCTAACCTCAATCCTCTGCTAATAATAATAATAATAATAATAATAATAATAATAATAATAATAATATTACTAACAACAACAACAATAATAATAATGATAATAATAATAATAATAACAATAATAATAATAATAATAATAATAATTATAATAACGCCGTGGCATTTAGGGGGTCCTTTGAGCAGCACTATAGAGCGAGAACCTTTGACACTGTTTTTAGCTTTAGTTTCATCGAGCCTGAGGGATCATTTCTACCTCGGGCAAAATAATAATAATAATAATTTTTAAGTAAGCTAATCTTATAGCCTCGGTTCATCATTTCGAGGAAGGATGTGGAAAATGAGGTGGAGAAATAGGAGCCAGAGGCGTAGGTGGAGGTGGAGAAGGAGGAAGAAGAAGATGAGGAAGAAAGAGAGGAACTAGGTGCGGAGATGGAGGAAGAGCAGGAAGAAGAGCAAGAGGAAGAACAAGAGGAAGAGCAGGAGGAAGAGCAAGAGGAAGAGCAAGAGGAAGAGCAGGAGGAAGAGCAGAAGGAAGAGCAAGAGGAAGAGCAAAGAGAAGAGCAGGAGGAAGAGGAAAAGGAAGGTCAGGAGGGAGAGCAGGAGGAAGAACAGTGAACAATATGCTTTACGATTTATGAAGTGTGGCATATATCATGGGTCAGCTCAGAGGTGGCATCTCGCTTGACAATAAGAGGAGTAAGAAATGTGTGGTAGGGACAAACGCATAGCGTTACCCCTCTTTGTAAAAGGTTGGGGACTTGTCCATCTCGGTCCCCGCCGTCCCTGGGTCAGATGATCAGTCTTTCTCATTGTTCACCCTTCAGAATAGACAGTTTTGCAATTGATCATCTGATGCCCCTTGGCTCTTGCTTTTATCGAGCCAAGAATTACTCGGTCCCTAGAATTCCACGGCTGCAGCTGGTCTGCCACTTCGGAAATGGCTGCCCGCCTTGTCCGGTGGAAGATAAATTAGATCTTCGATTGTTCGTCTGTTGGTTGCCTTTAAATCTCCTATTCTCCAACTGCGCAGATGAACAACTTCCAGAAACGAAAAAGCACACCGAATAACCCCACACCTATCATGTCTAATGTCATTGAAATCCTCTGCGGGCAGAACCGCGTTTATCTAAGCTACCCTGTCTAGCAAATATTCAATTTCTTGCGATTGAACTCGAGATATTATTATTACGTAACATTCGGTGCTTGCTCCGGTCGTTCGCTGGCTGTTGTCGAAACTCCAAACAAAAAGCGCGTCTACTTCTTTAAACAAACCCAAACTCTAGGCCGTGACATGACCAAACATCCTCAATTGCAAGCAGAACTATGGCTGATTTGCTGGCACATGAAAACACATATTAGATTATTTGTAACGTAATCGAACATTATATTAAAACATCGCTGTAACTGAAGTTCGCAACAGGTTCTTGCGTCCACTTCTATCGCTGAACGGAATTATGATGTTATTGGCAGCCGACTAGGACCCCAATGTCTCTTCTCACCCCTCTTTCTTCCTTTTACTATATAGTGTATGCATCATCATCATCATCATCATCATCATCATCACCACCACTATCATCATTATCATCCTCCTCCTCCTCCTCCTCATCATCATCATCATCATCGTCACCACCACCACCATTATCATCATTGTCATCATCATTTTCATCATCATCAACGAGCTGCATCTGGTCAACCACCTACTGCGCTTTAATTGAAACCTGTCGCAATTTATCTCAGCAGTTCCTGTCTTGAGGTCGTTGCTATGATGTTGCATCGCTACCCGCTGAATGAGCTTATATTTAATCTCTTATGATCGTAACGCAGCATAATATAGACAGAACGATGCAAGCGATGTGTCTATCCTCAGCAAAATGGACCCATAAGTAATAAGTCAACGCATGATTGATCACAGGACATAAGGTATGTATACACATACCTTATGTATGTATACACATACCTTATGTATGTATACACATACCTTATGTCTGCCTAGGTGTCACCACTCTCATACTCTGCGACTTAACTCAACTTTATTCTGCTGCTTCTACTTATTAATCGCTAAACTCTTGTAGTAGTCTACGTGGCTATTAGTTGACATTGACACCGTTCAAAGTTTTCAATTATTTCTTCTTTCTTTTAAAACGCGACAGACTATTACTCTAAACCGTAACTCTATCATTTGCCCGCTGACTCGACTATAATTACATTGTACTGTTGCACACAGTTCAAATCGACTACCTAGGTAATTTAATTTTGGCGACAAACACTTGATGAATGCGTAGGCCTATACACATGATATCCAGTCTTCTAAATAGCTATGCAAGACATGGTTGCAAAATAGGCCTACCTGATCAGCTCAGCGCATACACAGATGAAGCACTCAAATATATTCATGCGCATATATACATACATGCCATATACAAATATACATAAATACATCAAATCCCTGCTCTAACTAGGCCTACACCAGAGATGTAAGAAGGTTTTGAAGAGTGGGGGTGTATAATTTCTAAAATATTGCTCAGCGCAAATTTTTTTAAATTGCCAACCCACTTTTTAAAATTTGACACCATCAGAAATTTGAAACATGGGGGGGGGGCACAAATTATCTTAGCAAAAGTCATCTTATCATAATTACCACATAGAAATAAGTTATGCAGGACGCTTTTTAAGTATACGCTATAAAGTAGGCCAATATACAGTAAAATTGCATGCAAATTAAGCTTTTCCATCATCATGAGGCTTGAACAGGGTCATTGCAGCAGTGAATGGGCTGGAAGACAGATCTCTCTGATGTACTCTGGAGCCACCGATGTTCGTCCAATGAGGATGATCTTGAATGTGATCCTATCCTCAACTGGGAGCCAGTGCAACGTTTCACGCCTATAACTTGAAATATGCGAGTATTTTGGCAGTATGGCGACGACTCGGGTGGCGCAGTTGGGGACGGATTGAAGCTGTCTTATCCTGAACTTTGGCAGACCCGCAAATGCACTATTGCAGTAGTCCAGGTGAGTTAGCACGAAAGAGTGAACAAGAGTCATAGCGTCGTCAATTGACAGATATCGCCGAATGACTCTAATCTGGCGTAGTTGATAAAAGCTAGACCTGCACAGGGAACTGACATGTTCCTCCAAGGACAGATCTTCATCCAGAACTCCATGGTCCCAGACAACGCGTTGTACCTTCCAATTAGGAAATGATGCTTCAATCGCCTCTTTCATCAGCAACCATCACCAAGAGTTCCACGCAAGTCTTCCTTGCTAGGACCTTCTCATGATATGAGGGGCATGTCCCAACAGACATTTCCAATCAAATTTGTGCCCTACCAGGAATAGGAACCTCGACTTCATGATTGTAGACCAACCACTAGACTATTTCTACTGTGAGAATTTTTCAGTATTTTGAGTATGAACAAAGGGATAGCTAGACTACATTATGGATGAATGAATAACCAAACATGCATTATTCTCTTTTGTAAATAACAGTTTTTATACCTGCAATAAGTAAGGACAAATCGTAAAAACAAACTTCGAATTGTTGGAAATTTATTTGCCCACAATACCTTAATCATTAAATATTAAAAAACGATTGGAGAAACATAAAAAAGGGAACAGATTTTGGGGTCACTGGAGGGTCACTGAGCACTAGAAATGGGGGGCTTTGCCCTCCCAGTTTTAAAACTGGGGCAGGTGCCCCCTTGCCTTGTTACACACCTGGCCTACATGGCAGCACCAAAATCACCAGTAGGCCATACAAAATCCATTGCACTGTTGTCCCCTCTTCTGAATTTCGCGAAAGACGGGTCCACCAATCACCCAGCTAGTAAGTTGAAGTTTAGTGACACTGTGTGACAAAAGAGATCATCAGCGTAACCCTCCTCCTTCATCCAATCTTGGGATTGGCACTGTTGAAGTGCACGCAGCTCCTTCATTGCTTCGCTGGCGATGTCTGCAGTTGTCCTACTTAGCATCCTCAAGTCGTATCGAGCGCAAGCGGCGCCTGTGGCTGTGTAGGATCGACGTGCATGTGGTTGTGACATCAGAGTTGGCGTAATAGCCCCCCTTCGGTCATCATCCTGTGGTTCGTTCGGTAGAGGGACCGAGGGACCGAGGGTTGATTGTCTGATTGTCTACTTCGTTCGTTCGTTGCTTCATCTCCCACTCCTTTTCTCCGCATCCAAACGTTCCAAACCAAACATCGATCCAATAAATCGCTGGCTTCTGAGAGTGCGTGAGTGTGGTAGTGTGTGTGTGTATGTGTGTGTCTGTGTGTGTATATGTGGGTGTGAGTGTGCGTGTATGCGTGTGTGTGTGTGGGTGTGTGTTTGGGGGAGTGCTTGGGAGTTGATGCTTTGCTTGGCCGTGCTTAAGTGTATACGTCTGCATGTGATGTAAGAGTGAATGTTGTCTAACTGTATTCTTGTAGCGCCATCTGGCGTGCTCTATTCAGATCCCTGATGGCGAATTGGTAAGCCTTCGCTTATCCCCTCCTCCTCCTATACCTCTTAGTCATTCTTTTTCCTCCTTCTCCAACCTCTCTTCTCCTTCTTCTTCTTTCTCATCCTTCTCCTGCTTCCCCTTCTCACCTTTCTCCTCCTCTTCTTAATTCTATTTCTCCTCTTCCCTCTGTTCTTCCCTCCATTCCTTCTCCTGCTCCTCTGCTTCATTCGCTCTTCTCCTCCTTTCCTCCTTTTCTTCTTTCTCCTCCTCATCCTTTTCTTCTTCCAGTTTATCTTCCGTGACTTCCTGTTCGTTTTTCCTCATCCCCTCTTTTTTATTTAACTGCTTCCTCCTCTTTCTCCTTCTCCTCCTCCTCCTCTTTTTCCTTCTCCTTTTAATCCTCACTTCCTCTCCTACATCCTGTAGTTGCTGTTGCATAAACATGCACATCCTGTGGCCGCGTGTCGATTAGTTCGTTCGGCTGATGGTAGGTCTATAGCGATGGAGTCGGCGTCGACTGGAGATTGGAAGGAACGATTGTTAGCTCATCCATAGAAATACTGAACACGATGACACAGACAAACACTGACAGACAGAGGTAGAGGAACAATTGAATTGAAGGACAGAAGCAAAATGAGGGCGAAACTGGGCCACACGGATGGAGAGACAGACAGACACAGACATGTAGACATATCGGAGCGACAGAGTGCCCGAGGAAACAGCAACATGAAGACGGGTGACAGAGACCAACCATCAGAAATGCAGTGTGCATGTAGAGAGGTAGAGAAATGGAGGCAGACATACATGAAAAAACAGACAGAGACAGACGGGCACTCACAGAAGAATACACCCGAGAAGTAGACTGACTGACGAATAAACAGACTGAATTGCAATTGTATGCTACTTGGACCACAGATGGCGGCCATTGAAGCGAGACACCCGGTCGCTCTGCATATTGATGCAAAAGGCCTAACACCGATCCGTTCTGTTTGAGACCAGCAACAACTCACTTTCGCTCTCTATATTTGCAGAAACCGCTTCTGGTTCATCACTGCGCAGTGTAACGCAATGAACGCATTATTATGTAGCAGTGTATTGCATGAAGGTTCAGTGTATATATATATATATATGCATGTACGTGCGTAGAAGAATACAGGAAATGCTACACTTCACTCAGACTCACGGTGTGTGCATGCTGCAGCTAATTCACTCGGACGCTCAGCCAATTTAAGACACTGGACAGACTCGAGGGCTTTCTTTTGTTTTGCTTATACAAAGAAGATAGAGAGTAGAGACAGAGTCATATAATAGCAGAGATACAGAGAGAGCGACAGACAGAGACAGAGAGACTGAGAGAGAGAGGGCGAGAGAGACAGAGAAAGAAAGAGCAAGAGCAAGACAGAGAGAACTCCAAATGTCGTTGCATCTCAAGGTCATTGAATGTGAGCCAGAAATGGCGTCCAATTGCTCATTCATTCACTGCTATGAATCACATTGATCACCAGATCCCAAACGTAACGAAACGACCGAACGAAGGTTGAGTCCGCGTGTGGCTCTGGGTGGCAGCGTCTGCATTAGAAGATCCACTATTCGTCTGTATGCCGGTTGTAGTTAGACATAGACGCGAAGCAACTGTGTCTCATTGGACGTACTATTAAGGAATCAATCGATGAACGCATCTAGGAACCAACGCTTCTTCTCTCTGAAGCAGCAGGCCCTGGCTGACTTAGTTTTACACGACTGTCCGGATAGAAACGAACGAATTGACGTTCCCCTATGTGGGCCACCACAATCCTCAGGGCTGGAAAATATCTAGGTTTTTATGTTTTTAGGCTTTTTATGTTTTTTTCGCACATGTAGTGTAAGCCTAGTAAAGTGGCGCACTGGACACAAAATTAGGACCCATAAATACACGAAGAACGTCCCACAAGGCTCCCCTACCACGTTGTTTACAGCTTTGTGCAGCATGCTCTGCAGATTGCAGACTTTAATAGCATTGCAAGACTACTTATAATCATCTTTCTCATTCGCTAAAACGTTTTTGAAACCGAATTTTACAACTCTGTCCAATCGATGATTTTCCTTTGGTCGTCGTTACTTATGACTTCTCTCTCTCTTACGTCGTTCATTGTAACCGGGAGAGATGGAGGGAAGGATGGAAGGAGGAAGGGAGGGTGCCCTAAAAGGCATGGCACCCATTTCAAATGGACATCTGTGGTGAAGGAGCTGTCTCTCTCTCTCTGTCTCTTTCTGTGTCTCTCCATATGTCTCTGTCTCTCCATATGTCTCTGTCTCACTCTTCATATATATTTATATATACACATATATTACATGTGTATGTGTGTGTGCTATTTCAGTCAGCCATGTTCTCCCAATCCGTGGCTCCTCTCAGGCAACACTCCCCTCCCTCAAATTCGCTTCGACTGACCATCGCCGTCCCATAGGCAATTTATTAAATATTGACGGCAGGATTAGTTATCCTGACAAAGCAACTTCGACTTCATTATGACTATAGTCGCGAGTGCGTCGAGCGTTTAATGCGGCAGAAATAGTTTAGTCGATCGGATTTATGGACACAAGAGAGAGAGAGAGAGAGAGAGAGAGAGAGAGAGAGAGAGAGAGAGAGAGAGAGAGAGAGAGAGAGAGAGAGAGAGACAGACAGAGACAGAGACAGAGACAGAGACAGAGACAGAGAAAGAGACAGAGACAGAGACAGACAGAGAGAGAGAGACAGAGAGAGAGACAGAGAGAGAGACAGAGAGAGAGACAGAGAGAGAGAGAGAGAGGAAGAGAGAGAGAGAGAGAGACAGACAGACAGACAGAGAGAGAGAGAGAGAGACAGAGACAGAGAGAGAGAGACAGAGAGAGAGACAGAGAGAGAGACAGAGAGGAAGAGAGAGAGAGAGAGGAAGAGAGAGAGAGACAGAGAGAGAGAGAGAGAGAGAGAGAGAGACAGAGAGAGAGACAGAGAGAGAGAGAGAGAGAGGAAGAGAGAGAGAGAGGAAGAGAGAGAGAGAGAGAGAGAGAGAGAAGCAGACGGAGACACAGACACAGACACAGAGACAGAGACAGAGACAGAGAAAAAGAGAGAGAGGGAGAGAGGGAGAGAGGGAGAGAGGGAGAGAGAGGAGAGGGAGAGAGAGAGACAGAGAGAGAAATAGAGAGAGAGAGGGAGGGATGGAGGAAGGGAGGGAGAAAAACACACACAGACACAGACACAGCGACAGGGACAGATAATAGAGACGAAAACAGAGACAGAGAGAAAGAGAGAGAGGGAGAGAGGGGAGAGGGGAGAGGGAGAGACAGAGACAGAGAGACAGAGACAGAGACAGAGAGAGACATAGAGAGATAGTTTCTCTTGGGCGGCATTCATTGGCCAGGCATTGTCAAAACAGAGATCACTCAAAGGATTTGTGCTAAGCCTCCAACGTTCGCTCAACCGCCTACTTTCATTTCTTGCCTTGGGTTTTCTGTGTCCCTCTTCAATGAGTGGAAGGATGTTTAAGTTAATGGGCGGATGGTTGGTGGGTGTATCATTGTATGGATGGTTTGAGTACATGGATGACTGAGTTGATGCGTGAATGATAGGTGGGTTGATGGATTGGGTGGATGGATGGATGAGTGAACGGTGGGTGGATGGTGGGTGGGTGCATGGATGAATTTGGTAGATGGGTGGCTGAGTTGATGGATGGATGGTAATTGGGTTGATGGATGGGTGGATGGATGGATGAGTGAACGGTGGGTGGATGGTGCGTTGTTAGGTGTATCAGCAGTGATAGAATTTTCGGGAGATTGGGAGGGTTCAACCACCAGTTCATTTTTCAATCCCGCCAGTTAATCCTCAATATCCTCAATAATTACCTCGGGGATCAAGCAACCCCGCAAAATCAGCTTTCAGCCACACCCACACCCACAGTTAGTCCTCTACAATGTAGTCCGTACATCGGTTTCAGGTTTGTAAAATTTGTAGTCGGGACATCTGGACTTGCGACAAATTTTCAACCCCCCCCCACCTCCCGTTCAAATTTGACAGTTCAATCCATGGGTGTATTGGGTGAATGTACGGTCTCGTGAAGGAGTGGTTGAATCTAAGGTGGGTCTGATGAATGATACATGAAGACCAGAGGAAGTAACGAACACCGTTAAATAGCTATTTCTCTTGCGACGTTTAGTCTTACTATCTCATCTGATAATATTCCTAATATAGGGCTTACGCCTAATTCGTTTATTTTGTGATGTTTGTTTGCAGCCATTTTGGAGCATTAAATATTCTTCAATGTCGGTTTCGGGGTTTAGAGCCACGTTCATTCACTTCATTGCTCATGTCCGGCATACAATCGTCTACCTTTTTAATCCGAAGTTTCACCACCAACTAATTGCACACACGTGTAATGTGCATCCGCCGCCCGATGATGAAACAAATGCCTTAAACACTGTCTGGCTTGTGGTTAAGCCGATAATAATGAAGAAAACATGGTGTAAATATTGACGTTGCATAAATCCTTTCTTAAGCCGCGCACAATCTGATAGTTCATGCATTGGAGCTAGCAGTTCAGGAATTAGTGGCATCCGGAAAGCATTGAATTGGAAAAAGAATGGGTGAGATTATATTGAATTGGAAAAAGAATGGGTGAGATTATATTGAATTGGAAAAAGAATGGGTGAGATTATATTGAATTGGAAAAAGAATGGGTGAGATTATATTGAATTGGAAAAGAAATGGGTGAGATTATATTGAATTGGAAAAAGAATGGGTGAGATTATATTGAATTGGAAAAAGAATGGATGAGATTATATTGAATTGGAAAAAGAATGGGTGAGATTATATTGAATTGGAAAAGAAATGGGTGAGATTATATTGAATTGGAAAAAGAATGGGTGAGATTATATTGAATTGGAAAAAGAATGGGTGAGATTATATTGAATTGGAAAAAGAATGGGTGAGATTCTGTCGCTAACTTCAAAATTGTTTTTATATTCATATTATATGTTTTGTTGTCTTTCACGTACAACCGACGTCTCACCAATGGATTACAATAACACAGAAGACACAGACAGCGAGTTCCAAAGTGTTGGATCAGTTACTGAGAACAGCCATTGTAATTGTAATAGAAAACTTATTATATAGCGCCACTCGTAATCAGAGGAGCTTAAGGCTCAACACAAAGCTATAGGCGGAGAACAGGAAAGTTTTAAGGGGCTTGCGGAGGCGGCAGGGGATAGAGAGAGCAGATGAGAAAAGGGAAGCTGTTCCAGCTCGTGGGACCCACAAAGGCGAGGCTTCTTGATTGGGCCGTGGCTGAGCATTTCCGGGGAACTACCAGCAGTCCGCGGGAAGAGGAACGAAGGGGGCCCGGTGCAAAATGGAAGAAACCCTGGCGCAGAGGGCCAGAAGGTAGGCGGGTGCAGAACCAAGGAGACAGCTGCGCATCAGCGCGAGGGTCTTGAAACGAATGCGTTGAGGTGCTGTGAGCCAGTGAAGGGATTCACGAATGAAGGAAGAGATATGACAAAATTTTGGAATTCCGCCGATTAGTCGGGCAGTAGCATTGAGGATGAACTGGAACTTTGAGATATTGTGTGCCCATCACAGCCAGGAGCCCATCAAAGCCAAGAGTCCATAGCAGTCATGAACCATCACAGCAAGGAGCCCGTTACAAAGAGCAGCCCATCACAAAGAACAGCCTATCACAAACAGGAGCGCATCACAGTTGTAATGTAAGAATCTAAGTATCCGTAGCTGGAGTGCAATATACGTGTCTGTATGTTTAGGGGATGAGCAATAGATATATAGCAATTGATTCAAATGTAATGCCTTGTGTGCAATAAGACTGATTTGAGGCTAAGTCGATTCGCTGCTATGCGGGATCCGACATTTTCTTCGTAAAAAGTTGCTCGTAAACAATTCTTCGCAAAGCACAATTCTTCGTCGTAATTTCAAATGTCACAACCAGCATTTGCTAGCGAATGCCGAAGATTTGGACGTTCCAATGACGGTTCCTAATTTTAAATCCTGGTAGTTGCTAATACGCTGCAATGTTTATAATTTTAAACACTTTCTTTTTAAATTGACAGAAACTGTAATGTTTTATTAAAGTGTTTACAAAATAATGCATCTAAGATTTGTCTTCAGTTTAAAATATTTACTAAAGGTTTGACAAAATAGCCCCAACAAAATAGCCCCAGACAAAATAGCCCCAACAAAATAACCCCAGACAAAATCGAACAACGTTGCATTGGTAATTTTAATATAGCATAATATTACAGAAAATACTCACTAATACTAAGAATCAACACTGTGGCGTGTTTTATACCAACCTTTTAAACAAAGTTCAACGAGAAATTTAGTTTAAATTCTCTAATTCTTTAGTTACAAAAGCCAGAAGAATTGTTGTATACGAAGAAATGCTTTTCAAAGAATTGTGTTACGAGGACTGTTTAACGAAGAGTTTATCTATACGGCTACGCTGACGACCATGGCATTGTTCGTGCGCGCGTGCGTTCGTGCGTGTGTGTGTGTATGCGTATGTGTACGTGTGTGTATGTGTGTGTGTGTGTGTGTGTAATATGTTTATATTTAGTGGTGTTTGCTAAGACTCCATCTACGTAGTTTTTAGCTACTTGCACCGAAGTGAGTGAGTTCCAATTATTAAGTCAGTTGGGAAACCTTGGCATTTGCCAGCGAATGCCGAAGATGTGGAGAAGCCACTCGAGAGGATTCAGGCGCAGAAACATACAAACAAACATAAATGCAATCATGCACACACATAAGATTCTCTATACATATGTATGCACACATGTTAATTAGTAAACTAAACAAAGGTAATGCCTAAAAGATTTAAGTAGACAGAATAGCTTTGACGCAATTTATTACAAATGCAGGTGTCATAAATAAGTTTGCTTAGATATGATGAGTCACATCCATCCATTCATCCATCCATCTATCCATCCACCCATACACGTATCTGAACTATCTATGCACATTACATATCTTATATGCATACAATCAGAGGCGGCGATCTCGCCTGACAGGTGGGGACACCCAATGAAAGGAGTAAGAAATGTGGGGGGACAAACGTCTAAATTGCTTCTCTCTGTAAAAGATGGGGGACTTGTCCCCCTCGACCCCGGGATCGCCACCCCTGCATACAACGTTATGCATGTGCAACTGTATCCGACCATTCACCCATTCCATCCATACATCCATATATGCTCATGCATCACACATGTGCACACAGCTACATTTGTATATGCATGCATACAGACATAAGCCAGAGACGATGTCGCTTGGGTTGTTCGACGTCTCATTCGATGTTGACGTTTAGGTCTTATTACTGGGACTACCTAAATAATTATCACACAGCTGAATTCTGTGCTTAGAAAATAATTCCTTTGCTATTTCGGACGTAATTGGGAAACCTCTTATCGCTCTTGTCGAGCTCGGCCGCTATTTTGTGGAATGACGTGGATGTAATCAGCTTCGCCATAAACCGTCACCATAAAGTCTTTCTCCATAAAATCTGACCCACACTCTGGTCGGCTACAGATTTAGTAGCATTGAGTTGTGGCCCTCATCGCAGCGGACGCCTGACCTGCATAATGAATACAGACGCTCCATACTGCTCTATGAGTGAATCAAATAGTTCGGTGGACACGTTCTATCGGTCAGTCCACTTTCACAGCCGTTGGCCTTAAAACTTATGACCATGTGCTACATACCCTGGACATTAGGGCGGGGCCGCAGTGTAATGGATAACACACTGGCAGATAGAGCAGAGGTAGCGAGTTTGATCCCGCCACCTCTGTAAGGATTGGCGGGATCAGCGTTGGATACATTAGATGAATAACACGATGAGCGTCTTGCATGGCTGTCATACAGTTAGATTCAATTCAATATACTTGTCATCGTCCGTTTATATATATTTTGTAATAAAACTGCGGTTGTCAGTTTAAGATGATTAAACGCAGATTATTATCACTAATATTAATATTAGTATTGTTGTTATAATAATAATAATAATTATTATTATTATTATTATTATCGTTCACTCGCTAAAGCGCAGTAATTGGCAATATGAGTTGGCAACGAGAATTCGTTAATTTTATTCTACGTGCAAGCCACAGCCTAGCTATCAACAAAGAACTACCCTGTTATAGCTATCAACAAAGAACTACCCTGTTATAGCTATCAACAAAGAACTACCCTGTTATAGCCATCAACAAAGAACTACCCTGTTATAGCTATCAACAAAGAACTACCCTGTTATAGCTATCAACAAAGAACTACCCTGTTATAGGCTATAATCAGTTAACGGGTAGTAGACATTTTCTAATCGTGGAAGCATTTGCTGCGAATTTTACCAAAAGCCGTGAATTGCAGTTATTTTGGCAAATTGTGTGAAATTGATGCATTAAGACGCCCGGAACTGACATGTTTCGCACTAGCGTTAATGTTTTTCAGACGAGAAATTGGCTCACGTGTAATTAATATGGTACCTCAATTGCAGAGTCTAAATAATTATCATATGTGCAGTACGTTGGTTCTAACATTTATCGTGGCATTACACAACGATAGCGCGTCGCTGCTTTGATCTATGGTATATATGATTAAATTGATTAGATATTAGTAAATACCAAGTGATTTGATGCAAATCGTTCACAATGACATTTACATGTATAGGGCATATATTTGGTAATAGTATTGTTTGCTTCTTACTTGTGTTATAGTTTAGTCTGATTCTAGCAAATAAAATCATCGTTTCATGCTTTTTATTTGCCATGATCTTCCTCCATTTTTACCAACTGCTACCGTAAATTTTTAATTTTCAGCCGTTAATTTCTACTATCCTAAATCATACGTTTCCTTCCGGCGAATTGCTGTTCGTCTCCAACTGTGGCATTATTTTCCACACAGCGAGGAGAGACCTGGAGAGGATAAGAAAATGCATCACGTGGATTATATCCAAAATTCCGGAGGCATTGCAACATGTATTCACACATACATGGTCATACATATAACTCTGTTGGCCAATGTGCGTTCCATTCGTTTATAATTTCATCTGCTTTGGAAGAGGATCGTAATACTCGATAGGGTTTCGTGTCCTTGCCAATACATTTCAGCAACTGATGGCTTGTATGGAAACTGGAAAGTACTTATTCTAAATATATCCTACGCGACGTCCAGCTGTTCAGTCTGTCCTTGACCTAAGCTATCATTCATGCTGTGTGAGGAGCGAATAACATGGTCATTAAATCCTTCGTTGCTTATCTGTGTGTCTCTTTCTGTAGCTAGCTATGATATGCTTTATCAGGTTCGAGACCGGACGCACTCAATGATTTAGACAGACAGGTACTCAAAGACTCTCCAGAAAAAGCCGAGACAAGTCTTGCACGCCAACTGTGTTTATGGCATTCTCTTCATCGAATATGCATCACCGCCTTTTAATTTTTAACGATGACTTAGACTGATAGGCTACACGACTACAGAAACAGTTCATAGACAGAGAAACCCGTAGGGACACATGCAGGTACTCACAAACACCGAGAGAGAAAGCAAGGCTGTCCGAATGAGACATCAGGTATCCAGGGTTAATAGCTGAATGCAATGTCACTCGTCAAAGAAACCATGTTTTCACTTGTTATTAAATCGGTTTGATCCGTGATAGATACGAAGAGAAATTCGGTATACGTCTTTAATAGACCAGTGGTTCATTTCATAAAATTGATATATAGCGAACATTCCGTATGTAAACATATAGTTATATAGAGACATTAATTTTCAGTTCATCTCAGAGTCACCTTCTGCACAATAATTCGCGCAAATACGCTGCACACACAGTTCTAGCAGCTTAGAACTCTGAACATGCAAGAGTCGAGACGTTGCTATGGCATCCACTCATTAACCAACTGGCAGAGAAGTCAGTTGATCCCTTAGGCATCTGCCTCAGTGGTAGAAGACGCCGACATTGAGGCTGAAGAGACACGAAAGCCTAACGTCATCCTATTACAATATCACTGGCTGACCACACCATCTGTGGCTAAATGAGGAACTGATGTAGTTTTACAGCTGGGCATTGTCATCTCGATGGCTGTGGCATCGTGGCTGTAAGGAGTGCTGCCAATTTATGAGCGACTCTGGTGGATGGGGATCTGGCGTACTGCGACCGACATGCAAAAAGAGCTGACAGTGGCGCCATCTGAAGCTGTGTGAATATGGCTGACGTCGATAATTAGACTCAGTAGCGCCATCTGCAGTGAATAGTCAAATGGTGCATGAAGTTGTCAACAACGAAGGTCAGAAGGACCTCTTTCGACTAAAGAACTTAGTGTTGCAACATAAATTCAGCGCATTATAATGTTAACATTATCTAAAATAGGTGTGAATGACCACTACATTATTGTGCCAAAGTTTATAATGTATGAAAATTACGTTGCATATCCATAAATACTTGAAAGCCCAGTGAGCATCAATCAAGTATCAGACGTTTCCTAACTGAAGGCATAACAGTCACTGTCCTTCAACGTCGAGCGTGTATTGAATATTGAAATGCATAGGAAAACCATGGGACGCTATAAAAACCATATAGACCATGTAATATCCGTTGTGATGCTCACAGGGATTGTTTTGATTGGCCCAGCTTTTGTGTGTCTATATACGAGTGTCCTTGATACTTAGGTCATGGATACTTAGGTTGCAAAATCAGAGAGAAACGAAGGAGGAATTGTCCATTTGATGATTACATAAGACCATAAATCAAACCCATTGAATCCTACGATTGAGAGCAAGTTTTTGGTCTCTTCTGGTGAGATTACAACGCCAGCTAAGCAAAGAAACAAATGTGAAAGCATCAATAATTATCTGCATAGTTTGAAGATTTGTGGGTCAGGTCAAACAATCGACGAGGCTGCTACAACTGCTGCTGCTGCTGCTGAAGCTGCTGAGGTTGTCGCCTTGTACGGCTGGATGGTTTGAGCAGAAGTGGTGTAAGTGATGGATGAGGTATGAAGGAAGGAGGAAACAAGGCGAATCATTAACCCGATGTCCGAATGTCCAAGTGGAAAACCAGCCACGTGACTTGATAAATGGGTCAACCAATCACAGTCACTGATCGAAACGAATCGCTGACATACATTAGTTGTTTCGCAATACCAATGTGCATATTTTGTGGGTAGACTATATAAAAAAACCATTGTTCGTATCTTTATTTTGGAGATTAACGACCCACAGTCGATGATGATTATGATGAGGATGATAATGATGATCATGACGATGATGATCATGACAATGATAACGAGTTAATTCTTTGCTCGAAGGCAGGTTCATTGAATTTTATCATTTTTATGCCACCCTGGCTGAGATGAGTCAGGTGGATTCCCGCTGCTTTCCTCGCAGACAGTTATGTGTGAGCATCTTGTCCAGGGTCGCTCCTCAGTGGATTTTTAGTAGATTTGAACCTACGACACTCTGGTTACAGGGTACAGTCCACGCTGCTACACCACCGCGTCTCAATAGCAGCTACATATCATAGACGGCTCTATTAATGTGTCAGAGATAATAATGTAATCAAGTGACGTATAAAAATTCTTGGAAGTCATGGAGAATTAGCCAACTATTAAATGTTTCCAATTGTAAGCAAAACTAGCCACGTCTACATGGATTACCAACTCTCTGATTCGCTCCCTCCCTCCCTTTCTCCGTCCGTCCGTCCGTCCGTCCGTCACTGACTGACTGACTGACTGACTGACTGACTGACTGACTGACTGACTGACTGACTGACTGACTGACTGACTGACTGACTGACTGACTGACTGACTGACTGACTGACTGACTGACTGACTGACTGACTGACTGACTGACTGACTGACTGACTGACTGACTGACTGACTGACTGACTGACTGACTGACTGACTGACTGACTGACTGACTGACTGACTCGCTCGCTCGCTCGCTCGCTCGCTCGCTCGCTCGCTCGCTCGCTCGCTCACTCACTCACTCACTCACTCAATCAATCAATCACTCACTCACTCACTCACTCACTCACTCAATCAATCACTCACTCACTCACTCACTCAATCACTCACTCACTCACTCACTCACTCACTCACTCAATCACTCACTCACTCACTCACTCAGTGACTCTATAGATACAGAGAGAGACAGACAGACAGACAGACATAGACACAGACAGACAGAGGCTATGTAAATCTAAGTCCCTGCAATCAGAGCTACATGTATGCCTACACTTCATCAACCCTTTTATTGTTCCCAGCGAACAGATGACTACAGGCACTGTTACAGATTATTATTCATCAATCACGCAACTAGTTATTTCAAGATGTCAGATCACATGATTGGTATATTACATTTTTATATAAACAATCGAGCATGCAAAAGGGAAGCTTCAGTCAGCAGAACTCTTCTACCGCGCATTGCATCAAAATACAAGATGAAGAATCGATTACGTCGAGGAGAATAGATTGAATGGAGAGTTTCTTATAATAGGTCATAGATAGCAGATGTCAGATGAACTTGTCGTTCTTAATCCAAACAGACTGCTGGCGTGCGTGTCTAAGTCATGAGACACATAGGCCTACGCAGAAGCTGAGAGTCATGAGATGATCAGTTGAGAGCAGCGAGTGTATTTACCCTGACGATGGTTCTTCGTCTGCGTTTGAACGCACGTGTCTTCGAGTTGAATGTCTTCGATCGGAAGAACACGGTCTACAAGAAACCAAGAAGGATGACTACAATCGTCATAGTGGTGATCGTCATCGTCATCGTCATCGTCGTCATCGTCATCTTCATCATCATCATCATCATCGTGATCATCATCATCATCACAGTCATAATCATCGTAATTGTCATAATCGTAATAATCGTCGTTGCTAATCGTTGCACAATTCTTTCTGCATCATTTTCTATAGCTGCCAAGAAGGTTCAGCCTGATACGGCACTGCTCATTAAACTGGTTCGAGTGTTTATATATATATATATCTTTATATATATATCCTTATATATATATCTTCATATATATATATATCTTTATATATATATCTTTATATTTATAAAGATATATATATTGTTGTGAGTATATTTAGCCGAGATTCTTACTCGGAACATGGCGCTTTGTTCTTAACTCATTTCGTCAAAGAACGAGATGAGACAAAGGCGATAGAATACAAGAACAGGACAGAGAATCGTTATCGTAATCTCAGCATTTCTACAGCGCCCAAAACGCCAAGTCGCAGGAACTAGAGAAGAACTAGACAGGCATCACATGACTGAATGTTGTTTGTAACAAAGCCATCAAACAACCGCCACAGAAATCCTTACTCACTTCGTAATGTTGACCTGCTTCATTCATTCCATCCGCCCATCCTTTCGTCCAACCATCCATCCGTCCGTCCGTCCGTCCGTCCAATCATCCATTCATCCATCCATCAATCCATTCATCCATCCATCCATTCATTCATCCATCCATTCATCCACTCATCCATTCATCCATTCATTCATCCATTCATTCATCCATCCATCCATTCATCCATCCATTCATCCATTCATCCATTCATCCATACATCCATTCATCCATTCATTCATCCATCCATCCTTTCATCCATTCATTAGTCCATTCATCCAACCAACCATTCATTCATTCATCCATATATTCATCCAATCATCCATCCATCCATCCATCCTTTCATCCATTCATTCATCCATTCATCCAACCAACCATCCATTCATTCATCCATATATTCATTCATTCATTCATGCATTCATCCATCCATCAATCCATTCATCCATCCATCAATCCATTCATCCATCCATCCATTCATTCATCCATCCATTCATCCACTCATCCATTCATCCATTCATTCATCCATTCATTCATCCATCCATCCATTCATCCATCCATTCATCCATTCATCCATTCATCCATACATCCATTCATCCATTCATTCATCCATTCATCCATTCATCCATTCATCCATTCATCCATTCATCCATTCATCCATCCATTCATCCATTCATCCATTCATCCATCCATTCATCCATTCATCCATTCATCCATTCATCCATTCATCCATTCATCCATTCATCCATTCATCCATACATCCATTCATCCATTCATTCATCCATTCATCCATACATCCATCCATACGTCCGTGAAACTGACTTTGTCCTCTTTTATTGGCTCAACATTTTTTACTCGTCTAGTTTTGTTTTCTGTTTCCTGTTGGAAGGAACCGTCGGTAGAGCTTCCCTCCTTCCACTTACCTTCCTAGCTTCCGGTATTCATTCGTTCGCTTCTTCCTTCCTTTCTTTCTTTCATCTTTGTTCACATGTATGTAATGGTCATTTGATACGTCGCTGCTCACACAACTGCTACCTGCTCCAGTGTCCACATGATGTGTTATGTCAGAAAGAACAGAAATGTCACTAGCAAGCAAGCAGTGCTAGTGAAACTAGAATCGTCACCAACGCACCGACGTGGAGAACAATTAACGAACTCACAACTAAAGGATTGCCATCTTTAGTTTGGAGATGGTATAATGTTCAGAGTGGCTGGAAAAAGCTGCGTCGAGAGAAAACAGGCGGCAGAGTTCTTCGCCCAGCAAACCCTAGTACGGTGACAGATCACGCAGTCCGGCCATGTATACCGCGAACCAAAGTGTGTTTATAATGTCGTCGTTCGGCACACACAAAAAGACAGACAGACAGACAGACAGAATCTTCTGTTTATATATATATAGATTTACTAGAGGTTCGCTTTTTATTTATTCACCATGTAGAGAGAGAGAAAGAAAGAGACAGACAGACAGACAGCCAGACAGCCAGACAGACAGGCAAGCATTTAAACACTGCATGCTGTTTGTTACAAAGACACCAACATAGTCGCCATATAAATCCAAAGATTCCTTCGTAATATTTGTCTGCTTCTCATTTCATCCCATCCATCCATCCATCCATCCATCCGGATGGTCAGTCCGTCCGTCCAATCGTCCGATCGTCCGTGCATTGGTCCGTGACACTTGCTTCTTCTTTTAACCTTCTTCATTGTCTCGATATCTTTCACTCTTCCTGTTTTGCAGATGGAAGGAACTCTCGGCCGAGCTTCATTCCTTCTCCCATCCTTCTTTCCTTCAAACCTTCCGTTCTTCATTCATTCAGCTCTTTCTTTCTTCCTTTCTTCATTTCTTTCTTTCATCTTTGTTCAAATGCATGTAATAAACATTTTCTATGCTCACAAAACTGCTGCCTTCTTCCGTCCCTATGGTGTTATATGTAAGAAAGAACAGAAAGGTCACGAACATGCAGGCGATACACATGAAACTAGAATCGTCACCAATGGCACACCGACGTGGAGAACAGTTAACTGACTCGCAACTGAAGGATTCCCGTCTATAACTTAGATCTTCAATCTAATCTTCAGAGCTTCTAGACCAAGCTGCTTCGATGTTACCTATAGGGATAGACAGCAGGCGGCAGCAGAGTTCTTAGCACACTAACGCGCTCGCTCAGCAATCGATCGTTAGTGGAAGATGACGTAGTCCGGCTATGCTGCGAACCACCGAGTTTACGTAAAGCAGGAATTTGACGGTTGAAAGATCGAAGCACCACAGGTGACCAACGGTCAAGGTCATTCAAACTACGCGATTCGCTTATCCTTCACCGAAACCATAATTACTCGGCTGCAGACAGGTAGGCCTACTCAGGTCCCATACTCGATACTCCATCTATCAATCTTTCCAGTTTTCTTTTATCCTTTCCCCATCCCATATCCTCCCTCCATTCATAATAACCTACCGAACAAGATATAAGACGAGAAGGCATTATCATCTGTATCTTGCTGAGAAGTGTTCGCTTCGCAATCACCTACCATCTAAGAAGCAACGTACGCTCTGAAGCAATATATTTATAGACCTAAAATTAATTAAAGACAATATATTTACAAACCTAATATTAATTAAAAACAATGTATTTACAAACCTAATATTAATTAAAGACGGAGCGATAAGCAGACGGTCTAGGCGAGCATAGCGATTGAGATGTCTACCTCCCTCTTTTTGTCCCTATCTCTCTCTCCCTCTTTCTCCCTCTCCGTCCCTCTTCATCGTTCTCTCTCCCACTTTCACTCCGTCTCTCTCCCTCCCTCTCCCTCTATCTCTCTGATGATAACAAAACGCCATCTTGTCAAAGACAGAAATCGTGTCCTGGCGCAATAAAAATGTTGAGATACGACAGTCGAGTAATAACTCATTCGATTCATATCGACACTAAATCGTCCGTAAAATTCGTCATGGAATGTGTCTATCTTCATCTTTGCTCTCGTAACTAATGTCCAGTTTGATTATAGGCTCTGATGTGTCGCAATAACATGTATGATATATAGGTTCAATTAACTGACCTACGGACATGCAGCTGAATCGTGGCTTCTCAATATGCTGGACGATAAATTTTCAGACTGCATACCACAGTGGTTATGCTGTGATCAATGAACCTTCTTGTCACATATTACATCAGAGTGGGTGGAACCAATTCTTCTGGAATATTGTGACTCTATTTCTTGCGTGAGATCAAGCAACTTAGAAAAATAGAGTGTTATTTACAATTCTTAATACTATGTAACTTTGCAGGTCATCGCAACGATGCAAACAGACTATAGGTGAGACTATATCTTCTTCTACCTTCTCTTCATATCTTCACTCTTGTTGAGTTTCTTTACAGTTTACGAATTCGAGGTTTTAGCTCGGTTCAGGCGCCCCGCGTCTTAATTAGGCGTGACTAGCCCTGTACATGAGGCCTAGACTATTTAACGTGACAGCCGAAAATATATTTTGTGTAGGTGTGGTACCCTATGTGCAAGATGTCCCATTGTGTTTTTATATGCCACGTTGCCACCCACTGGTAGAAGGGGGCAACACTGGTGCATGTGATAAGAAAATCAGGTTTCAATGAATATGGGATCAATTTTCCAACTTTGTTCTTTACTTGTTTAAACCTTTTATGGGCCTAGAATGCTAGAGAATTATGAATAGTTGTGTTAAACTTCAGCAAAGATAATCTATAATAAAAGAATTGAGGACTATAACGGTAAAAAAAATTAGGTTCAGTCTATTTTCTCTCGGTGGTCATTTTTCATAATCTCTTTTTTGGCCTGTGACACAGAATAAACTCTGCTGAGTTTCGAGTTTTACTATATTCATTAGCTCAATATGATTTATCTCATTTTTAATGAAACGATGTAGACGCACGCAGCTGAGACATGATTTTACAGTAATAAATTTAAGATATGCTTTATATGTTACCATCATGGAATCATTGCCTTAGGCTGTTACTTTAGTGACCAATTATTGCTGCTGTTGATGTTAGACACGTGTAAACGAAAATAAATCTGCTAGTGCTGACTAAACCCAACCCATATGGATTCTGCTCCTGTTGAGTAGTTGGCTTATATCTCATGGCAATATATTTGTCTACATGTCAACATGCGCATTATCCAGGATGCATTATACACACTGGAGAATGGATAAATTACAGCATGCGATATCATTTTTCCTCCTGATCAAATTGCGTTCATCATGTCTTTGATCATTGGTAGGCCTACTCTGTACGAAACCATCGTTTGAAAGTGCAATACAGTTGCAGTGCTTTGAAAAAGTGATTAGGTCTATAGCATTCTTTTTAACAGTTCTTAGAGTCTGAAATCAAGTCTCAGCTCAATAATATCGCAAAAAAACAGTTGTATTTTTAACCAATAATGATCATCCAGATGTTGTGACGGAGTATGCTCCATGAAGAGAGCCATGATAAAGATGATGATGATGACGATAACGATGATAAAGACTACGACGATGATGAGGATGAATGCAGTCGTGATGACGTTGCGAAGCTATTTTGTCATCCACGGAAACTTCTCAAACTTCTAAAACTCTATTTTCAACTTTGGCCATCATCACCTGTTTTGTAAACATAATTCTGCTGCAATGACAAATCGCAAAGCTTCTCTCATTCGTTTTCGCAGACAACAGCGACATCACACTCCCACGTACCTAATATCGTCCTCAATAGGTTTGTCTCACAAGCCTATCTAATGGCATGCATAATTTGAATAGCCTTTTTTACATCGGAAGGACCACAAACGGGTGAACAGCGCATTGTCATTGTCCGATACTAATCGCGGACAAATATAAGTAGTTTCATAAGGTCGTTGTAAGTCCAGTGTCCACATAGTGTCTTGAGCCAAGAGTCTCACATATATGACCCATATAGGACCAATATTCTTAAATGGGATCAATATAGAACCATTGGTCTCCTATGAGCCCACTTGGATCCAATATTCTCACTGAGATCCATATAGTGAACATTATCATATTTAACCCACATAGAGCCAAAATTCTCAAAAGGAATCCACATGGAGTCCATATTGGTCAAATATGATGCCCACAAAATGCTGGCATGGAATATATGCGCACTTGGCAGTATACGCTTAAAGAGAAATAGCACAAAATTACGTCCTTCGTAGTCAGAAATCACTGACTTCAATGAAAAGCATATCACTGGTACCGGTATTTCAGCCAGACGAGACCATTTGAAAACCACTTGCAGTAGCTAGTCACGCATTTTGTTTAGCTAGAGCAAGAAGTCGGCAATCCGCGTCATAGAGAACAGAATATACCACTTGCAAGATAAAGCCCCCAAGTGTCACAATATAGATTGTTGCTGTGAAAGTGGGAATAGGAATCTGGCTTCCCAGAATCTAAAGTAGGGAAAACGACTCAAACTTCTATCAGCGCAAGTCATATTCAGACTGATTTGGATTACAGAATGGTCGAGAGTACATTTTTGCATATGTTCACTATTTTTTAAATTACATTGAATAATTTCAATAGCCTTTTTACTTCTAGTGAAACGACTATTCAAAGCGAGACTATGCTGCTTTTGTAGTCAATTTTAATTATCACGTGACATTTAATCAATCAATCTATCTATCTATCAATCACTGTGAACTTAATATAGCGCCCCGTCAGAGGTGCTAATCAGAGGCGTTCCCGGTAAGACTACGGCAGGAAAAACGGATTTAAAAAAGAGTTGAATAAACCGGAGATGAATTTCTATACAGGCGAAGCTCTAGGGGACCCCATTCCGGATGGACGGACTCACCCTTGAAAAGACCCTGAGTGCAGGGCGTTCTTCATATAGGCAGACGAAGTGACCCGTCCTATTGAATGCAGAACTCAATCTAGCTTCTCAATCCGGCTTCAAGAGAGGCCAACATGATTATATAAAGGAGCAGAAGAAGTCTATGCTGCTATTGACAGAGGCTTTTTCTAAGGTGGTTGCTTAACTAGGAGTAAGAGCTCGAGAGATCACACGCTGTTGACGCAGACGGTAGAAGTAGCTGCAGGAGAAGGCAGTGGTGTGCTGAGTGAAGGTAGGCTCTTGGTCGAGAATGATCCCTAGAGCCCGAGGAGTGGAGGATTAGAAAGTAAAGCAAGGGAAAGTGGGTTGAGAGAGCATCCAGGTAAATATTGCTAATTGCTGCCTAATATCAAGCCATGTTGGGCTTAGCCGGAGTTTTTTGTGGTCTTCCGAATCGAAAGCAGCGAGCGCTTACAACAGTCGAGCAGGGCAAGAGGGTAGCCTGGGACAGCGGTATAGGAGTCGGACAGAAAGTGAACCAGTAGCTCGCTGTATCAAGAGTTGTAACTTGCTGCATATGAAACTTAAAAATCAGTTCAAATAGCCCATTACTTATATCTATAATCATAGCCGCAAATATTTTGCAGTTTTTAGTTTCTAAATATTTTGTAATTATAAAATAGCCTTTTCAGAAACACAGGTCTGACATGGCCATCTTAGAACTTTTAGTTAGAATGGGCTTAATAGACACATTGAGATAAATTTTGCAAACACACCTATGCCCCTCTAACAGAACTCAAACCTCCGGCAATATTTAGTCTATAAACTTAATTTTTTGTATTTTCCATCAGCGAATAACAATTGCTTTACGTTCTTTTCTTTAGGTTGAATCTTTTCTTCCCGTTCGTTGTGTTCTGTTCTCTACAATCAAATATTGTAGCTCATCGAGGCTTAAGCTGCCAGCATATCAAGACCGACGTATTTCAAACATCACATTCGGCAGACAATTGCAACGACCTGTCATCCAATTCGACACCAATTACCTATTGCAAAGCTTCCGATGTCCCCGTTGTCCGATCCCTGGCTATAGGCGGCGATAACCCACGTAGCCAGATGGCATCTATATGTATGGCTAGGATGCTACAAAACGCCGGACAAGCATCGTTGACTGTCTTATTGATCTGAATAGCATCACAAAGACCTTCTGATTCTCCTAAACCTAAAATGTTCTTCCCTCCCTCTCTCTCTCTCTCTCTTTCTCTCTCTCTCTCTCTCTCTCTCTCTCTCTCTTTGTCTTCCTGTCTCTGTCTCTGTGTGTCCCTCTCTCTTTTTCCTCTCTCCTCTCTCTCTTTCTCTGTATCTCTCAAAAAATATATAAATAATTGCATAAAAATTACACAATTACGTGTATATATATATATTTTTTTCTCAGTATCTCTCTCTGTCTCTATGATTATGCCTCTCTCCATGGTGTTCTGGCGCTCTCTGATCTGCCAATTGGTCTGTCTCCGCAAATTTCTCAATCCCTGTCTGTGTTCTCTCACAGCCGTTGCCTGTATATACAACTTTCTCTGCATATATCCTTTTAAAACACACCAGTTGCCTTGCAATATCTCTATGGGCGCTTCTCAGCGTAAATTTATTTATCGCCATTAGCATTTCCCTGCTTCATTTCATTTGTTTCCGATTCTCGTTCTTAGTATTTTTATGTTTCTTCCTGCATGTAGAACTGTAGGCCTTTATTATATGATACTGTCTGTCAGCCAGTCTGTCTGCCTGTGTCTGTATCTGCCTCTGCCTCTGTCTGTATGCCTCTGTCTCTCTCTGTCTCTGTCTGTCTGTCTGTCTGTCTGTCTCTCTCTCTCTGGTTGATGCTTCACTTTAACAGCGTAAACGACCGTGGTCTGCAGAGGTACATGAAAATAACTGAATAAATGTTGCCTTGTATTAAGCCTTACCATCTTCTTCCAGTCGAGGACCAGTGAAGGATCCAGAAGGTTAATGAGAGGGCGTTGTGGAAAAATGGTGTATCAGGACCTGCACAAGGAGCCCCAATGGGGCTCATGGTAAAGTCAATGATCGAGAGGCAAACACCCTTCAACGTTGGCAGCTTTAACATAGCTATTGATGCTACTATGTACGATTATCATATATATATATTATCATATAAATATATAATATATATATAATATAAATATATAATATATATATATACATATATACTATATATGTATATATGAGAAAGAGAAAGAGTTGAATCTTGTTGTTATTTTTATAAACACGTCTTTAAACAGCAAAGATCTGTAAACAGTTCCACATATCCACTTTTATGCAGATGAGATAATTTTCACAAGCATGAAATTCAGTTGCTCAAAATCAATAGTTTTCCTCGTTTACTAAATGCAATGAGCTATTTTGTGCAATTTAAAGATCATGCCAGATCTGCCTGCTCTCTCTGACTACATCTAAGTAAATGAAAATATCTATTTGAAACCTTTGGTGCATGTATGTGGTTCTCCATACATCATCGTTCAGTTTCTATAAAATGTATTTCGTTAAATGACAGCTGTCAGATAGAGCTCGATGACGTCAGTGCTTGAATGACGTGCTTCATTCTGCTTTGCACGTGACCCACTGTATGAGCCTATTTTCATATTTATGACATATGTAAACAAGATAGTCTAAAACACCTGAACCAACTAACACTAACCAAACTATATGCAATGAACAAACAAATTAAACTGCCAGTTTTTATGACACCATTTTCTTCAGTTTATTTTGCATCATGAAAGATCATGGAGTGCTCATCGGTTACCTCTTTATTGGGGTGGGGTAATTGGGGTGGAATCACGCCCTTTGTGTAAATATCAAATGGGTTGGGGCATGGTTGGATTGGCCACCTCTTGGATCCGACCCTGTCGAGGACAGAATGAAGCTTAAGATCAGCTCCAAGGGATGATGGGATGAGTTTCAGAATGCACCAGAAAGATTCGATTCCTACTTTCCACCAGACTGACTGACTGACGGTCAGAGGTCCGTGGAGCACTTAATGGTCATGCGTTCTAGTACGACGTTGCATGCGGGTAAGTTCTGCATTAGACCATTCTTCTCTAACAGTCTCCCATTCACTATAGGCATAGGCTACACGAACTATTCTCCCACGGGCAGCTCAGGAAACACTTCAAACCATTTCAAATTGCAACTATTTAGACCTATTTGATATTTAGCTCTCCTGCAGAGTGCAGAGAGATTCCAAAAAGTCGCCACATAAATAACCATTCTCACACTTATTTACACACATATATATTTGTATATATAATATATATATATATATGTATATAATATATATGTTTATATATATATAGAGAGAGAGAAGGTGCAAGGAAACAGAGACACTACACCACTACTACAAAATGATCTAATGCTAAGAACGAATCATGATTATCGTTTTCGTAATCGTTTTCAAGTGTTTCTATAGCGCCACACAAGGTTAGAGGCGCTCTCGACCCGGGCCAGTATCGTCACTGATGAAGAGGGCAGTTTTCAGGTACTTAAGGAACCGATCAGTAGTTAAGGATGAATAGTCAATCCTAATTAAGTGACTGAGAGAGTCAATTCCAGCTGGAGGGAACCACAGTGGAGAAATCTCTAGAATGAGCCATAGAAATATACGCATCCGGGAAACGAATAGATAACCCCATGCTGAGGACAGTTACTATGGAGGAACGACTGGGTAACGAGGATACTGGATTACACTTGACCCTGAGGTAGAGTGGAATAGAGGCAGATGACGATTCCGCAAGAGGGCGCAGACCTTAAATAGAATATCGTTAATACAGCGCAGCAGTTGAAAGACAGAATTACACAGAGAAGAAGACGGTCATAGAGCGAGAGGCAGACACATAGAAACCTACAGATAGGAGATACGCCACGCAACAGAACGAGATAAAAAAGACAGAGACAGAGACACGGCTAGCGATGAAGATGTAAGAGTTGCATATGCTGTCTTCCCTTCCGCACAATCGCCTCTCACAAATGTAAAAAATTAATAGGTGGTCGATCACAGGTTGCAGACGAGGAGACAATTTCAAAGGAAACACCTGCGTTTGACAAGTCACAGGGAGTGGCTGGCAGTTAAGTCGTAAAAATGTCCTGTTAGTTTACGGGGCAGGAAATCGTAACGACCACGTTTATTCTGCTAAACACGTTCAGTTGATTTACAATGGGAGGTAATTACAGTGGCTTTCCATTAAACTTCAGACAACTTTATCGAGTCAAAAGGCTATCTCAGTTAAAAGAGTTAAACGCAGACTGCGTACGTGATACAATTTGGTAGAAGTAAATACAATTTAGGCAAATAAGGAAACATTAAGAACGATTTTTTTGTAAGGCTCTAGTCTTGGTGAGACCACCAGTTGGTATATGTGAAGTTCACCAATCGGTATATATGTGAATTTCACAGTTGATCGATGTGAATTTCACCAGCCGGTATATGTGAAGTTTACAAGTCGGTATATGGAAAGTTCACCAGTTGGTATAAGCGAAGTTCACCAGTCGATCTATATGTGAAATTCACCAGTCGGTCTATGTGAAATTCACCAGTCTGTCTATTTGTGAAGTGCACTGTCACGATCGTTCTCGATCCGTGACGGTTCGTTTTCTCATCCACCAAACACGAACAACGACGCTTCTTGATGCTTAAAGAATATATTAATATGTTACAATTTACATACAACTATCTATCTACACGTAGCTTAGAATTTCACTGGACAGAGGTCGACTTGGTTCTCGAAGATCGTCACGTTCTACGCCCTGTTGTTGATGGCCTCCGACGTCCTTCCAAGTCCAGACACTCTATGCTGTAGCCCCTCTTTGCTACAGCAGATAAACCGCGTCCTCCGCCATTGCTAATGTGATGCGGGCTACGATCCTACTGTCCCATTGGTCTACCTAGACCCTCACTTGCCCACCCCTCGACGCGGGTTGGTGGGAACCCCCTCAGTTACTAAAGTTCGAGTCACTTCTTAGCCTACCCTTAATGGCGTTTTAGAGGTCTGTTGAGATTAAAGAGTTATCAGCGTCGAAGGAGATCAGAGGATTAAATTCCTGCCGCTATCGACCCATTAATATCCTAGCGTCTCTTTTACCCCCTGCTCCGGTTCATTGGGCGTCGGAATCAGTTGAGAACGGTTGCTTCGGCCTCATATTACCGATCGCTGCCCTGGCGGCTGGAGGATTCTCGTCGTCGCTAAAGTGACCGCTATGCCTGGACGAACAGCTAAGAGATTAGATTCAGCCTCTGGAGTCGAATTTCGTCTTTGTGGCGATTCGCATGGATGACCTTGTCGACCGGTCGCTCCTTAAGTGCATCTCAATAGTCCCTGAAGGCGTATAAGGTAGATACCCCAAGCCGTTCTCCCTCCAATTCGTCGTAAGCTGTCCTCCTTGCAGCCTCTGAGTTCCGATGCATTTCTTTAGCGCCTTTTGCCAAAAATCCCAGTTGTGACATGCACCAGTCGGTTAATATGTGAAGTTGCACCAGTCGGTTAATATGTGAAGTCTACCAGTCTGTCAAAATGTGAAGTCCGCCAGTCGGTCTATATGTGAAATCATCACTCGGCCAATGTGAAATTGACCAGTCGGTCTATGTGAAATTCACCAGTGGGTCCATTTGAAATTCACCAGAGGGTCTATGTAAAATTCACCAGTTATCCCTGGACGAACAGATAAGGGATTAGATTCAGCCTACCGTTAATGGCGTTTTAGAGGTCCGTTGAGATCAAAGAGTTATCAGCGAATTTTTTGGTGAAATTGACCAGTCGGTCTATGTGAAATTCACAAGTCGGTCTATGGGAAATCAACCAGTCAGTCTATGTGAAATTCACCAGTCGGTCTATGGGAAATCAACCAGTCGGTCTATGAAAAATTCACCAGTCGGTCAATGTAAAATTCACCAACCGGTCTATGCAAAATTGACCAGTCGGTCTAAGTAAAATTGACCAGTCGGTCCATTTAAAATTCAACAGTCGGTCTATGTGAAATTCACCAATCGGTCCATTTGAAATTCACCAATCGGTCCATTTGAAATTCACCAGTCGGTCTATGTAAAATTCAACAGTCGGTATATGTGAAATTCACCAGTCGGTCTATGTAAAATTCACCAGTCGATCTATGTGAAATTCACCAGTCGGTCTATTTGAAATTCACTAGTCGGTCTATATAAAATTCACCAGTCGGTCTAAGTAAAATTTACCAGTCGGCCTATGTGACATTCAACAGTCGGTATATGTGAAATTCACAAGTCGGTGTATGTAAAATTCACCAGTCTGTGTATGTAAAATTCACCAGTCAGTCTATGCACAATTCACCAGTCGGTCAATGTGAAATTCACCAGTCCGTATATGTAAATGCACAATTCGGTCTATGTAAAATTCACCATTCGGTCTGTGTAAAATTCACCAGGCGGTCTATGTTAAATTCACTAGTCGGTCTATGTTAAATTCACTAGTCGGTCTATGTGATATTCACCAGTCGGTATATGTGAAGTGCACCATTCGGTCTATGTAAGATTCACCAGTCGGTCAATGTGAAATTCACCATTCAGTCAATGGGAAATTCCCCAGTCGGTATATGTGAAGTGCACCATTCGGTCTGTGTGTTGTGCCTCAGTCTAGTAGTAGGCAAATGTGAAATATTGTGATGACGTTCTATATACTTGGATAATAAAGAAGAAATTCGTTTTTCAAAGCAATGTTTCTGAACGTTTCTGCCTGTGTCTCTCTGTTTGTGTGTTTGTCTATCTCTCTTCTATGCTTCATTTTCTGGATAATCATGTCACGTGACATATGATGGAATGTTGGTGAGGCTACGATGATAATGTCGATTATGACCATGATGAAAATTATATAGAAGATGTGAAGGTGGTAAACATCATCACCAGACATAATGTACCAGACCTACCTCACCCCTACCGCCTCCATCACCACCGCCGCCGCATACAGTGGCGGTAGTGGAGGTGATGTTGCCTGGAGGTTGTAGTAGTGGTGCTAGTGGTGTCGTGACGACGGCAAGGCAACTATAATGATTCCTATTAAGACAATCGTGATGTTAAGTGAAATGATATTATCATTTTAAACAGGATCTGCAAAGAATATTTTATTTGACATGACATGATTATGAGAGAGCTGACGCGTCTCATTCGACAAGAGAGTACAAAATTATGTACACGCCTGGTGCGTAATGTGTGATACATTATGTCCATGGCTGTATAAAGAAATGTAACGGCTCTGTTCAGTAAAAGTGAGAAACCCCAGGCCCACAGAATCACAACAAAAGGACACATAAAGCTAACATAATCGCGATAAAACAAGTAGTATACTGTATGTAATGTACGATGCACATAATGACGTCGTAATGACTTTACTTTGTAACGCGTCATATTGCATTGGAGTCCTTGTCAGGTTATGTATTGTAATATAGTCAAGAAATATCAATGTAAATAAGGTAGTAGGTGTTCAGATAGGCAAGCGAAGACAGATCTGGCATGCATTTCTTTCTGAATTGGAATGGACCTGCGTGACGTCATAGAAACTCCAACAGCGACCAACACATGTGTGAAAATTGTGTGGATAAAAATTTGCAATTTTGAATAATGTGTTCCGAGTTTCTATTTATCATTTTAACTATTATACTTCAAAAATAAGAGCTTTTTCAAAAATAGTAACAAAAAACTTCATTTTGCGTGTGTGGCAATTCCTAAAGTATGGTATCCCTTTTCGACCGATTAGGTTGAACATATCTGTATCGAATTTTGACTATGTCTGTTTGGCTAATCAGGGGCGTCCATATAGAGGGGGTCCGGAGGCAAATTTCTCCAATTTTAGCTAGTGGGGGGAGGGGGGTGAGATTTTTTGCGTCTTAAGAGGGGAAAATCTTGCCTTCCTGGCACTTGGAACCGGGGGTTTGCCTCCATCATTCATTGGGGATTGAAATCCCTATGGCTAATGATGCTCTAACCTGCGTCTGTTGAGAAGTCCATCCCCTTGTAGAATTAAATCCAAGACGATGAAAATAATCACCAGCTTCACGACGATGACTATTCTGGATGGCGACATATTTCCATCGGTCTGCAGTCCCCTCCCGTCCGTCCGTCCGTCCGCCTCTTCGTCTGTCTGTCACAGCACTAAAATGATCCAGCTGCAGACGGAGTCCGCTCAGCCTAAGCGACCACTGCTGCAGCTGCAGAATCAGCAGCAGCAGCATCCTCAGCCATCAAGCAGCATCCACGCTCTCCTTGTTTCCTCCATCCCGCCGCTCGTTTAGTTTTCTTTCAGACTGTGGCTAATGTTATACTATGACTCAGCTTGCAACGGAGCATCAGGAAGGCAGAAACAGTCAGAGAGGAAAGGGTAGGAAGGAAGAGGGATGGAGGATGGAGGGAGAGGAAGGCAGCGACGAAGAGGAAGGCATGGAGGAAGAGGAAGACAGGGAGGGAGATGAAGGCAGGGAGGAAGAGGAAGGCAGGGAGGAAGAGGAAGGCAGGGAGGAAGAGGAAGGCAGGGAGGAAGAGGAAGGCAGGGAGGAAGAGGAAGGCAGGGAGAAAGAGGGAAGCGGGGATGGAGCGAGATAAAGTCAGCGAGTGAGAGGAAGGCGCAAGGAAGAGGGAAGGGGAATGGAAGCAGAGATGGAGAGAAAGGAAGGAAGGCTGAACATTTTATGTCTGAGTCTCGGCGTTGTCATGAGGGATCAAAGGAGTCCGATGTATTTAGAAACCACGTTCTATCTATGACAGCGAGACACCGTTATGATGTGCAGCTTTAAAATGCAATTAGCAAATTCCGACATGACAAACGCAGGGCATCGGTGGCTCATCGCCCATCCACCGCCCTCCATCTCTGCCTCACTCTGTTTTTGTCTCTATCTCTGCCTCTCTCCTTCTCCCTCGCCATCTCTCTCTCTTTCTCTCTCTCTCTCTCTCTATCTCACTCTCTGTCCGTTCACCTATTTGACCCTCATCGTCCACTCTGATAAAATGCGGAATAATAAGGTAGCAAAGAGAGAAATTGGACCACAGGGATGAAGGAACAGAGGCTGAGAGGCGAGTTGAAGAAGAGAACGACTGAAAAGGATAAAGAAATTAACAGGAAGGAATGCAGGATGGTAGAGGGATGGATGGAAGGGGAAAGGAAAGATGGATGGAAATATGGAATGAGCCAAGAAGAAAAGGATGGAAGGCTGGATGAAAGGAAGGAGCGAAGAAAATGGAGATATCCCGATGCGAATGATTTTTTTTACATCGTTGCATGAGAAAACATGTAATTCAGCTTTTAAGCTGCTGCGCTGGTTGCGTGCGATTGGATCTGATATTTATCTTACGTCTAGGTTCATGTAGCAGACTTTACATGCGTGCTTTTTTCTTGCTCTATTTCTAGGCCAGAATCATCTGCAAAAAAGTGAAGCATGAGTTTGAACTGCGGTCGTTATTGAGTTACGATCAATGGAATCTCCTTCTTTAAACTTATCGCGTAATTGCTGCTGACTCACTCACTCACCGAAGTTGCAAACATATTGAGTTATAGCAGTTTTGACCTCTTTCCAGGTTGTGAACCAATGGAAAATTAACTTCGAAAGCCCATTGAAACGGACAGAAAGATGGAAGAAGTTGGAACAGCAAGCAGAATGTGATAGAGCCGACTGTGTGCTGCACAATTTCCATTGTTTATCATGCATTCTTCAACTGGAAGAATCGGCAATTCACCTATTTTGTTCTTCTCTGCTCTCTGACAACGGGTGGTCTCTGATTAAGTGGCACTGAGAATATGACATAGGAAAGGCAAAGTAGTCAGGCAGAGAGAGCGCCATTCGTTCTTTGACTCTCATCGATGCTGAACATCCATGTGATAATAGATTATCTTATTCAAACCCCTTGCCGTCTTATAAAGAATGGTCGTTATATTGGAAGGAAGGAAACGAAGATCTCTGGATGCGAGTGATTCGTTTTTACATAATTGCTTGAGAAAACATATAATTCAGCTTTCGAAAGCTATGTGTGCTGAAGGCTTGGTATTCATTTCCTCCTTGGGACAGAATCTCATCACGATATCTGGGGATGCACGCGAGTCCTACTGCCTATTTCAACGATTAGCCATCATCGTCCAGCGCTTCAATGCAGTTGCATTTCGCAGTACAACAACAACAACAACTGGTGAATACCATCTGCGAAGACTAGCCATTCCAGAACAATGCCCTCTAATTTATTGAACCCCGAGGGATCATATGTGCTTCGGGGGAAAATAATAATAGTAAACTTATGCACCTCGGGGCTTAAAATAGTAATAATAATAATGATAATAATAATAATAATAATAATAATAATAATAACAACAACAACAACAACAACTGGTGAGTGGCCATAAAGACCCTGGGCCGGTTTAATACCTCGGCAGCTGATTTCATTGGTGAAATTGGTAATCACACCTCTTTCATCAGTGGCGACAGGCGAAACTACTTTTCTATTTCAGCGTCTGTCTATCTGCATCCTGCGTTACAATCAGGTTGCTTTTAGTGGCACTTTTCCTTTGACCTCTGAAGACGGACAACTATTTTAATAGTAATTTCTAAATTTCTAAGTCCCTGAGGGAACAAAGTACCTCAGGGCATAAAATAATAATAATAATACCATCTGCGAAGACTAGCCATTCCAGAACAATGCCCTCTAATTTATTGAACCCCGAGGGATCATATGTGCTTCGGGGGAAAATAATAATAGTAAATGGTAGTAACATGGACAGGAGTAAGACAACGAAAACAACAAAGATAGTTGAGCAATTTTGAACAAGTACCGTAACGCACAAGGATTTATACTAACAATCTGCGTGATCCCTATCATGGCTAAGCCTTCACAAGTGCAATTGATATGTTCTCGGCTCTCAGCAGAAGCGTGGCGAATGCCGATTGGTGCGACGAGGCGTCTGATAATCCGTAACTGGATTATTCTGTTTCCAAGCACCGCTCAAAGTTCGCAGGAAATGAAATCCCTCGTGACGATGACAGTCACGTGATCGAATGAGCGCAGGTGCTCCTGTGATGAGCGAATCGTGCTTCCTGCGGGCGCTGTGAACTTAACACGAAGACGGCTGATGGACCGGAAGAGCCTTGCATTAAATCTGTCACTTTGCTATTAATGATGGAAAATTATGCAAGGATGACTTCAAGCAGTTCATTTGGTCGCTGGAACCATCTCAAAGAACAGACATTTGTCATTTCTAAAGATTTTGTTACTGGTCCATTTGTTAATTCTAAGCACATATTTATTATTTTGCCCAGAGCGGATTTCAAAGGCTCATGTAGCATCTCAGAAAAGAAGACAATGTAGATCTACGTAGTAGAAAGTTGTTGCAGATCCATGCTTAGATCTCTGAAGGGTATTGCGACTCTTTTGTTAGATACAAGGCCACATTACACTTTATGTCAAAGTTGATTATAACTTAATATCTGCTTGATAATTTACAGGGCTACTGAGAGGAAAAACTAAGCACGAATTGGACGAAAAATCGGAAATGATGATGTAAACAGTGATTTGGAGCACAGTGATAGAACAGAGATATGGACCACAAGAAAAGCGGACATAAGAGGCTGAAGGCTTTTTAAGTAATTAATGTGAACATGGAGAAAAATGGAAAAACTAAGCTGGGTAGAACATAAAACAAATTAAGAAGCGACGGTAATGATCGGAGAAGAAATTAAGAGCTGTGAAAGATACAATAGGATGGAGTTAGAAGGAATGAACCGGGCAGACGCTGAGGGAAGACTCACTACTAAGAACGGTGGAAGACCAATATAGATGATGTTATTTTAGATGATGACAGATGGACGCGGAAAGCCCTAGGAAGACGCCCAACAGCGAGAGCAGTAGCAGTAGCTATGCATGCCATTTGAAGCTGCCCACAAGAGAGATGACAAAAAGACGTTATTTATTGTACAACTTGTGACAACGTGACAGAAATTGTTTCAATTAGTGGAAGTGAAATGTAAGAAATGAAAATCAATTGAGGCTGAGCTCAAGCAATTTTTGCAGGTTTTTGATGCTCAACATTGAATGCGAAGATTTCCCTCTGAGAGAAAGATCTGACGGTCACAATTATCCTAAATACTAATTAATATTCTTTAATTGCAATGCAATCGGAAACGTGTCACATTTAGTCTTCTTCATAAAATGTAAACTTATCCGCCAGTTCCATTGGCTAAATTTAGTTTCGCAGTCAATATTTATTTTAACTGAGATCATTATTTCATTGAAATCAGAAAAGTTTGTTCAGGACTATGCAATAGCTAGGAGCATTCGTCGATCGATGGTCTAGATCTGCACGTGATGTTGTTTTGGCTTTTATTACTTCCTTGAGCAAACCCTGTTCTGATTCTATTAATGCTTTTGTAAAGCGGAATGCTTCAGATGTTTTTATCTTTTTCGAAGCAGCACGGGCTTCCTCGAACCTAATCTATTTGCCCACTCACTGAAACTGCTTTCTTGAAACTAGATAATACTGGATTCTCTCAGATTTTGTGATGGTCTTATGCATAATTCTTTCAATGGATGCCAATGCTAGGCACAGCTATGTAAGCTCAAATCAAGAATCCATTGCTTTATTTCAAAGACATTTATTTTTTTCTTCTTGATACCAGTAAATAACAATCTAATCTGAAACCAGTCGACGCTAATAATAATAAGAATAATAATAGTAATAATAATAATAATAGGAGCTCTTTTGTTCAGCCCGATGGGGACGAAAACCTAAAATAATAATAATAATAATAAAATAATAATAATAATAATAATAATAATAATAATAATAATAATGACAATGACATTAATATGATGATGTTAATAATAATAATAATAATAATGATAATAATAATAACAGCAACAACAATAATAATAAAAGCAGTAGTGATAGTGGTAGTAGTAGTAAGGAAGGGGAAGTAGTCGTAGTAGTAGTAATAATAATAGTAATAATAATAATAATAAAATTTGCCGAGTCCTGACAACGATGATGATGATGATGATGATGATGATGATGATGATGATGATGATGATGATGATGATGATGATGATGATGATGATGATGGTGACGATGATGATGATGTTGATAATGATAATGACGATGATGATATTATATAATAATAATAATAATAATAATAATAATAATAATAATAATGATAAAAATATCAATAAAAAATACTAACAACAATTTCTGTCTACGGACAATTTTTACCTCCTGAAGGATTACAACTACGTCAGGTAAAACAAATAAAACGTATAAGAATATTTAAGCAATTCTAAATACCAGTGGACGGTAGGCCTAAGCCACATCAGCTCCTGCTATGTAACCTGTATCTTATGTCCACTCACTTCTTGGATTTCCATTCATTGGAATGGCTTCCTGATACCCGCCTATCATAAATATGGACTCTGGGTCGAATCCTATATTGGCGCTGAGAGATAAGTGCGACCGCTGATGATTCATTTATGCTGCGTATGTTGATAATTTGAGTCGCGTAGACACTATATTACCTAATAATTATGAGATGCAAAAATCCTGTAAATTTTTTGGAGATTGCGGCGTTGGAACTCATCATCGTCCATGTGTGTACCATAATTAAGGAGCATCAATTAAAAATCTTATTTGTCCTTTTCTGAAGAGTAGATAATTTGGAAAGATTAGATTTATAGACAGAAGTCCATAAAATGGTGCAATATGATAAATACGGATAGATGAGCGAGTGATAGAGAGTGGATCGGGCTTTAAGGGGTAATATTATTTTAAGCTTAGATAATGTTGTCGAGCTTTTTTTAAATCTTAGATGAAATTGTGGATATATGTTCCTTCCAGAAAAATGTGATCTACGATGACACCTAGAAATTTAGACGACAATACTTGAGTATTGTTTTGAGTAATTTAGACTTTCTTAATGAGATAATCATCATGTTAGGTGCTGGCATGAAGGTGGATGGAGGTTTCCTGTAGGTTCAAAAAAGATGCAATTAGTTTTTCCAAGGTTGACGTAATTTTTTTGGCTCAAAGCGAATTTTCGACTTCGTTTAATTCATTATTTATGATGTTCATTAGAATCTTAATGGAGGATTATGAAGCAAATAGGTTGGTATCGTGACTGCCGTTAGCAAAAAGAATGATAAAAGCCTATAGATGAGACATTCGGCAAGTCATTTATATAGATGATAAAAAGAAGCGGACCCAAAAAGAATCCTAGGGGGACTTCAAAATTGATCGGACCTGGTGGAGATTGTGCCTATTTATAAGATAAGTCCTGAACGGATGCCATAATTAGATAGTTTCAAAAATAAGATGTTGTAATTCATAGTGTCAAAGGCTTTTGCCACATCCAGGTACACGCCAACCGAATATTCATTAGCTTCCGTTGCCTCCGAAATTTTATCAATCATTGCGAGGATTTAATTAATTACGAGAATTTGTGTATAGCGCCTCTTCAGGGTGACTTCTCAGAGGCGCTCCCAAACCCAGCGCGGCCAAATAAAACAGTCTTAAAAAGAGAGAGGAATGCCTGAGAGGGAATTCTAGCGGAGCGTCAAAGGGAAGCCATTCCAAATCGAAGGAAAAGTACCAAAGTTAAAAGAACAATCTCATCTATCGGGCATGCTGTAATGGGTTCACTAATAAGTTGGGTATTTCAGTAAAGTAGTTATTAAGGGCAGTAGCTATATTTCCACTGACACACCGTCGATATAGTTAAAGATTCAATGTGGCCATCTAAGGGGGACGTGTGTCATGGTCTAACAGATTCCAGAAAAAAGCTACCATGGCTTTTTAAGGTTGTGGCTATATTTACAAAAATCTGCTTTAAGGAAGTTCTTTTCTGCTAATATTTTAATAGATTTAAGTTTGTTTCTATATGTTCTATATCTTAAGCTGTTTGCTACAGTTCAATTAAAAAATTTAGATTTAGTTATATTTAGTCCTACATGCGTTAAGAAGTCCCCGGGTCATCCATGCCTCTTTAGTTATCTTACATTTCTTAGTCTTAGATTTCAAGGTAATGAAGGCCTCATTATATGCTAGCTTATGGTCGCTTTTAAAGCAGTCATAGGCATTGCTAGCATCATTCTCTATGCAAGCTGCTATAGTTGAGGACCAATCAGGAACGGTAAGGGAGTTGGAAAAGGAAGTAGTGGCCGTCGGTTAAAAATTGTGATGGTCATCAATATTAGGCTTGGATTAATAGCTTTCACGGAGTAGTCAAAGTGGGATGAGATTGGAAGGTGATCAGAAATGTCGCTAACGATAACCTTTGAACCTGTAAGTTTATTCCAAATATTAGCAAAATGTTATCGATTAAGGAAGAAGAAGGATCTTTTATGCGTGTGGGTTCTGTTATTGTAGGCAGGAGATGGAGAGCTAGCACGCAGTTAAAGAATTCTTCAGTTGCTTAATGGGTTTTGATCTTTAATGAGTCTATATTAAAATCGCCTGGAGAATGTATTCCTCAGAGTTTTCCAATGTTTTGCTTAACACTATCAACTATCAATCTCAGTCTAAAACTTAGGAAGGTCTAGACCAGGGGAGGTCTGTAAATGAACCATACAGTGGGTTTTCCTTCATATATATATATGTATATATCGACTAAGCTATATATCTCGGGGAAAATACCGCCTTCTGTGGAGCGGAATAATATGAATTGTCCAGACTCCACAGCTGGAAAAGATAAGCGCACTACTTTTTCTCTAAGAAAGACAGCTCGGGAAATCTACATGTCAGAGTTCATTTTCGACTGGAGTATGGAGCTAGGTGCCTTTAAGGGAATGGCTCAAATCTTACGAAGCTGAGTTATTAAAAGTAAAACTAAAAACAAGCCCTCGTAGTGACATCTTGTTAACATAGTCAACAGTTTTAATAAACATTTGATGATCTATATACACGCAATTCGTCTGCCATGACCGCAATATGAAGGCGTCCATGTCCATAGCAAGAGACATGTCCCTAATTATGTAGCCACGCATTTAACCTATTAACCTCTTTTTAATTACCCAAAAATCTAGCGACGTTATTAAATTCTGCTTTGCTGCTGTAAAAAAATCATTTCATATTCAATCGAACGATAAAAAGCATTGAAGTCACTTATTTTGCATTGAAATCTAGTCCCATTAAAATGGCGGCTGAAATGGGACGATTTTAGGTTTGTGTGACGTTTGTATAAAAAAATAGTAGAGATTCTACTTAGGAATAAATGGGGAGGCTTTGCTCCGATCTTCTTACCATTCCAGGCCGGAGAGACTTTGTTTGGGGCTGATTTTACACCATGACATCAATTATCCGTCCTATGTTTTATACTTCGGTGGCTTTTTTCTACCGACTTAATGTTTTTTTAACCAACTGATCAGCTGAAATCCTCGTAGTAAACATATCTTATTAATATTTCATTTTTACGGTCAGCTCTCTAATGGCGTCAACACTTAACGATGCAAACGTAGGCCTACCCTATGATTAACATCTTATATATATATATACACTCAATTAGGCCTATATACATGCAAGTCTAATGATAGGCCTACATGAATATATAACATATACACATGCCTACACTTATGCTTCTTTTCATATGATGCTGTTCCTGCAAACATTACTACGGGTGCTTTAAGAACTTTACAAATATGAGCCATAAATTAGCTATTGCGACAGAAGAAAATATGTTAGCCATTAGGATGAAAGCTGAAGCCCGTCATTTAAGTTTAATCCAAGCCAAGCGACTGTAGCAGAGAAATGAAATCACAGCGACTTAAGTGCTTTATTAATTAATGGCCATGACCATCTTCTAGACAACGATAAAATATTCAAATGATTCTCGTTCGGGGAGGGGTCGTTCGGAGGAGGGGCGGCCGCTCGGGAGGGGGTCGCTCTCGGTTCGCTAACGCGTTTTGCTGGTTCGTTTCACTAAAGTGCTCGCTAAGCTGCTATTTAATGTGCGCCCTTTCGTGTTCGTCAATGTTCGCTCTACCTAGGAGTAGGACACACCAACACACCAAAACACCAACGCTTCACTAGTCTTATAATTTTATATGGGTGATCGGTTGCTAAGGCTCGTTACACCGTCGTCAAGGTTAGGCCACGATAGACAGTGTGTGAACATCAGCGTAGATCACTTGGTGTGGTCACGTGACACCCTCGGCAGAATACATAAAAAACAGAGAAGAAGAGGAGATGGAGGTATCAAACAGACATAATAAGACGAGTCTTAAGATGGGTTGGAAATGGTTCTTGTAGCGATTAAGTCCTGATTATTAATAGACCTAACATAAGCCTAAACCTGCGCAATATGCAGGCCATATTATAAACGGATTCAGCAATTTTTAAACAATCCTCTGAGACTGTACTTAGTTTTATTCAGACAGTCGTTGCTTCTAGGAAATCACTAAACCGATTCTTTGGTTGCCTAGTTTTTGAATATCGTTCTGCGTTTGACTAATTGCTAAGATGCTCATTGATCGAAATAAGTGCTTTAGAAAGGAATCACTATAATTATCCGTCTGTAAATGAATGACTTCTGTGAATCTGAAGATACACTTCAGTTAACAGACACAAAGAATATCTGCCAAATCATCTATAGTTGACAATTGTTCTCTGTTGTCTACTATCAGAGTTGTTTTGAGGAAGGATCGAGAATGCTGGAGAACTGGATGAAACGACAGATCATCGACCAGCTCATCCCTGGGAGCATTGGCCTAATCATCCCTAAGGTCATCGGCCTAATATCCCTAAGATCATCGATCTGATCACCTTAAAGATAACCTTTAAGATCATTCTTTAGATCACCCATACGATCATCTTTTAGATCATTTTCAGATCAACTTTATGATCATACTTAAGATCATCTTGAAGATCATTTCTAAGATAGTCATTAAGATTATTCTGGAGATCATTCATAATTTCCTTATGATAGTCAACATGATCATCCTTAGGATCATCTTACGACTGAAACTCGTTAAATTTTTCAGTTCCAATCAGATCAAGGTGCTGCAAATGGCTGGCACCAAACGATCAGTTATAGTGGACTGCGTAACGATTATAAAAATAAATTCCAGCTACGCCACGAAGCTTCCAAAGGGAAGGTCATCGGTTTGAAAGGCAATTGGCGCTTTAAGAACTTCACATGCTTTAGAAAATCTTAGTTGTAATTCTGCTACTTAGGCGTAATTATGTTCGCATTTACTTGAAAGTTCCTAGTGAAACCTCTGATAACTGCAGACTTGTAGCCAATTCTGTCAACTTACAGTGTAGTAAAGCATCTGTATAGGACTGTACAATGATTGCATGCAGCTCCGGAACAGTATAAGGAGTTCAAGGACGAAAGTTTATAAATGATAGTCTCACAGCAGCATATTAGAAGTAGAACTTATAGCTTAGTATCATTATTATCAGGCTGCACATAAAATATCTTAGATAACATAATGAAAAGGACGGAACCTCATCAGTGTTTGACTGAAAAGTAACTAAACGACCCCGGCTGAAGTCTACGATGACGATCGGGAATTAACTGTTGATCTATCCCTATTGGGTTAAACCTTCCCAACTACCGACATATAATATATTCAGCCTCTTTTAGCACACCCCCTGCTGTTTGGTCTACAAATACCGTTGCCATTATTATTTGGATGTCGGCGATTGCGCAATAAAACGTCTGCATGTTACGTCAGCATACACAACAACATAACCGTCAACTTCGGTCAATACAAAAGTCTCATTAGTTAAGTCGTTAAATCCCAGGGTCTTTGCATATACCGTGCGATATGTCCGTTCAGTCTTTCGTTTAATCCATCATGCGTAATCGTAATGTAGTTATATAAAATTAAAATTTTATATAAAGTCTCCTCAAGAGAAACGCGCTAGAGGCGCAAACGTTCGCACAAGTACACATTATGTGAATGCATGCATACGTCATCTATGCAGACAAGTCGTTGCTTACCTACAAGCATACATGTACGTTTCATCATATATTCATATAAACATCCAGATATGAAATGCATATCTGCATACATATAAACTATACCACCTTTATCAGCTATATATGATGGGTCAATAAATAATTGAGCAAATCACCCAATCGGTCAAGCGACCAGTCATTCAATCACTCAATCAATAAATCAATCAATCGATCGATCGATCGATCAATCAATCGATCTATATTGCATCTCGCACTTTATATTACTTGTTGAAGATCGCGATTGTATTTTTGCTGAAGTCCAGTCGTCTCCCAATCGATAGCGAATCGAGCATCATATTGGTTTTAATAAAGTCCCTCGAAGGGAGCGTAGAGTCCCATGAAGGGAGCGCAGTGCCCAAGGCAGGGCACTGCGCTCCCTCCTCCCTTCCGTCCATCTAAACACCAAAAACAGTAATGTGGCTGTGGATAAATCATGAGAGATGCCTCATTAGATCCTAACCAAACAACGCTCCAGTCTCTGACAAACTGCGCTGATCTGGCAGACACTGATGTCCTAAGGGACAGATATATGTATAGATCTATGGACGGAATTGATGGATGGATAAATGAATATATAGATGGATGGATGGGTGGATAAATGAATGGATGGAGGAATGGATGGATGGACGGATTGCTGGATAGATAGACGGACTGACCCGCCGGACTGATGGATGGATGGATGGATAGATGTATGAAGAGACAAACAGATGAATAGATGCATATATGGTTGGTGGGTGGATGGATGGAATGGATGGATGGACGAATGGATATATAGATGGATAGATGTACAATCTAGCAAGATGCTCATTGATCGAAACTCACACACATCCATAAAGAGATGAAAAGACGCATATATGGTGGATGGATGGATGAATATACCTACTTCTGGTCAGTAGATTTGAATTGATCGATAGATAGTTAGACACATATTAACATATTAAACGGATGTATTGAATCAGTGGATTTGCGTCATTAGAATCAACGGATAGACACATAGAGAAACAAGCAGACAAAGACTTGCATGCAAAGATAGATAGAAGCAAACTGAAAAGCTGAAAGACTACATCCCTACGTTTGCTACTTAGTTACCCTGTTGTTGTCGTCGTCGTTGTAGTTGTCGTCGTCGTTGTTTTTGTTGTTGTTGTTAAGAGTGTTAGTCGTCATCAGTCGTCTGAAGTCGGACTTCTCTTATCTTCCTGTGGTGTATCGAACCAAATTTATGCAGACGACACCCAGGCTTATGTTCACTGTCTTGCTGCAAATGCGGTCGCTGTTGCCCGCTCAATGCAGTTTGCTATAGACTCCCTTGGTGGCTGGATGTCGTCAAATCGGCTTCGTCTGAACCCATCCTAAACGCAATTTACCTGGCTTGACACAAGACAGCTGCTGGCCAAAATTGACCTCTGTGCCCTCTCTGCCCAGATTCCCCTCTTCACTTTCTCCGCCATTGTTAGGAATTTCGGGGTCACTTCTGACCAAGAACTCACCTTTGCTCAACATGTCAATAATGTCTCTCGCAATTGCTTTTACCACCTTCGCCAATTGCGAGTAATATCTCGCTCTCTTACCCTCAGCGCCGCAGCTACTCTGGTTCATGCCTTTGTTACCAGTCGCCTTGACTATTGCTCCTCAATATATGCTGGCCTCCCTCAAATTCGGATTGGGCGTTTGGAGCGGGTTTTGCGTGCGGCTGATTGGTGGGATTCCCAGAACAGGTCAGGTATCCGAGTACATGCGGTATGTCCTACATTGGTTGCCTCTACCCCAGCGCATCTCATTTAGGGTATCTGCCTTAGTTTGACGCTACCTCAGCGGTACTGCGCCTGCTTATTTGCAGAAGCTATGTCGCCCTATCACTGTCAGTAGTAGTAGACGACCACTTCGCTATGCAGTTCATGGCCACCTGATCGTCCCTTTTGCACGAACTTCCATAATGCAGAATTGGGCTTTCTCGGTCGTGGCACCTGGAATGGACTTCCCATAGCGCTGCGTCTCCCACCTAAGAACTCATCATCTTCATATTTTACGCCTCTCTTAAAACTGTCCTTTTCAGCCGAGGATTAGGCCGGGAGCGCCTCTGAGTAGATATCTTGAAGGGGCGCTATATCAAGTATTTTTGATTGATTTGATTGATTGATTAAAATTAATAGACCGAGGAAGGGTCAAAGTCTTCTTCGTCATCTATAGATGTCTCGGTTACTTCACCTCATAATAATAATTATGTCGATCCACAACTAACGCCATATATTTTAATAGCCTCACCGATGAAAATATTCACGAATGATGCTGCCTCTCTCTCTCTCTCTCTCTCTCTCTCTTTCTTGCTCTCTTTCTATCTCTCTTTCTTTCTCTCTCTCTCTCTCTTTCTCACCCACCCAAAACTCACACACATCCATACATTATATATTCCACGCCATGCTATCCTTGAATCATCTTTCTGAAAATATTTTGCTTTCTCAGCCTCAGTCGCTATCTCTGTGCCTCCGTCTCTGTATCTGTGCCTCTGTCAATATCTCTGTCTCTCATTGAACGTGTTGCAGAAAACGGAGAGCTGTATCGGCTGATGCTCATATCGCTGTTGGCACCAAATAAATGTTTATAATAATATCTGCGCACGTTTCGATTATATAGACATAGCATTGCAATCGAGATCTCCACTCACTGCCTCTCTGTCTGTTTGTCTATGTCTAACTGTCTGTCTGACAGTCTCTCTCTCTCTTTCTCCCTTTTTCTCTCTCTCCCTTCCTCTTTCGTTCTCACTCTCCCCCTCTTTCTCTCTCTTTCTATCTTTCACTCTTACTCTCTTTCTCTCTCTCCCCTCCCTATTTCTCTCTCTCCCTCTTTCTCTCTCTTTCTCTCTCCATCTCTCTATCCCTCACTCTTTCTCTGAGAATTCTCTCTCTCATTCCTTCTCTCTTTCTTCTGTCTCTCTTTTTCTTTTTCTATTTCTTTTTCTTTTTCTTTCTCTTCCTCCTTCGTTCTCTCTCTCTCTCTCTCTCTCTCTCTCTCTCTCTCTCTCTCTCTCTCCCTGTCTCTCTCTCACTGTCTCACAGACAAACACAGGCACACAAATATAGCCACGCAGGAACGCAAAATATCGAAATGCATAAGCATACTTCCCCTACCCTTATAAGTATGAAATCCATGAACCGATAGACTTGAAATTTTACTTACTGAAAAGTCGCGGAGATTGACATCCTGTGAGACTATAGATTGGCGAATTGTGGATTAACTACACTGGACAAAAGAAGACGCGAAGAAGATCTAACGGAGACACACAAGCTGATGACGAGCAAAGAAGCACCATCATTCTCGAGAATTGTCCAGCTGGTTACAGTGGCGTAGCGAGGCAAAGCGCCGCCTGGGGCGAAGGTACAAAATGCCGCCCCTGCCTATTTTTCCATCACTTCGTTCTTGTATATATAGGCCTACCTCGAGATGTGCACAAGGAGATAGGCATAGGGCGCCTGTTTTGAGTGCTTTCCTTAAGCTCTTATATACATTATGATTATTCTATTCAGTATTCAAATAATTGTTGGGCCTACAGCTAGTAACAGCATCAGCATGCACTGTCGACATCAAAGCTGTATGTCCTTTGACTAATTAAAATGCATTATCATCAGATATAAAGATATGAATATAGAATAAGATTGTATTAATTGAGTAATTAACCAGTTATAAAACAAACAAATAAAGCAAGCCTCACAATAAAGTTACTAAACATCTTGCAGGCTAGATCGAAAATTATAAAAATTAAATTAAAATAAAACAATACAAATCATAGGGCCTATTCTTTCTCTATACGTATTGAACAGAAAGTCCTAGGCCTAAACAATAATTTAATCATAGTGAGGACATAGTAAGTATGGTACTTAGAATAGACTATATACATTTTCGTAATGAATGAATGAATGAATGAATCTATCATACGGATTACGGTACGGTCTCATACTTTCATTGTACCTGTCAATTGTTACAATTAAAAAATTTACTTTTCTTGCTTTTCCGGCCTGCAGCAACATTACTAATAACCTTGTCAAAGTTAATTGTGCTTGTCAAAGAGCGTTCAATTGGTAGAATTGCTAAATTGGAATGTAGTGAATCTCTAATTGTGGGTCTTAAGTAGGTTTTAATTGGATTACTCTAATTAGCTTTAGTTTTGAAAATCCGAATTCTGTTTAGGGAATAACTCTTTCATAAATCAAATTTATATTTAAGCAAAGATTGTCCCTAATTAATTCAACATTTTACTTAAGAAAGAATAATTTTTCATCAATCTAAGAATTTGAGCACCATTATAATTGCAAAAATTATTTCATTTTATAGGAAGACAGGGGCGGCATTGCCATTTTGCAGCGTACCTATTAACACTAGGTGCCATTCGAAGGTCCTTCTGTATATCGTATATGTTAGTTTCAAGTCGAGAAGAAGCAAGAAAGCATATGGTGCCTGGTTTAGACAAGAGCAGCAAGAATCTTGAAGAGTGCAATTTATACAACAAGAATTTTTTTTCCCCAAAATGCCGCCTCTAAGACAAGTGTCGCCTGGGGCCATTTTGAGCATTATTATTATTGCAAAATTTATTTCATTTGAATGGTGCGAAAGTCATGGCAAGATAGACAGAGGCGGCATTGCCATTTTGCAGCGTGTCCACAAAGCAAGCAAAATCAAAAAATGACAGAGATAGAATTCCATTGAGTAGCGCTTCTCTCCACAGACCCTCTTTCTATCAAATACGTCAAATTCTGAGTCTTACGGTAAAATATATGATCTTAATGCCAATGCGTTTCTATACTTATCTTGCAAGACACATAATTATACCCGTACAATGGCTGGACTGCCTTTCCTGCTTGACCGACCTTATAATTATGTCATGCAAGCATATCACACTTTGTATTCATAATAGTTTAAAATCCAGTATGGTCTCAACCTTTGTCCTCGACCAGGAAGTGACTTTTCTGAAGGCATATTAATAATCTATTGCCGTGTCTTTTCTGTCAACTGCAACAAATGCCAGTGATTTCAATTTCAGTTTTTCCCTCTGCCGCATTTGCTGTTGTTTGTGCATCTGTTAGTGATAGTAAGATTGACAGCCTCGATGTCCTCAATCACAGTGGACAGCATGAACGCGTTGTGCATGCAGCTGCTGTAGGTTTGTGGATGGCTTTCCAAAATGTGCTCCCGTGATTGCCTATTTCTGGGTGCGGTTAAAGCGTCGTTCTGCGTCTTCAGACGAATCTCTTCTTCTCTTAACAAGCACTTCGAATACCTTGCCTTTTAAGCCGTGCACCTAGAAGCTTAATTAAGGGACCTTTCTTCGTAACGTCGTGTTCTTTTAAGACCATAAGCTGTACACAATTTCTCTTCCAGGCAGTTTAGAACTGCTCTACTACGCCTGGGTGCATCTCCTTGTAGGACTATGGCGCTATATAAGTGCTTTGATTGAATTTAATCTTGTGGAATGAGACAGCTAAGGCTCGCGAACGTATGTTAAAAATTCAATTGCAAGCGAAGCTGAGTTGTATGGCTATAGTCATCTGATGCTGTATATAACGATATGTCAAGTTTTTTAAGTGATTTGCTATGTTTTTATGTAATTCGTGGCAATGAATTGGTTTAAGACAACCTTTTCTGATCTCATCATTTGATTCTTCTAATAAATTCGTCTGTTCGTGTATAATCGCATAAACTCGTATCGGAATTCGTCTGGAGTTCGTTTCATGTCTCGTGTCCACATCCTCGTAGCACGCAACGTATTTGCGTCCAATGCTCTACATTGTACAGGACACAACACGACTTACAGCGTCACATAGACTGACAGACAGAGACAGCCAAACAGACTATTGACAGTAAACGAGATTGACGTTCAGATATAAAGGCATAGGAAGACAGACAGCCTGGCCAGCAAATTGCATAAGCAGACATACACACAAGATAGATCAGAGGGACTAGGCAGCCAGGCAGCCAGGCAGCCAGGCAGGAGGGCACGATCGCTTCCTGGCTGAGTGACTGACTGGTTATTAGATTGCAAAGCTAATTTGTGTAGAGTCCGTTCTGTGGCTAATACAAGGCTCATGGCACGTCGGACTAATTTTCATCAAGGCAAGAAGAAAGAGAAGAAAAGAGAAAGAGGGGAATAAAGGAAGAGAGAAAGGAAGCAAGGAAGAATAGTAAGAAGGAAGAAAATGGAAAGGAAAGAAGCGGATGAAACTGATCCACAATAAGCAGATGATGTTAGGAATGGATGGTTGTTTATGCTCAAGAGTAACGTCACTGACGTTGACATGCCATGGCATTGAGTGCCTATACATGACTCGTGTTGATTTATTGTTCAAGCACTGGACTTTTTTTTCATTATGTTCGGCATTCAATTTCCGGTGAATCAACTGATTCTTTCTGACGACAGAAGGCGCCGTTGATACGAAGCTGACAAGTGCAGCTGCGTTGAACAATGCGAAGCATGGGTAATACTAAGGGAGGGGATGATCAACTGTAGGATTCTTGGCAATCTGGACCATCCAATGATCTTCAAAGATTCTAACTGAGCAACACAACAGCCAATCTTAGAATGTGGACTATGCTTAACATTGAACTTTGGATGGTGGTCGAGGTTCACATACTCGTCAAGACATAATGAATACACAGACCGTATGCAAGAGAGGACTGGCCATCTGTCCTCATATGCAGAGACTAAGAAAATGAAGTAGCCATATCTTCAGACAGGAATGTACCTTTCTCTGTTATCTATCAAGTTAGGCGTATACACAACTTAAATTTTTATTTTCATCATCATTCCATGGGCTCAGTACCCGCGTGTGTCCAATGCAACTTCGACACACACCAAGTCTTTCGGTCTTGCGCCTTCCTTGCTAACATGTAAATCTCCTCCTCACACGACTCTTTGATGTCGTCGATCCATTCCTTACATGGCCATCCTCTTGCTCTTCTTTTTATTCATACTCCCAAACACCACAGTCTTTACTATTCTTCTCCATTCTGCAAATTTTTCAAACAGGTTTAACTTTCGTCTCACTATGAGTTGCCCGATATTTCTGGTATTGCCTACTCTTCGTCTGATTTCCACGTTCGTAATCTTCTGCTCCCAACGAATTCTTAAGTTCCGTCTGTAACACCTCATCTCGAACGCTAGTAACCTGTTTCTGTCCCTCGTCTTAAAAGTCCATGTTTCGTCACTGAAATAGCAAATCATAATAGATTCATATATATTGCGACTGAGTGAGTTAAATCGATCGAGGGGCCTAGGGTCAAAGGGCATTCGGTACACGCGACCTTTCCTTTAGACATATAACTGTGTTATGGCTGCGTCGATAAGATTCCACTGCAGGGACTACAGACTAAAGGAAGACAAATAGAGGATGACTGTAAGAGGAGGAATAAGGAAAGTGTAATAAAAAGAGGATAAAAAAAGCGGGAGGAAACTGTCTGGAGGAATAAATCAGAAACAGATTGAGTGGGATGAACACGAAGCGTTGAAGGAGGGAGATGAAGATTGTGAAATTGGAAGAGGAAGACAGCGCATGGAATGAGAACAATTTTTACATTCACGGATGGAACAGGAGAGAATATTAGCAGGAAAGAAGGTGAAACTGGCAGTGGGAAAGAAAGAGAAACGGTTCAATGGTTACAAAAGAAGACTTGAGATGTAATAATAATAATAGTTTCAGTTTAATTTCAAACTGACAAACTGCAATATGATTGCAAGTACAGTATGAACGAATAGTGACATGTCATTACAGGAGTCGAATTTAACTGTCGACCGCCACGCACGGCGCCCATCACGTTATACATCTCATTTTTAGCAAGCGCCGCCGCCTAGCGAAAGAAGGAACGAAGTCAACCTTATACGGGGATACGGGTCTCGAACTCAGTTACTCAGCTCTGCGTCTCCGTGTGTTATTCATTACTCTGGGCTCCCCAGAGAAGTGAGAAAGAGACATTGAGAGAGAAAGACAAAGATAGATAGATAGCTAGATAGAGAGAATAGAGAGAGAGAGAGAGAGAGAGAGAGAGAGAGAGAGAGAGAGAGAGAAAGAGAGAGAGAGAGAGAGAGAGAGAGAAAGAAAGAGAGAGAGAGAGAGAGAGAGAGAGAGAGAGAGAGAGAGAGAGAGAGAGAGAGAGAGAGAGAGAGAGAGAGAGAGAGAGAGAGAGAGAGAATAGAGAGAGAGAGAAAGAGAGAGAGAGAGAGAGAGAGAGAGAAAGAGAGAGAGAGAGAGAGAGAGAAAGAAAGAGAGAGAGAGAGAGAAAGAGAAAGAGAGAGAGAGAGAGAGAGAGAGAGAGAGAGAGAGAGAATAGAGAGAGAGAGAAAGAGAGAGAGAGAGAGAGAAAGAGAAAGAGAGAGAGAGAGAGAGAGAGAGAGAGAAAGAAAGAGAGAGAGAGAGAGAGAGAGAAAGAGAGAGAGAGAGAGAGAGAAAGAGAGAGGAAGAATAAGAACCAGATGTAACAGAAATAATCAAATAATTGATGGCTGACGAAACTCTAACACGATTGTACCCGAGGTCATAAGGGGAGGAGGAGGAGGAGGACACGGTGGATACAGCTGTGGAAAACGGAGAAAGAAGAGGAAGGAGAGGGGAGGAGGAGGAGGATCAGGCGGACGACTCATTGAGGCCGGTTCTGAGCCTGGACTATGATCGCCTGAGTCGAGTGACCTTTGCCCTTTTGACTCCTGTAATAATTAGTCATCATGTTGTTCATGCTGTACTTGTACTCATACTGCGGTTTGTGAGTTTGAAATTAAACTGAAATTAAACTGAATGTATTATTATTATTATTATTATTATTATTATTATTATTATTATTATTATTATTACTATTACATCTCAAGGCTTCTTTTGCAACTATTGAACCGTTTCTCTTTCTTTCCACTGTCCGTTTCACCTTCTTTCCAGCTAATATTCTCTCCGGTTCCATCCGTAAAGGTAAAAATTGCTCTTATTCCATGCTCAATTGTCTTCCTCTTATACCAATCTTTATACCAACCTCTGATTCGACGCAGCGCTCGTGAATAAGCTCTTGCCCTGCGCATGGCTTTCAAGTGGCGCTCTAGACGTTTCGAGACTATGATTGCGAATATCTAATAATGAATTATTTTTATTATTAATAAGCACTTCTATTGCGCCAAGATTTGATGCCAAGTCCATCAATCGATGGCGCATCAAATCCGCGCCGCGATCAGGTCAATTTCACGAGGTCAGTCAGGCGAGACAAAGAGACAGCCTACTGGGGGGCTATGACAAATAAGACACACGATGAGATCACTGGGAATTTATAAATATTTTCTTTATATGAACATCTTCTTCTGCAAATGAATGGAATGTCGTCAGATGTCAACTACAATGACAGTGAATTAATTTTGAATTTGTCACGAAATCTATACTGGTGCCATATTAGAGATGCAGAGAGCGACATTCGGGAGTTGAGAACAATCTTTACGGGTTATTTTGGGATAGGAAAAAAATATCGCTTGAGGATTATTGATGATTTCAATTCTCTCTGGAAGTGATCGCTTCATGCAAAGAATGTCGATCGGGAAACCATAAAGTACATCCGCCAGAACTTAATTGAAACTTATGGACAATTCTTCTTCGTTTTTACAAGTAGGAATTTATACAGATAAACATGCACAAATGCACACAGTTACATGGCAGAGCTATGACTGTATGGATGGCGATTGAACACACATAAACATTTTATAAAAGATAATTGGTGTCTGCAGGGGCAGTGTGCCATTTGGCCATATATCTCCTCAGGCTCTATATTCGCCACTCTGTTGATTTAGTCAATATTTGGAAGTATTCTTTTATGTCCTACAGTCTTTCCCTTTCAGTAGGAATGGGAAGACTTAAAAGACCATTCGATGCACACTCGTTCCTTTATATCATGTTGCCTGTTCCTCTCATCCTTTCTTCCGTTTAACCCAAAGTAGTGTTTAGGATATCATACTAAGTGCCTTCGTTAGTGGAGAGAATCGATTTGAGTAGGGCTTGTTAGGTACTCACATGTTAGTAGTTATATAAAGGGGTTTCACGCGATTTTCCCGCCAAAACGTGACGTCACCTAATGAGCGTACACACACGTACGGGCAGACGTACGTACACGGACAAACAGACATACGCACACAAAAGGCCACGGACACACACAGACACACACGCATATACGGACATAGACACGCCCACTAGTCAATCATCTAATTACGACTTTTCTAGCGCTCCTATGGCTGAAGCAGCGTATATATACCCCTTTCGACGACCCTTGTGGGTTCCTAGTGCCTCATACCAAGAAATCAGCTGATCTCTACCCAACTATGCGAGGCCGGGCTTCAATCTGAGCTTCAAAGATGGATCTCCTCAATAATCCAAAGTATATAACTACCGAAGTAATGCAATCGATGTACATTATATTATATATTATGCGCATACAATATCTATATATCGAGAGAAAGAAAGAGACAGACAGACAGAGACAGAGAGAGAGAGAGCCAGAGAGAGAGAGAGACAGAGAAGAGACAGAGACAAAGAGAGACGGAGACAGAGACATAGAGAGAAACAGACAGACAGATAGACAGAGACAGAGAGAGAGAGCCAGAGAGAGAGACAGAGAAGAGACAGAGACAAAGAGAGACGGAGACAGAGACATAGAGAGAAACAGACAGACAGATAGACAGAGAGGGCGAGTGATAAAAGGAAAGTGGTTGTGTCTAATTTGCATAACCTTGAGCTACTGTTGCTTTTGTTGACTGGATTGACCGCAGTCGATATAGCGCGCGTTTAGAGGACGCTCCACTATTCCCAATTACCTTAACTTTCACATACCCCTCCTGCTTCCGCTCCTCCTCCTCCTCCTTCTCTTCTCATTTCACTTACTCTTCAACCTCAGGGTCTGTTTGTCTTCCTCTTACTGGATCCACTGACCACAGACCATTGAATTGAGTATCCGTTAAAAATGGACGCCACTCCACGCCGATCCATGAATTTTCCACGCATGCATCTAAGCTCATCGTTCCTGCAGCCTCTTCTCCCTCATCTCACAGATTTTAAGTCTGCATCTACGCCTCGTGTGATCTCTGTCTGTCTCTATGTCCGCTTGAATGACTGTGTTCATAGACATGCGCTGCAATTAGTTGGAGCCAGTCTCCATTCGACCTCAGACCATTTGCAAGTCTAATGGAAATGCACGTAGGCCTATGAATATATATATATATATATATACAAATAGTCATATGAGACCTCACATTTATTTAGACACAGCCGTCGACATATCTAGAGTATCCAGAATATATATATATATGCATGTATGCATGTGCGTGTGTGTATGCATGCGTATATATTAAGGCATGTATGTAGGCCTATGTATGTATGTACTTAAGTATATATGTGTGTACTGGGCATATGAGTATGTATGTCTCAATGTATGTATGTATGTATGTATGTATATATATATATATATGTATGCATGCATGTATGTATGTATGACGCATTCCTAAATTTGGCCATGTATCCGGCTATATGCTGGATGTGCTCCACTGGCTCCCCCTCCAACAGCGAATCTCGTACCGTACCATCTCTTTGGTATGGCGGTCCTTGCTAAGTCTCGCCTCTGCCTATCTTCGCAATATCTGTTACTCTATACTTCGAGTGTATTGGGTCGCCGCTCTCTACGTTCTATTGAGCGAGGCATGCTCATTGTCCATTTGCCCGTACAACTACTAAACAGAATCGTGCCTTTTCAGTGGTTGACCCCTCGCTCTAGAACATGATCCCGTCGGCGTTGCGGTTGTCGCCAAGGGTCCACTCAGACTCATTTTATACTTGCCTGAAATCTGTTCTTTTTAAACGTGCTGGAGTCGGGAGTGCTCCTGAGTAGTAGCCCTGAAGGGGGCCATGTAAATATCTGTAATGAATTAATATGTATATATCCATGTGTGTGTGTATGTGTGTGTGTGTGTGTGTGTGTGCCTGCATGTATGTGTTTTGTATGCGGTGTAGAGTTGAGGAGATTATCGATGGCTCTTCGTAGGTAGCCATTGACGCTGCTACTGATAACAATAACCGGAGACACTCGGCGTTCCTAGACTCAGAGCTGGAATCTCCAGCGACAGATTCTTCTGCAGCAGCAGCAGCAACATCATCCAGTAACAGAAGAAACGAACAGACGCACCCACGTGCATGATGCTCTGCATAAGAACCTCTGGCTGTTATCTTGATGTTTGATCATCGATCTGCTATTGACTTTTGTTAAACGGATTTGCTGTTGATCGAATATTTTATTGGCTAGGGTCGTTCAGTATAAAATAGTTGGCATTGTATCTTCTACTCAGTCTTGTCGTAGGCCCCTGTCTCTCTTTCTGTTTATCACTTTCTTATATATTTAGTTCGTTCATCTTTTGGCTAGCAACTTACAGTCCATTTGTTCTGTAGATCTCCCTGAATCGCCCTATGTCATCGACGAATTCACTTGCCAATGCCGGTGTGTTTTCATTTTCTGCCAGTCTGCCTGCATGCCTTTCTGCCGGTCGGTCTGTTTGCCAGTCCTTTGGGTAAACAGCTGCGCATTTTGCTATACTCTCGAGAGCCAATAAATCTTCGCAGACTCCCTCGCATTATAAGAGATAACTGCACTAAGCAGACTGTCGCCATTTCGCGCTGACGTCGATGTTTGTTCTTCACTCAAGTGTTTGCCATAGATATGTCTCAGCCTCCCGAACGTTCTTGACCGCAGCGAAGATATGTCGACTTTCATTTATCAAAGTGACCAAATATTTTCTTAATTTTCTGGGAACCTTCAAGTTGATTATCTCTCTCGCAGAAGGCGCGTTGAATAATGATACCCTTAGCAGAAGTTTCTATTGCTAAAACCCGGTCAGCGGGACGCCGCGGATCAATCTCTCGAAAGCAAGGTTCTGTGTTCTGTTCGTCACCTTCCCTGCACACACGTGGGCGAGGAAATGTAACGTCTGAGACGCAGTGATTTGCAGCTTCATGGAATGAAGGAAATGCGCGATCATCTAAGACTTTATCATCCGGACGTAGTTCACGTAGCGTGTTGTTTACGCACGATCTAAATGTGCGAGGATATACTAGGCCTTTGTCATAACCCGAACAAATCAGGCCTTTCTGTTCGCGTGATCTCAAATTATGAAATCTTCTCACTTATATGACTGTGGCAAGATGGCCGATTGGTTAGATTGGTCGGTCCGTAACGCTCAGTGTGCAATGAGTGAGCGGGTTCGACCCTCGTCCGAGGCGTCACGGTGTAGGGACCTTAAGCAAATCCTTCGTGCACAATTGCTCTGCAGTACATCTGCAATTGCGCCGTCGAGGCGTGTGTGTACTTCTAAAAAAAAATTAATTAATTATTAATCCTATGATTGAATAACTCCGAAGGTCAAACGAAATGTTAAGTGTAAAGGCAGCACTTCGATTGATTAGAATGAAGTCGGCAACTTTATATATACCGTACGACATTGAATAATACGCACTATCATGATGTGACCATAATGCCATCACTCAGAGGGCGAAATTAATATAGGCCTATACATAATGTTGCAGCGACGGCTCAATGCACATGTTACGATGACTTCTGTTGGCCATCTTGAACGTCATCGTAAATTTGTAGCTGTGACCGATTCTCTACACTCTACAGGGTTCAAACATAGGCACAAAGCTTAAGAATTAGAATTGAACTAAAACGTAATAGGCAATTGGTAATAAAAGACCTCGTATCCGACAGATGGATTCCAGCATTTCGCTACAGATGCAGTTTGTCTGTTAAACATCTTTTTCAAATGCGCTACAATGTCCTCAAATGCAATAAATAAACCACATACATCTGTAGCTCTGGGAGAGTGTGTTCATGACTGTGAATATTATAGCTCTCTTAGGATTTAACTATATATAATTATTCCATAATTGTCTGAATTATTCACAGAAGCGTCGATCCCGAAGGCGAAACACTAAATTTCTGATGGCAGTGTCGACAGAGGATCTAGACGCGTTGACAGCCGGACAGTCGACCGCATGGGACCTACATTAATACTCAGACATGGACAGAATATCCCCACTCTGTTGACGTAGTCCAACAATTAACTGATACACTGGCAGTATGATGGCTCTATAGCGATGGGGTCAATATAAAGGGCATGATTGATACCAAATGGCATAATTTCCAGCAACGAAATATTTTTTGGTGATTGCAATATGATTGTAATAGTAGCAGTAGAAGAAGCAGTAGTGGAAGGGGAAGTAGTGGAAGTAGTAGAAGTGGTAGTAATGGTAGTTATAATAATTATATTGTTCCTGCAGGGTATTGGAACTTCTACTGCTGCTATAATATAATATTCGAGTCAACATTCGATGATCACTGCGAAGCAGATCCATTTTCTGGATAAATCGAAGAAAATCCTATCAGCTCAATATCCCAAACGTCAGTCCGCTAATACAGAGAGGAAGTCAATGGTGGATATACGCAATTTCAAAGAACTCGACAGAACTATGGATTCTGTCATTAAATTGTCAAAGTTATATGAGAAACCAAGGAAAAACGAATAGTTGTGCAAATAGGCTAGTGACTTTGTCATTGGTCTACTTGCATTTATTCAGAAATTTAAAAAAATTAGGTGAGCTCAGGCGGGACACTTAAAATCATCCATCGGGCCAAATGGTGAACCTTTAATCGTAAGTCGCTCTATAGAGAGTGCCCACTGGGAAAAATTCATTATTCGATGGATTAAGGAGCAGTAACCATCCAAATCGAACCTCTTCAGCATCACAAAGGAGTGACCAGATAAAAATTAATTGAACAAGCGAATTTGCCCAATTGTACGAAGAGCAGCGATTTAAATTTGCTCAGGAGCTATAGTCCCCTATGTTACAAAAAGTACTTACAGTCTTGGGTGGATTTATGCAAGGTCATTTCATTGTGTTTTTTTCCACTCAGTACTACACCCCGCTGAGGACCTTGGATAGTAGAGTAAAAGAACTGAAAGTTGAGAAATTGTCAACAATGCAACGCTGAATATCGTCGGCTTGAAGATGTAAACATAAAATCAAATGTGCACACATAATGTTGCACAGATTCTTAAGTAGGCCTATACGCATGTTTATGCGCTCTTATATGCATAGAGTGGAGTGGCGTTGATGCCCATCCATTGACAACCAATCTAATCTATAAGAAGTGTCTTATATCTGCCTATTATATTATCTGCAGTATATAGCAGTGCTTAATTCTGCAATATTTAATGCGACGTTTGTCAGTCTGAGCGTCGTGCGTATGTCCAAGTATCAATTTTTTTCTGGTTGTCGTAGCTAGAGATAGAGAGCCGCCTGTCGTCCCTGGCATACGTCGTCCCTATTATTATTATCAGCAGAGCATATCGACCGATTCTTGGAGCGAGGCAATTCGTTGGTGTTGTTTCCCTATGATATAAACCTCCTTCAACCATCGACATGACTCGCGCTAGAGCAGTCTAGTCTTGTTTCCGTCGCAAATGTCTGCGTGTACTTCTGCGTCACGAAATGACCTTCTGAACCCGACATATTTGCAAATGCAAATGAATAGGATGCCCGGATGAGGAACTCTCAGGACTACTTGCCAGTCGATCGATTATCCAAAGCGTCGCTTACTGAATTTCAACAGAGTCGCTTCTTTATCGCTTCCTTTCGTCTTCTTCTGAGATTTTATCTTTTACTTTTCTATTTTCATAAATTTCTGTTAAGTGTGTCATTTATTTACCTGATTTATTCTACTAGCATTCGATAGTCTTCCGTTTATATCTGGTATGATTTGGTGAATTTTAGTCTTATTTGATTTCATTTCTGTTGCTGTACGGTTGTTTTTTGTCAATTTTTATTGTTATTCATATTATTTCTGCTGTCTTCTTTTCTTCTTATTTATCTTTAGATTTCCAGCTCTTTCACTCACTTCTTCTTGATTGCCATTCGTTTAAACACATTCTTTCCTATAGCTTTATGGCCATTCCTATAGTTCAGAGAAGGCGTTCCACTCCATTAGTTCTCAGAGTCGTTTGGTATCCAGAAGGAACAGAGCAATTGTGACAGAATCCGTCCCTTCGACCAATCCTACCAAGCGACTGTGCCCCTCTCCCCAATTGGCTTTAAGCCTCAAGAAATTTCGTCCGTCGGAAACCCTTGCCTTTACCTTCGATTTCAATTTGCATAGACGTCGACGAGTTTTTCTAAAGATGTAAATCCCGCAAACCGGTCAGTCCGAAGTAATTGATTAGACGCAGCTGAATCGATTCAACCTTTTCTCCCACCAACGTGTACCCCGTCCGCTTCTCTACACCCACATCACCCCCAAACCATGAGCTTGGTGATCTATCCCCTCTTCTACCCTTACGTGGAGATAAATAACAACGGAAATCGAAGATGACGGGCGATTTTTATCGCCACGATATTGACTTCAATCAAGTAATGTGACTTTCTAGGCATTGATCTACCATCCGTTCATAAATCACGGGGATCATCCATGGATCATCCAAGGATCATGCATGGATCATGCATGGATCGTTCATCGTCGCTCATGGTAATTTGGTCATTTGCAGATTGGTTCTTGGCTCAGGATACAGACGGAGAAAGAAGACACCCCACTATTGATAAGCAATTGATAAGCCTTGCTCTGTTGATTATTATTAAGACCAAGCTCTAGAACTCTCCATTCATTATTTCATCCCAATAGAATGAAATCAACCATACGATCCACCACAAGGAAGTCTGCTAGTGGGGACCTCAATGTTTTGTAGAATTTTCTTGTGCAGGTTCGCAACAAAGACGAATAAACAGCAATTGCACAATTGTTTGTTTCCCAGTTTAATTAACTATTTTTCTATAATATAGAGAAATAGCTGATCACACTGGAAGACAAACAATTGTGCAATTGCTGTTCATTCGACTTTGTTCTTCCTCTGTTCCTTATTCTTCCTTGCCAAAGTATGCTTGCCACTATATTTTCATTATATTTCATTATATTTATAATGTCATCAGTAAGCTTGTATATATTATTACTTTCCTCAAGGTACAATTGATAGGCCTACTTTTTAATTATTTCTTCCTCCTCGTCATCTTCTCTTTCTTCGTCTTCTTTTTGTTCCTCTTGTTCTGCTTTTGTTGCTTTTTCTTCCTCCTTATTTGTTCTTCTCAATAATCATAACTAATAATGTTATTTTGTGCATACGATATCTTCATAGACACCGCTTGTTCCATAGTTTCGTTTATATTGGTGCTGTCCTCATTTATTTATTATTGCCACCATTATTAATAAATTGGGCTCTGGTGTTGTCGTTGTTATTATTATCATTGTTGTTATTATTATTATTGTTATTCATATTGCCACCATTATTAATAAATTATGCTCTTGCTTTGTCGTTGTTTTTGTTATTATTACTATTCTTAATATTATTATTATTATTATTGTTAAATCAAATCCAATGAAAATTAAATATCCTTGAAGAATTGTTTCGGACCAAGTGCAATCATCCTTCATTTTGATCATTTATTTAACGGCATAATTATCTACATAAAATATCATATGATGATGACGATGATGATGATGATATTATTATTATTATTACTATTATTATTATTATTATTATTATCATTGTTATCATTATTATTATCATTATTATTATCATTATTATCATTATTAATAGTTTTTTTACTCGAGACAGTTCTTATTCCTCAGGTGATAAACCATGATAAAAACAAATTACCAAAGTTAGAAAAATTGGGTTATTTAGAACGCTTACGTCTCCAACGGTTCAGGCATAAAGAAAGTACCGAGAGATGGGACAGCATTGAAGCGCAGGATGACAATTGGCAATTATTATTATGATTAGTAATTTATTATGGTTATTATGATGATGATTATTATTATTTTTATTCATCATCATCAGCAGCAGCAATAGGGTGATTTCATATGAGTTTATACCAATCGCTCAGGCCATCAGAACTAGGCCCTCATCTGGAGAAAGGAAGATTATTTTCTTGAGCGCCAAATCCATCAGCTTGAGCGGCTGTTTAAAATAGCCATGCGTTATCAGCATCATCATCGGTTATGCGTTGTCATCATCATCATGATGATCATCATCGTCATCGTCATGGTCATCGCATCGTTATCGTCATCGTCGTCGCCGTCGCCGCCTCGTTGTCATCGTCGTCATCATCATCATTACCATTATCATCATCATCATCATCATTATTATTCTACCCAAGTTACATATGACCCCTCAGCATTACAAAATATTTAATAAGGTGACGTGCTTGAATGGGACTCTAGTCCTCTCTGATTGCCTAACTGGTGTAATACACGCATGTATTGCACAGATCGATAGTATTGAAGCGATTGATAGTGGCCATGGGCTAACGTTCTTAGAGTTAAACGATATTCCAATTATCTTCCGATGTTTGAGCAAGGTGGCAGATGCAGTTGATGAGTACACGGCTCTCTTAGTTTATCGGGTCCATGGTTGCACAGGCCAAGGGCAAAGCAGTAGGCCTACGATAACAAAATATCAGCATATTTCATATTTTTATTTTACCTGCTATTTCTGTAACACCCGCGAATCTACGAGCTACGAATCTACTGCAGTCACATCAGTAACGGTGTGGACCTGTGAAAGGCAGTTGCCACGCTCCCACGGGATGAGGGTCACGCCGTATGGACGTCTCACAATAAACCTACAGAGTCGACTCCATTTGGATGATTTCTCAGGGATGACGGATATGGTGAATTTATTTCAACTTTTGTGGTTAACATCGCGTGTCTAGTGGTACGACTAGGTCCAATGCCGCTTGCAATGCCACGCTAGCCATCCTCTTGGACTATACAAGTACTATCGTGCGGACCACATATTAAATTGTTCCAAGGCGAAGGACTGTTGCAGCGTGGCATGGTGGCCGATTGGGTAGAGCGGTTGCCCGTAACGCTCAGTGTGCGCTGAGTGAACGGGTTCGACCCTCGTCCGAGGCGTCACGGTGTAGGGACCTTGAGCAAGTCCCTTGCACACAATTGCTCTGCATTACAACTGCAGTTGCTCCGTCGAGGCGTGTGTGCACTTCTGAACTTAAGTGTAAGAAGGGTGATATCAGTAACAGTTATACTGTATTGTATTAATCTATCGTTATTTTGGTCTCAATGCACAAGCAGTAACGGGTAGCGCAATTACACCTATCACTCGCTGGATAGAAAGGCGATTGCTTCAACCTGGCCTTGCGGTAACTAGACTTTCTACTCGCAATTAAAGTCTCATAACCCTGTAGGATTTCCTACACATCTAAAAATAGAGCTTGATCACCTTTAAAGCATTTCTTCATTTTGTGCCGGACTACCTATGTGATATCTTCTGCATTTCGGCACTATAGCAGAAAATCGTAAGAACAGATGTCTATTTCTGCCCTCATCTAAAATATCAGCTACGTGTACCTGCGTCTCACAGTCTTCAACGATGTTTGGCGACTGTTCCGTTCTCTCTGTGCTTGGACCCACTGCATGGAATGTCTTGCTGACCATTTGCAGAATGAATGCATTTAAACCACAACTATAGACTTAGTTCTAAACAATCATATGAATGTCACTGACGTATTAAAAGCTTAAACACCGGCTTTTTTCGGCCTCAGATGTTTTACGGAATTACGGCGCTATTCAAACCGTTCAATTATTATCACTGTTCTCATTATCTAATCCTCTGCCTTCTAAAGTACCGCGACACCATCTGTTTTGTTGTTGCCATTATCATTATTGTCATTATTATCATTAATATTATTTATATCGTTCATTCTCATCACTCCTCCTACTCTTCATCATCATCATCATCATCATCATCATCATCATCATCACCACCATAATTATTATCATTGCTATCATCATCATTATTATATATTATATATATGTATATATATATATATAACATAAAGCTGTCATTGAATCCTGTGCATCTCCGTTTCCGGATTGTTCCTATCCAAGGTGCTAAAAATGAGACAACGAATTTCCAATTTTGAAGAGCGACTGTGACTCGGTGTGAAAGATTCCTGCGTTTTCGGTTGCAACATGGACCAAAATGATGATCTGACTGTGAAATATTAGCATCTTTCTTTTCCTTATTATGAGCTGCTTTGTTCTGCGTCTACCGATCCTAAATATGCGTATGATGCTGCGAATGAATCCTGCATCTTGTCATCCCGCGTCAAGCAGCGTCCCTGTACCAAGGTGTAATGGTGACTCCTTATCTGGCCATTATGCTCTTTGATGGCTGCTGGGATTTGGTTCTGGTGAAAGAAAGCTCGCCAAATTCCTTCGTTGGTCATTCGATGTTGCTGCTTTTGTTGTGTTGCCGTTACTTCACGAAAGCTGATCCTTGATGACCCTTGTGTTCTACTATGGCACTACATTCTCTGATGATATGTGCTTAGTACCTCTTCTGACATCCTGCTACTGATACTGATATGGGAAGAGCACGAAGCCTGTCTGCTGACTGTGGCCATTGAACGGCTAACAATCGGGGTTTAGCTTCAGAATCAGTAGGTCTTTCTGATTGGCATTGAAGTGCATGCGATATCAGTGCAATGTCCTATTCTCTGAGGGGGGAAATGTGTTCGATCTCAATATCCTCGAACTAGAAGTCTCTTCTACCAATGGATCTGTGACAGTTGCAGCGACATCGTGTGTTCGTGTGTGGGTGTGTGTGTGTGTGTGTGTGTGTGTGTAGCGTTTCGAGCCTTGTGATGATTTTCTTCCGAATAAATCTGTTTCTGAATGGATTTATCGAATGGATTTATCGAATGGATTTATCGACAGCCCTGCCTAGCAGTAGTGTTGCTCGCAGCTGTGTCAAATCTTCATGGCGATATTTTAGAACTTATTATTATTATTATAACTATTATTATTATAACTATTATTATTATTATTATTATTATTACTACTACTACTACTACTACTACTACTACTACTACTGCTACTACTACTACTACTACTACTACTACTACTACTACTACTATTACTACTACTACTACTACTACTACTACTACTACTACTGCTGCTGCTGCTATTACTACTACTGTTATTATTTTGCCATGAGGTACACATGATTACACAGGGACTTGAACATTATTTAAGAATGGTAATAAAATGTAACTATAATAATAATAATAATTATAGTAATAGTATTAATAATAATAATAATTATTATTATTATTATTATTATTATTACTACTACTACTATAATTTCGGGACTGTAAGGCTCTTTTAGTAAGTGCGTTGGAACGCCGATATAATTATTCATTTATTTGTTAATGAAACTGAGAGAGCACAACTCGCGGTACAAGACCATGCACAATATGGAGCTGAACATTGTTATAGTTCTCTGTTTATGTATGTCTGTGTGACTGTCTGCTTGTTGCTATTCGTTTGTGTGTCTATGAGAATGCCCTTCTTTTGTCAGTCCCTTGCACGTTCAGAAAGAAATACGGCGATATTATTTTGTGTGCTCTTGGCTTGCGCTCGCGCTTTTGTGTGGCCTGCTCTGCATGATTGTCTAAACCCCAGACTGTCGGACATTGCAACATCGCCAAAACGTTTACATATGGATTATGTTTCCATATGGATTATCTTTCCACATGGATTATATATTCATATGGTATACCATATGGATTATGTTTCCATATGGATTATCTTTCCACATGGATTATATATTCATATGGTATACCATATGGTTTACGTTTCCATATGGATCATGTTTCCACATAGAATATATTTCCATATGGTCTACGTTTCCATATGGATTATATTTCCATATGGTTTACGTTTCCAAATGGATTATGTTCCTCATGGATTATATTTCCATATGGTTTACGTTTCCAAATGGATTATGTTCCTCATGGATTATATTTCCATATGGTTTACGTTTCCATATGGATTATGTTTCCACATGGATTTTATTTCCATATGGTTTGCATTTCCATATGGATTATGTTTCCATATGGATTATGTTTCATATGGATTATCTTTCCACATGGATTATATTTCCATATGGGTTACGTTTCCATATGGATTATATTTTCATATGGTTACGTTTCCATATGGATTATGTTTCCAGGTATACGTTTCCATATGGATTATGTTTCCATATGGATTATGTTTTCATATGTATTATATTTCCATATGGTTTACGTTTCCATATGGATTATGTTTCCATATGGATTATGTTTCATATGGATTATGTTTCCATATGGTTTACGTTTCCATATGGTTTACGTTTCCATATGGATATCTTTCCACATGGATTATATTTTCATATGGTTTACGTTTCCATATAGATAATGTTTCCAGGTACACGTTTCCATATGAATTATATTTTCATATGGTATGCATGTACGTTTCCATATGGATAGCATATTTATATGGATTGCGTTTCCGTATGGGTTGCGTCGTCGACATGAACGTGGCTTGTCTCCATGAAATGGTCACGGATATATAACGTCACCACACGAGTAACATAATAAGGACCGAGTCATCGTTGTCTTCCATTACCTCGACTTCTAGGCTCTCAGTCTCAACCTGTCAGTCTCCACCTGCGACTGCTTTTGCGTGACTCTTGAGTAAATAATCGACCTAATGACTGACTTGCTTGTTTAAATATTCATCATTAATGGATCAACGTGCGAGAGACAGTAATGACAAAACCTATTATTTCTAGATTTTGCTTTTACGTTAAATAGCGGTTTATATCGTATTATTCAGCAGATGTGACTGTGAAGACTTGTATTTACAACAAGTGTCATAAAGTTGAGGATTACCGTCGCTTCATCCAGCCCCAGAATGGTCGCAATAAACTGGTCTTGACTCTTGAGATGAACCATTTCCTGTTTTCCACACGCCTTAGAGACTCTGAGCAACTTCTCAAACGAAGGGTCTTACCCAAATGAGTCATCGAATGTGCAATCTTTATACGAAAGACAATAACCTATGGATTAGCACGCTGAAAGTCTCCGTCATCTTACTAACGTATTAACAATAACAAGAGATTAAAAGCATCAACATAAACATTGTTGGTTGATTCATAACAATACTTGAGTTGCATCCATTTGAGCGTCAGAGGATTTAATATGATGTACAAAATTGTTTTTGTGACACTTGGAGAATTGTGTTCGGATTTCATTTTATGACATCAGAACACGGGACATTTGGCGTGGTGCCATCATATTTAGGTTAATTAAGAACGTAGAGGGATTAGATTAGCATGAAAGCAGATGTCGAATAGTAACAAAGTCAACTGCATGTTTGTTAAAAAAGACGCTTCGACCAATTGGCGACAAAGTCATGCCACTTACCTGCGACACATGCTAATCATCACAGCCTTGATGCCTTCATCAGTTCTTCACGGTTCAACCACACACTTCGTTTAACCCATTCTTCTTCCACCCCAATACTGTTCCGCCCTTCCGTCACTTCATCAATAAAATTTTAAAAACGCTTCTTTGCCATTGCTGCTCCGTCTCTTTGGAACAAACTAATCCAGTATTAAGACAAATATCCAGCTCATCTTACGAACTAACCCAAACCTCACCGTTTGCTATCTCCTCACTGGTCTTTCACTTAAAGCTGAAAACGCTGTCTTTCACTAATCCCGTCCTGATTCACTTTTTTCTCCACCTCGCTCGCTGTTTCAACTCATAAACACATCAACCTTTTTAGCCTTCTGACTGTTTGCCTGCCTGAGTCTTTGGTTCTTGACCCCCTGCAAATCGATTTTGTTTTGACTAAGTGTCTACAAATAAACTTCTTCCCTCGACTGCGCTTTTATGGGTGCTGTAGAAATTTCGATTGTACAATTACTATTACGATGTCTGTAGCTGAAGCGATTTCGATGTCAGAACTGGAGAATGGAGAGGCATGCCCTAATAACTAGGGACAAGTTCATTCCTGTGTGTAGGCTTAGGCTTAAGTATGGATGTTGTCATGCAATTCACGTATGTATGATTCGCATGAATTGCATAGGTCGGATAAAGTGTGCATCCGTGCATGTCTGTGGGTCTGTCTGTGTGTGTCTGTTTGTGTGTGTCTGTTGTGTGTGTCTGTTTGTGTGTGTCTGTTTGTGTGTGTCTGTTGTGTGTGTCTGTTTGTGTGTGTCTGTTTGTGTGTGTCTGTTGTGTGTGTCTGTTGTGTGTGTCTGTTTGTGTGTGTCTGTTTGTGTGTGTCTGTTGTGTGTGTCTGTCTCTGTGTGTCTGTCTGTGTGTGTTTGTCTGTGTGTGTTTGTCTGTGTGTGTCTGTCTGTGTGTGTCTGTTTGTGTGTGTCTGTTTGTGTGTGCCTGTTTGTGTGTGTCTGTTTGTGTGTGTCTGTTTGTGTGTGTCTGTTGTGTGTGTCTGTTGTGTGTGTCTGTCTGTGTGTGTCTGTCTGTGTGTGTCTGTCTGTGTGTGTCTGTTGTGTGTGTCTGTTTGTGTGTGCCTGTTTGTGTGTGTCTGTTTGTGTGTGTCTGTTTGTGTGTGTCTGTTTGTGTGTGTCTGTTTGTGTGTGTCTGTCTGTGTGTGTCTGTCTGTGTGTGTCTGTCTGTGTGTGTCTGTCTGTGTGTGTCTGTCTGTGTCTGTCTGTTTGTGTGTGTCTGTCTGTGTGTGTCTGTCTGTGTGTGTCTGTTTGTGTGTGTGCTTGGGGTTTTATTAATCTGGATATTTGTGTGTGCCGTCTGGTTGAGGATCTCTCAGTTTCTACGCATATGACTATGTGGCAGCATCAAGGAAGCATATGAAATGCAAATATTTAAAATCCAGTCTCAGAGGTCATCGTAAGGAGTTGTAGAACTGCATCGTATAGTTTTATTGTCTGAGATTAATAGACCTAATAAACTGCGCTATACAATCGCAGGAACAGATAAGTTGGAAAATGACGCCATATGTGGACCTCGTCGGAATCACATTCGGCCGGGATTCATGAGCAGAGGTCATGTCGTTGTCTTCGCTTTGTTGCTTTGTCGGAGCACATATTCATTACTGTTGTCAGAGATATTGCTGCTATTGTTTAAGACTTGCGTACATGTGGGTGTGAGTTAAGTCTTTCGAGAGCACATGCAATAAAATTAGACGATTCTTTCGACCTGTCTGTAGTAAAGTGTAACAGAAGTGTAAGCTAGCAGATATTTTTCTCTACAACTTAAAATTTGAAATCCAATATTTTGCCGAATGAAGTCCTGTTTATGATCAAAATCAATTGAAGCATTACGTTGGCAAATTGAAACAAATTTAACAGTTGACCCTATTGTCTTCTAACCAAAAAAGGTATCAGTTATTGTGATGTGTCAGTGAATTACCATGGACATTTCTTTAAATTAACTTAAACTTCCAGTAAACTTGTTTAGTTTATTGTTGAGATAGGGTATCATCTATTCATAATCGACTGCTGAGAGAGTCACTCATCCAAGATTGAGTCGTATATCCTGATGTTTGGAAACCACGTAATGATCTGACATCCTCAGATCAAATACGAATAAGATTATTAGAGTCTATTACCTGGTTGTAGAGTCTTTCATTTCCAGAATCAGAAATTCCTTATGTTGCACACATGTGAATCTTTATTTTGTGTGTGCTATAGGCTTATGGGTTCCTGACATGGGTTCATAGTGTAGTTCGCTACTTGCGAAATACTAGTTAGTGCGCTGTTGGTTTAAAGAATGCATAAAAAACGCACCTAAGTCCAAATACATGCGAAACGCTATGTTCAATACGATAGTTTGAGCTACGGAATTTTGATTATCGTTCTGGACTCATATGGTGATTCTATGATCCGACAGAATGCACCTGCTATTCCACTTGTTCAACATCGACAGGGAATTCTTCTGCTCGATGGAACAAAGCTTCAGCAGATATTGCGATTTGCGATCTCTTTGTTGGCTGACCCAGACAGGCACACAGGCAAATAGACTGTAAAAACAGATACTCACACAGACACAGACAAACAGGCACTCGATCCGGGTTGAACGCTTGCCTTTAAACAATTTATGTCAATGAAATTTCAAGAGATTTTCATTTCCATTTCGTGCAAGAAGTCTGCATTTATCTATAATAAACCCAACGCTATATATTTCTTGTATATTAGAAACGGGTGCAACAAGACACATGCTGTATTTAGCCTAAACCATGATGTACGCGCGGGTATTGGCCCAATGTAATCGAAATAAAATTCTTCTAGTGGCCCTGAGAAATTACGAACATTTACATTAAATCACCTTACATTTTAAAAATCAGCATGCCCAATAATATTATTGTTTGCAGTTGAAAGGATTAGATTTCGGTGAAAAGCAGTGACAAAAATGTGCTCACCCACCAGATCTGTTGCAACTTCACTGATTGATTTTCTGATTGATTGTCTCAGTGGCTTTCCTTGAGTCTGTATTGCTCCTGCTAGCATTATCATCAATGATGCTTGCTTTGTTATTTACTTGCGCGATCTGTTCTCGATGCCCAGTCCTTGCAGGGCATCTACTGCATACGTTTAGCATGTCTAAAATATTCCGTCTCTGAACTCATCCCTTGCAGATTTTACAAGTAAAACTGTTTCAACAACTGCAATTCGTGGATGTTTGTAGGCTTTCATTTTTTTCAGTTAGCTATTGATCACGTATCTGAGCAGTTTGGTCATTATTATTGTTGCTTATTAACAGTTTGAGAAGGACAACTGATGACAATAGTTTGGGTAACAAGTTCACATTTACCATGTAATTTGTCCCAGGATTCTCTTAATTTTAATAAATCTTAGATGTGACTATCAATGTCGTCTCTTTCTGCATCAATTATAGTTCAGAGACGGAATATTTTATCAGATTATTGATTCAGTATTAACTGAACTTCAGAAACGTTTTGTTGCATTGCCAAGTCTTTGCAATAAATTTGGATTTTTTGTGGAAGTTTCTACAAGAAGATGACTACAGTGTAATTTGTGAAAACTTTTGTGAAAGTTACTAAGCCGACATTCGCAAGGATTTAGTAGACGAGGTTGACTGATTAAAACTAATTTATTTGCAAAATATTGGCTCAAAAATTAATCAACCATTTCAGTTGTTAAATAAAGTGCACAAAATTTCGCTGCAGAATCTCATTCCCAATTCCATTGTTGCGATGATCATTTTTTGTCTTCCAGCTTCCGTTGCAAGTGCGGAGAGATCATTCAGTGTATTAAAGCGAGTCAACAACTATCAGCGGGCAACAATGTGTCAACACAGAGCCAATTGCATCAATTGGCAACTTTGGTCATTGAAGCGGAGTTGGCAAAACTTTATATTTTGATTCAATTATTGATTCTTATGCAAGCTAAAAGGCCAGAAAGGCCCCATTAACAATTAATTGAGAATATTAAAGTGGAAATAGGGCTTTTAGAAATAGAAATCCAGTTAATTAAACCAAATGTGTTTTGTTAATAAATTTTTTAACAATTACAGAAGAAGTTTGCAAATAATCAAAAGGTGGGAGCCCTTTTAGAAAAATTTCAAGAGTAGGCCTGGGTTATTGTCCTCCCTGTCCTCTCTTCTTAGTGGGCCTGGATATAGAACCCGACATATTAGCTTTAATCGACAAACAAACAGCGCTACAAGATTAAATGACGAATTCGGGTATAGGGAAATTGATTTGTGAGTCTATAATGACGTCATGTTTGTCGTCACAGTATTGACTGTCTTGAGGTATATGGAGACACGAAGCGTCCATTTTGTAAGTTCAAGCGAAGGTCGTCGGCCTTGTAGATTTTGGGAGTCAAAGGCTTACTTATTTCGATTTATGTTGAAAAATATATCAGGAAACTAATTGGAAATTATGAGTGCTCCAAGAGATCTCTTCAACAACACTGCCGGTGATTTCAGGGTCCCAGACAATCCATTGCCTGTGAGTACTGGCGGCTGCTGCTTTTATTTTTATTACGCATTCTTTCAATTGATGCAGCATACGAACAATTTCAGATATCTATATTACATTACAGAATGCGTTTAAGTCCGTTTGAGCAGTTATTAGAACTGATTTACAAACAGTTGTAGCAGTAACTCATGTTTTTCTAATTTCTATACCGGGTGAACCCGTTGGTGTTTCCTGTGTACGGCAAGCCTAATGGCTACGTTCAAAGTGCTAATAGATGTTAATGGGTCTCCGGTATACAGCCAAATGCGAAACGTCGCTGCTTGGCTAAATGATATATATGCATCCAAAGTCTTGTCATATGTCCAAGTAGACCTACATTCAAGAATAGCTGCGTGGTGTGCCAATGCGAAGACGCATTGGATTTAAGAACTTCATGCAGATGTGTAGCTAATGGGTCGGTTGCGCCCCATCCTACCTCGGATTATGTATTGCAGTGTCATCATTACTTGATCGTAGATCTCTTCATTCAGCAACACAGGTGTTCCACTATTCCATACTGACTTAATGCATAGTGAAAGCTTAATTCGTAATCGATATATAATTCTTGAACACATTTCCACGCGATCTACGACATGAATTATTTCGGATTCAATTACCCTATTCTGTAAGAGGTAGATAATTCTATTCAAGCGTGGCCTTGCTCTATCAAATATAGAATACATGTTACAATTTTTGAGGTATTGCTTTTATAAGTCAGCTCTACGATATAATAACAGTTACGTACTTGTTATTGTGCCATTATGCATGCATAAGAATTTTTTTAATAAATTTTAAATGGTATATATAGCACGCTTCTCATCTTTGTTTTCAGTATTTGAATCTCTTACGCAAATCAGCATCGCTTTAGCCAGCCGTGGTCCACATCGGACCCGGGTGTTAATCACTTACTATCAGATAAATTAAATATGGCGACGGAATTAGCGCGAAAACTTAGGGCAACACCGGATTTGTTCCTTTTAACACCGAATTCGGTTCAAGCTGTCGTATGGATTAATTTCTCGTTAATTTTGAGAAATGAGGAAAAGCGTTAGGTCAACGATAGATCACAAGGGACTCCCGAGTCTGAATAATAAAATTCTTTCTCCAGGTGTTATCTAATTCTAGTCCCGATCATAGATTGCTCGCTTTCTACAACAACTCTCACACGAGTGGCGTTACTTAGTCCTCGCATTAAAAAATTAGGCCTTGACCATTCTCGTTCTCCTAATTAGCACCCTATCTTAAACCTCCAGGTCTTCATTTCGGAACTTGTTGAGCGTACAGTTCATCACCGGCAGCGGTCAAATTATGTGAAATCTATTGCTCTTATCCCTCAACTTCAGTCTGATTTCCACCGCCTCCATTCTACTGAAACAGCTGTTCTTATGATAGGCAGGGTCGAGGCCCAGCAAGGACCGCCACAACCAATGCAATGATGCGGTACGAGATCCGCTGCTGTGGAGGGAGCCAGTGTATCACACCTAACATATAGCAGGAAACGTGGCCATATTTCGGAATGCAACCGTACATCTGGGAGGCCAGCATAGAGCGGCTGTAAGCTAGTCAGAGGCGATTAGGAAGTGGACGAGTGTCGTGGAGGCGCATGAAGCAAGCGAACAAGCAACAGTGTTGAGCTGACGCAACGGGTAATATGGATCACGGCAGAGACAGTGAATATGAGTAACCGAATAACAGAGGGAAAGATAAAACGGGAAGTGAGCAGTAATTGCGGTTATGTCCAGCTTCATAAGCTGCTGTCTAATGCCTGCCAGAAAATTTGGGTCTTTGAGGGATTGAGCCGCATCCAGGTCTCCAGGACACCCATATCGTGACTCATTGCCAGAATACCATCGATGGCGTTAGAAGCGATGCAGTGTAATTAGGCCTGAGCGTCATCAGAGCACACGTGACCGAGCACACCAGAAGAAGAGAAGCAATCTCGGAAATGTAACTGACGTACAGGAGGAAACCCAGTACCGAACCCTGAGGAAGATCCAAAGGGACATGGACCCACGTGGACCTGGAAGACCCATGGGTCACGCAGCTAGGAAAGTTCCCATGGAGACTAAATGAAGTGTCTAGCCGCTTGAGCAAAAATATCATGGTCGATAGTGTTGAAAGGGGCACTGACACCAAACACGGTCATCAGTCCGTTGCATCACTCTACTGAGTGAGATGCGAATATGTACAGCTCCCAGAGCTGTTGGATTGGAGGCGGAGAAAGAGCGTTTCAGTGGAGTGACCTTTCGAAAACAATATTGGTACTCCAGAAGCGATTTAGTTGCCTCTTAATAATAATCAATAGGCCGCAGTATTTTCAATGATTTTCGGCATAAATGAAACATCGCTATCATTGCAACTCAGCCGTCCGTTGCATCCATACTTTAGCTGCTTAGCACCATTCTCCCTTTGCTACAAAGCTCATCGAAAACTCAACTCCTCGTGATCGCATGCCGACTGAATGGAATTAACTGCAGGATATTACTCATGAATCTTTCTTTAATTTATCGCTCTTCAAAATTAACCTTAAAACTTATTTGTTCAAGATAATAATAATAATAATAATAATAATAATAATATTATTATTATTAACTTTGCCATTAATTTTAACTTGAAATTTTTAGCGCGTAATTACATTTATTATAAACATAATGCACCCGACTCTGGTCCCGTTCTGTGTCGTGACTTTCGCGGTGACCTTAGTGGAAATTTTCATTCGAACGTTTTGAAATGGTTAACCATAATTTATATAATGATAATAATAATAATAATAAAATTGACCCCCAAAGACGAGGCCTGACCCTCCGGACAATTGAATCTCTATATTAATAATCTCTAAGTCCCTGGAGGAACGAAGTACCTAAGGGCATAAAAATAATAATAATAATAATAATAATAATGACGATGATGATGACGATGACGATGATGATGATGATGATGATGATGATGATGATGATGATGATGATGATGACGATGATGATAATAATAATAATAATAAAATTGACCCCCAAAGACGAGGCCTGACCCTCCGGACAATTGAATCTCTATATTAATAATCTCTAAGTCCCTGGAGGAACGAAGTACCTAAGGGCATAAAAATAATAATAATAATAATAATAATAATAATGACGATGATGATGACGATGACGATGATGATGATGATGATGATGATGATGATGATGATGATGATGACGATGATGATGATGATGATGATAATAATAATAATATAGACCTTTACAAATACAGAAATAGAGACGGAAGGGTTTCCACCTCTTATTGGGTTTGTTTGTATCTAGGTAAACCGGTTGGCCGCACAGAACCTTCAACATGCCACCACGACGTAAGTTTCAACCTAGAAGGTGGCAAGACAGTTAAAGAGAAACTTTTGATATATTGTCTGGAGCGTACTATAATGAGGCTGTTCAACCTGAATTAGTTATGATATTGACGATGTACTTAGCAGAGTGAGTAATCCTACTTCAAGCATTTTAATAGCAACTTTCAGAGGTGTATCTGTGTTCTCAAAAGTTAATAGGCAAGACGCTTGAAATTCATATTTTATCTTGTGTTAGAATCGTGTCATTTATATTTATATATATGTATTTATATATGTATATATATATATATTTACTCATAATTAGACATATAACAGTTAATGCGCTCATCTGTCAATCAATTAGTCAATCAATCAATTAATCAATCAATGGGACTTCATATAGCGCCTCTACCAAGGATCTTTCAGAGGCGTTCGCATTTGAACCACGGCTAAAGAAAACATATTTTAGTGAAGAACAGAAGGGAGAATAAGACTATTTAGACACGAGCCAAAGATCCAGGTGGTGGGTGGCCCATTCCGCGTGGTTTGGGCCCTCAACTGAAAAAGGTACAGTGTTAGTCCAGATTGTGGCCACACTGTAGCGAACTTAGTTATAAAAGTAGTAAGTGCACTGACCGTATTCTGTCGGCAGGAATGCCCGTCAATGAAGCACCTAGATGGCAGTCATATATAGACTGCCATCTAGCTTCACATGTCCAAGCATGAAGTCGCAAACATTTCATGCATACCTCAATATGGTGCACTTTCGATTGCATATTGGAAACATATGGGTGTACACGGACCTGTGAATATGTTGTAGTTATCGCTGTATATTGATGCTGTCCTTGTAATCATTTTTTGCGCTGCTGTTTCGTTTCGCTTGTAGTCCAAGGAAACGCGTTGTTCTAGATTATGACCCTTCGACCAAAGAGATTTCTACGAAATTTTCACTCAGAAATAGCAGCGACTATGCTGTTGCATTTAAGGTAAAATTGATTGAATTTTATATAAACTCATCATCAAACAATATCGCGGTTATTGTCCACTATAAATCCTCGTTTTGCCAATCTTTCGCATTCAAGATGGACATTAATTCTCCATAATGTAGCTTTTCATCAAATCACGATTTTCAGTAGTAAGTACCTCAGTCTAATTAAAATATGAATCTGTTGCATTATTAGTCTAATTGAATAGAATTAAATAAATTTGTGATGACAGCAGACGACCACTGATGTTCCTCTTTTCCGAATTGTTCATTGATTTAGTAGGTCTACTATTTTGTATATGATAACCTTTATCTCTAATCGCTTGTTGTCCTTGTAACAGCTATGTATTGACTATCATTGAGTTACATCTTAACACATCTCTATATTTTGTTGACATTCATGTTGAGCCTATTTGTTATCGACTTTTTCACTTCAAATTGTGCATTAACAGCAAACCCATAATCAAATGAATATATTTTTGTTATTACCGAAATTTGATATTGCCCTTCTTCCAACATTTTTTGCTCAGAAGCGAGCACACGCCTCGACGGCGCAATTGCAATTGTACTTCAGAGCAATTGTGCGTGAAGGACTTGCTCAAGGTCCCTACACAGGGACTACCCGGACGAGGCTCGAACCCAGTAGCTCAGCGCACTCTGAACGTTACGGACTAACCGCTCTAACCGATCGGCCATTGTGCCACACATTACCTCTAAGCATCAACAAGGTTATATAGTTTTTTAATTGAAATTTCAATATTGATATTGACAGCAACTGTTGTCGGAATAACGATTAGAAATAGATATATTAGTCCTCAGTTTTGAGCGTGTGAAATTCCTCCCATCATTGCACAAAGGTTCCTCATACGACCAAGTGCTGGTGCTGACGAAAACGTTGGATTAAACTGGCTCTTTGTTGCTGATATATTGGTAGGTACAAAGCACCTTCGAGATCGGATATGTATCGAGGCCTTGTAACGGGATTGTTCAAGCTGGGGAGGACCTCAGCGTGAAGATCGTCCTGAACGGTAGGTCGTCAGCTCTAGTCTCCAATATTTCGCTGGTCTTAGATTGAAATGCTGCTTCTTAAGTAACTTGACTAAACTTAATCATTTTTAAATTTTAACCTAAAACCTTATTATTTTATTCTTATTATTATTATTATTGTCGTTATTATTCTTATTGTTATCATTGTCGTTATTATTATTATTATTGTCGTTATTGTTATTATTATTGTCATTCTTATGGTCATTCACGGAATAAAGTCTCGAGCAGAGAAACTCTATTATCTCATTCGTGTTTGATTCAATGATTTTGAACGTACATTTATAATTACTCGCAATGTTTGACCTGTAACGTTTCCATGTGAACAATCTAGCAAAATTTACTGGAAACTACTTAAGACTCGTTATTTTGTTTTAATGTGAGCTAGTTTAAACAAATTTTTCAACATATCAGCGCCACCTGGAGAGCTGATACTTTAGGATCATTGTTCATGACTGAACTACTTCCCCTCCGAGCATCATATGCGGAGGACGTCTGACCTTCAGGCTTCTATATTGTCGTCTGTGATGTTTAGACCTGCAGTCTCTGGGACGTGACGTTGAAAGGGACAAATTTATGATTGAACTGGCATCCGTCGACAGCGAACTGGCGGTAGCTGACAATGTTTCATATGACGAAAAGCGCATGTAAGGGAGTTCAAATTTCATCTCTTGTGAAACTTCATGAGCGCCTACGTTAACTTTGACAGGCCATCCACAATTTTCTAACTCTGCACCAATGCAACAACAAGCAAATCAGCACTTAGAGAGTAAGAAGCGAATAAAATTAGTGGTTTTGAATTAAAATGGACTACTGGCCATGTATTGACTCGTTTTGAGGGCCATTAATTGACTCATTTTGCTGGCCTCGCATTGACTTTTTAAAGTCTATTTATTGACTCGTTTTGAAGGCCATGTATTGACTTGTTTTGAAAGTCGTATTGACTCATTCTGAAAGCAATGACATGTATTCACTCGTTTTGAAGACCGTGTATCGACTCGTAGTTAGAGTTGTATCATTATTGGTCGTTGCATATTTAATTTGCACGTGCAGTTCACTGAAGAAGGTTATTTGAATCGAATGTTACTTTCTACTCCTCCATCTGGCGTTGGTTTTAATGTTTTATGTAACGAAGTCTTGTCAACAAGGAAGCTGAACACGATTAACTGCTTGTAGGGGTGTTTCAGGAGATGGAGGCTATGGGTATCACATAGATCCAGATATCGCCAGAGTTTTCAGTAATGCAATCTTTGGGGACTAAATATTTCACGTGTGTACTGGCTAAAACATGCTTATTGTTCCAATCATTCGTTTTGTATTCTGTGTGCAATTGTGAGACGTATGTCGAGGAAAATAAATAGTAACTAAAATAACCAATTCTTCTTGGTTCTTCTGCTTCTTCTATACGCGTTACTTGCTATAACAGGTACTTTTCTTTGTTGGTACAGTTTCTCTTAGTTTAATCTGTGAAAGTGGAGAATTTTCATGTTGTACGGATAAAGTCTTAAGATTCCGTAGATTCTGTTCGCTTCCACTTATCAATGTATAGTATAATTGACTAAACGTTAGGAAGGAACCCACGTGTTTACTATTTATCTTGAACCCTTTCAGGGCGTGACTGATTTTGTCAGATTAACAAAGATGGCTGTAATTTCATTCCATCACATTACATTACATTCATGCCCCGCCTTGAACTTCTGACAAATTTTATGATCAGTCATAAACTTAATTTCTGTTTACTTTTTAGATTGTCCATCGGAATATCACAGGCTGCGAAAGACAGACTGGTTTTCGAAGCCGGAGAACAGGTGACTTCCTCTCCGCTCTTCTCGGCTCTATGCCTATGTAAAACATTGCTGCTTCCGGTGAAGTAGGCTTTCCGTTGCAGTGGTGCTTCTCAGCTTTGACAACCATCTTTGTGTAAATTGAACCGATAGCTGGCTAGCTTCCGTGTCCATCTGTGGCAGAATTTGGACCAACAGAGGCCCAATGAACGTTTCTGTCTGATTCGAAGCGTGGCGCCACCTACATAATTTTGAAACATTAGGCCTTTCGCTGCTATTGCATCGCTATGTATAGAGACGCAGACGATTTGGTCATTTCTATATTCAGGCACTCAGTAATTTGTATAGCCAATTATAGTTCAGTATTCTAGCTAAAGTTAACGTCAATGCTCAGGGAAGTTTATGGCCAATGTCAAGGATGATTTTATTGCTGTGTGATTTGGATGCCGCGACTGCATTAAGCAACGGAAATGTGATACATTTCTGTGTGTAAATGTGATTCGTTTGTTTGGTGTATAAGCGTCTTACATTACCGAGGGCGATTTAATTTATTTCAGAAGCGGAAACTGATGATGAATACGGTTCGAATTCGCCAGCAGCGCATGATGAAATATGTCGGAGCCGGAGTTCTTGCCATCCTCGGCGTCGTCTTCATCTGCGTCGATTTCTGCGCTCTGTCAGCGTCTACCGCCTGGGAGGTGCGGAAGGTCTAGTGCAATCCACCACTGAGACAATTTCCATCTTGCCTCAAGACTTGCTTTTAAGTCATCCATGTACTTAATTGATATGTTAAGTTTGCGGTTTAAATGGTTCATCAGACGTATCGAGTTCAAGAAGCCTTGTCAACAAGCCCCTACTACCTTACATAATATCTGAAACAAATAACTGCATCATCCGGTTTTCGTTTAATGTTTGGACCTCACTCCATTGTCATATTTTTACAGATTTTTTGCGTGTAACCTGTGCTTTCTTTGTCCTTATTGCCTTAAACTGAATATTTAATCACTTGAAGCCTCTCTTCGCTGAATATTCAACATGTTAGGCGTTCAGAAAACAATTTGAAAAATAATATGAAATAAGGGCTGCACTCAATGTGGTAACTGGGATTTTTTATATCTATTAATTCCGAGTCAATTCCTACACCAAGTTCAGACAGGGAGACAGACAGACAAAAGCAGATAAGGAAGATGCATCAACCGTTTTCTGATAAGATATAGTTGACTGGGGTGTTCGGAGTCTCAAGTCTCTTATGAACCCGTGGTAATAACTGTCTATAACAGTGTCGTGCATTAATCGTTATAAGCGAAACCACCAACAATTTCTATCAAGAAATGGCTTTGAATTTGAATAAATGTAAACATTATTGTCGTGGGTGAAGAAGCAAGACAGTTGTTTTTATTAGTTTCAGCTGATATTATTATCATTTATGTTATTATTATTATTATTTCTATTATTATATACATATATGTTTCACCTTATGCTGCTCATGTTGGCGAGCTAAGTGAGTGTTGGCAATGTCCCGAAGAGGCAGGCTGCGTTCCCACGCTGAAGAACAACCGAGATACGTTGGAACAGAAATGACGTCTCCATTGGATCGTGGGTTGCAGCACTCGTTCGACTACCCAACTCTGAGATGAACTGCAGTCCTTCACTGCTCCAAGCGCAGCCGGATTCCAAGGAGAGGGCTACGAAGTCGTGGGTGTTGGCTATGGTGGAGTACTTGACCCTCTTTCATCTTAGCTGCGGGTTCGGCTGCTTCGCCTGCTCTGGCGGATGTGTCGACAAGATGAGACTTGGTTTAGGTGTCGGGCACTGTCGCATCCCATGCCAGACATCGACCACGTGTCCAAGGGATGAGTGTGACACCGTCCGGTCGCTTTCCATCGTCTCTTAGCAAGCGGAGAGGTTTTTTAGCGCTGGAATCTTCGCTTTGCCAGGAGCTCTGCAGATGACGTCGTTCAACCTGCAATGTCGTTGATGTTTTCCGCTGCCTCTTCTACAAATTAGTCCATGGAGTTTTTTGTCGACGCTCTCTTGACATTGGTAACACAAATGTGGCTCGCAGAGCGTCGTTCCTAGCTTCAAGCCCGGCTGCCATTCGTACATCCTCGTTTGAGAGGCGCAGGCCTAGGGCAGTCACAGAGGGCGCTAGCATCCAGTCTCCAGAATGAGGTGCTCGTGAGGCCAGCAGGCGAGCACGGTCACATAGATTGTTATTGGACTCCAGCTGACCTTTCCATGCCTTGTCTGTGAATCGGAGGTCCCATTCTTTCTGGCGATGACTCGCTGCTCCTGTTGGTGGTTCTGCATTTGTCAAGGTCTTCCAAGCGTTGAGTGCTGAACTCGCAAGTTGCTTGACACATGCTAGGAAGAGATTTTTGAGGACATTGGAAGTATTTTTGAGTCCGGAGATAGGTCTAAAGTTAGAAAGCTTGATGTTAGGTAGGTTTTGAAGTAGAATACATTTAGGGCATATCGGAAACATCCTTAGGACAAATGTGAAATTTAATGAAAAGAAAACAAAGAACAAGAAACAATAAGTGTTGCATGTATAAATCCAAACAGGTGATTATGCCATTACAGACAATGCCAGAGAGGTCAGATTCGAGCGGTGGGTTGTTCCCAATGAATCAGCTGTACATCTAGCAATTTGGAATCAAAGAGTGTACATTTTGTTGACAAAAATGCTTCGAAGAACACAGGATCTGATTCACGTGGTCTAATTCACGAGGTCTGATTCACAGGGTCTGATTCACATGGTCTGAGGGTTGGCTGTTGACAATCTCCTCTGATTGCAGACGAAGTAACGAGAAGCGCCATCGGTCCATGGATTAATTATTTTGCACAATCAAGTTGGCTGTCAATATAGAAACTTCATTAATCGTTTCTAAATTTGTTTGCTTCAGGATGACAGAGTCGATAGCAACGCTGTCAGTCCACCTCATGTTTTGAAGTACTGTTTCATTATCTCTTTATTCGACGACGTCCTTCTTCGCCTTTACATTGTCTCAGATTAAAGCCACCTAGTGTTAGGTTTAGAAGTTCGCCTGTATAGATGGTCAGAACGGGATCGAATTTGTCTAAGGTGAATGTTACAATTGCTTCAGTTGTTGCACGAAATCGCCTGACAATCATCAGAGAGGAAGTGAACATATGAGAATCGAAGAAAAGCAAAATCAATGAACTCTTCTTATCTAGTTTCGCCAATTGATATTTAATATTGCATACCCGTACGCTAACATCAAACGCTCTTGGCAAAATGGGTTGTTCTCTTGATCAATGAGTATTATTTGGAAATTTATAGTTTTTTTTGTCTCATTCAAGTTGATTCAACGCACCTGTTATCTCTAGATAAAATACAATCTACGTGTAACTGTCATAGGTAAGCCTACGTTTCATTATTACATACTACGACCGTAAAATATATTTTTTTCATCAACTGAAGCTCCAAATCTGGCCAAACGGCATCTGACTAGGTTCAATAACGGCTTGCCAAACCGGTGAAGTGCAAACTGATACCTGAAAATATTAGAAACTCGTTTTCGTTTTGCCTAAGTCTTCTGTGACTCGGATTGCCGACAGAGATGTACGATCAACGTAACTATGGCAACGGAAACAAGCAGCGCATAAGTTACTAGGATCTGAATGAAAGCGAACAGGTAGACGGTTTTATCGCACCAGTTATTTGGATCGGTGAGGGTCTGGTCGAAACTGGGTCTCCAGACGCCGAGGACCCAGAAGTTTCCGCACAGAAACCAGATGAGGAGGAAGAGGCACAGCAGCATCTCAGAGAACTGCGACGATTTGGAGACAATCACTCCTTCGGCTGCGTCTTCAGCGTCGTCGTCCGGCTCGTCTATTGTTTTGTAGCGACGAAATTTTACCTGTTGCCATAGCACCGACAGCAGTTTCAGCAGTCCGAAGCATCCACCGACGAGAAGGTAGACTGGAATCTTGGGCTGGACCGGACAGTCGTCGAGATGTTTTACGCCTGATTGATATATAAGACAATTAGCAATTAATGAGTTAGGTTTAAGGATTTAATTTAACTAATTTAATTTTCCTACTACGGCGGCCATTGCAATCCATAAATCCGGATATCCGCTTTCACACATGACAACGCTAATTACTCCTGAGCAACTGACGCCTACTCTCTCAACGTTTTCATGAACAACGCTAGACGTGCGTCTAAAAAATGCACAAGACCTATAATTTGGAATGACATCCACTTCCATTGCACCTAATAATTCCTAATGTGTCTCAGTTCAGGACTGATAAAAGTGGATAGTGTCTGTCTTCAAAGAACAAGAATGAGAGGTTAATGGGGAGAAGTGACTAGGTTACCAATATGCGGTTTTGACGATGGCATACAAAAGAAATCTTGCCAACTCTAGTACTGGGGTTGTTAAAATGGAGCAACTCACATGCTTGTAACTAATGACAAATGTCTAGTGTAGCTACGCTCTGCTGCGCATAATTAGTAACTATATAATCAAAATTGGTTAGTTACATTTACTTCACTTTAGCATTGAGCTCCACGGTTAATTTAAGCTTTTAGTTACATATAACATTTTGCACAGAATTGCTTTTTGTACATATTAATAAGAGTTCTAAAACCAAAAGTGATTGGTGCAAATTGTTTATTGCAACTTCAAACATCACCAGGCGGGGGGCAAGCGGCCGTAACGGGCGTGGCCAACTTTGCGGATTCTATAATTGGGACTGTTGGGTGATCCAACAGCAATTGTAAGAATTGTAAGGTTGTGATTGGTTATGATTTGGAGTTTGATTGCCAAATAAACTACGATTGATAACATGGTCTAATCATGAATATCAAGTCTTTCAACTTTTCCTTTCAGCTCGTCCTTTTTAACGCTAAAATTAATGTGTATAGTTACTCTCCTTTGTAGTTCTCTGAGTGTGGTTTCGTGCATGGTTCCATACCTGGACTCAGTATACCAGCTACGGCGAATTGTGCAAATAGAACATTATATATGCCTTTACTAAACGTGGTCCTTTTGATCGCACCTACATGTAGGATAGAGTTGGCCACTTTCTTGCCTAAACACATTTCCATGAGGGTTTTGCACTCTGGGCGTTTGCTTCCAAGACCCGTCCTGTATCATTTTAATTTCGTAAGTAATCTTTTGTTTCCCCTTTGCATTTGCACTAACAAACGATTCTCTCAATTAAAAACAATCTGTCAATTACTGTTTAACCATTTCGACTGTTCGTATGTTCCTTGCAATGGCTCTGCCCAACTTTACCAAACGCTGCAGTTTTGTTTAAACCATATCACCCGAGACTCATAAACTGTTGATAACCAGAATATAAATTAAATTTTGGTTCAATATTGGTATCTTTTCTTTGATCGCTCTCGCCTGAAAGAGTTTGGCCCACCTTGCTCTATGTAGACTGCATAGTAGGTCTAATTGTCGAATATTTCAGCCATATACTAGACTCTGTCATCTCCGCATGCATCAGCAAAGTTTCGGCTTAGCAATATCTACAGATCTATAGGTTATCGCTCATCTATATCAGTCATCTGGAAAAAACCGGAAAGACTCTAACAGACATTTCAGACATCAGAACGGATCAGATTGACGGTAATGACGATGTCAATTGTGTCCGTTGATGCGGGTGGCGATGATAATAATGACAAGTGACAACAGTACTCTTCTGTAGTCTTATTAATGATATTAGTGTTGCTACGCTGATGACATGAACCGTAATAATAGCAATGAAAAAACTACAAAGAGATTACACGTGGAGGTTACCTATGGAAGCCATTCCGACAGGCACTGTCATGAACATTCCAAGCATGACCGTCACAATGGCTACAAGAGATACCAGAAGTTTATGGTAAAACTATGAAAGAGGAACAAAGATTAAAGCAGTTTTCACAGGGTGATTGCAACGAATGAAAAATCCTTATAGCCAATCATACCTGTAAAAAAATTCATTCACCATCTGCGAAGACATCTTTCCATAAGACAACTCTTGGCTAACTGATTTTTAGGCAAACATATTGGCATAGGCCTATAGAGTGTTTCAGTGACCCCATCACAAACGAGCTGGCATTTGAACAAAGTCTTAGCATTGGTATGTGAACAGCATATTAGTGTTGGCATGAGAGCAATTAAATTATAATAAATATAATATGAAAACAGGTTCGAACTCTATTGCGCCAACTTACTAGTGGCGCTATGGAAGTTTGAAGTTTGAAGCGCTGATTCAAGCGTAGGTCCGTTTAACGAACACATTTGGCTAGTTTCTATGGTGCGCACTGAATTGGCTTATACGATGACATCATCGCCTAACTATTCTGAGCAGCGCATCATATGTAAATATGGAACTTTACGATTCAGCCAATCAGTCAATGCGGGAATGTTACAGCCATTGTCAAGCAGTATTATATGTCTTCCTGCATAACAGCCTACGCATTATCGTTAGAAAATCATTGAACACGAACTACGACGTTCCATCTATTGACATTTCACGGTTTTCAGCAGAATATAGGCAGGCCTAATAGGTGGACAGCGATAAATTAAGCCTCACTTGTATACTACCGAAGAATGCTATTCATGTAAGAATAATATTCTTTGGAATTGGCATTTGGGAATGATACTTAGGTAAACTTACGTCGCATGATGTGCCAACCTATGAGGTTTAATATCGATGCAATGTCACCATCATCCAAGGAAATGCTTCGACTGTGTTCACTATGCTGAATATTCTTCAGTCATCGCTTCGCTTTTGCGAAAATTATTTAATTGAACTGGTAGACTAAGAAAGACGCCAACTAACCTTCGACATATATACAGTAAAATCGTGGAACAGTTGCTCGAAAAGGTGATTTACATTAAAGCACCGCGCCGTTAAAATCTGCGCCTTTAAAAACCGCGCCTTTTAAAAACCGCGCCCACAAAACCGCGTTGTTAATGACCGCGCACGCGTTGTTTAATGTCACGACTGTCATCGCTTATAGTAAAGCCTATAATGACTTAATCAAAGGTCGGATTAAATGAGTCTTCCCTGATTTCTTGAAGCAATTTGTATTAATTAACAATAATATTTTTCAATATCGGATGCTACCTCCAATACTAGAACAGATCAATAGCTGCACTTTGTGAACGTATCTTCTGCCTACGTATAATATGTATGATGCATAATTGTATAGGCCTACATGCGTTGATCTGAGCAGATGCCTGGTTGTCTGGCCTTGCACAAGTAATTAGTTGGCAGGGCAGACGTACGTTGTGGGCATACATGTATGCATGGCGCCAACACTTAAGCTGCAGATGTTTTCGATTTGAACTGTGCGCAATATGCAGGTAACAAGTAGGCTATGTAGCCGAGTTTGGTAACGTGCATGTGATTAAAATTATTACTGGTTTCTCGTGTTTTAAAAGAAAGAAGAAATAATTTAAAACTTTGAACGGTGTCAATGTATAGCTACTTACCCTATTACCAGAGTTTAGCGATTGATTAGAAGAAGTAGAGGAATAAAGTTGAGTTTAATCACAGTGAATAAAGAGAAGCGACAAGCTTAAAAGAAGTCATCGCTGTAACTCATGGCAAGGTGTTGTTCGCTGTTGTAAAACGCGGCTGAAGACAATTTCTTTCGAATTGTATTTCAAATCTACCAGGTAAGCCTACGAATAAATTTTTCGTAAATGATAAAATTTAATTAATATTTAAACAAATTTTAAATGGACAGTAAATGGACAGCCTCTCACTATTGACGCAGTTTGCAAATATTATTGGTTTTCTTTTAAAAATTAATATTTTGCCGATGTTCTTTAGGATTTTTAAAGAGTAGCTAAGGTGGCGCTCTGCTTGTGGTCAATGGTTTTACTTTCGGACATAAAAAAAACTATTATACCGAAGACAATCTGTAAATGCACAGAAAATGATAAAAAATATTATATAAAAATGTTGAGCTCGCTGCCATGCAGACGGTCAAAGGGTAGAGCTTAGATATCACTTATACATCCACGGATGTTCCAGACGCAGCTTAAACTGATTCCAGGATAACCCGAAAGAGGATTTATAAACGAGCAGTTGCTTGACAAGAACCGACTCTTCAGAGTGTAGTGATTGTTTCTGAGATGATGGACCACTTCCTTTATACATGAAGCAGAGAATCCCGAGAGTTCATCGCTTTATATGTCGAAGCACTTCGTTCAAATCGATTAAATCATCAGATCTCAAACTGCCAGATTACATTAAGAAGACGACGATAGACGATGACTTTTCAATTGCTCCTTAAACCTTTCATGCGCTGAAATACAACATCGTCATTACGACTGTTTTCGCTCTGATGTATTAGTATAGCATAGAGGAAGTAGCTACTTGCTTACTAAGAGCCCTGACCATGCCATGCATGCCAACATGAGGCCACTCTACATCATGCATACCGGTTTCGATCAACCTGCATTACCTGCCTATAGGCGGGTCTTTCCTTATGCCAAGACAGCGTGGATGCTCATCGACGCGAGGAATCAGTGCACCTGGCGACATCTACAACAAATGGTGGGCTACAACAGCGATATACAACGGATCTGAAGTTCGCCCTATAGATCAAACATCTGACAGCATTGGCCTTCTTCCAAATCTCAAAGATGTCCTCGGATTGACCTCCCCGTGGATTTTGATCTGACAACGGAATGAAACGAGAAGCTTGGCAATTACGGACTCGATTTAGCGAATTAGATGTTCTTCCTAGCGTGACTATTTGTGGGCGTTAAGACATTTTCAATGATTTACATTACATTACAAGCATTATATAATGGTCTCATCGACTCGACTTTCATCAAGGAAAACGAAGAAATCATTCGCTATTTCTTTTGTTGACACTGTTTAGGACACACGGATTAAAAGACCTAGAAGACGTGAACATAGAAGTGAGCCTGCATTCTTTCATTCATTGTGCTGTTGATTTTACGTTCTTTTCATGATCCACCAAAGACCAGCAATCGAAGGGTGGCGACGAGGTTTTAGTGAGCTTCTTTGTGCCATATTCCATATGGAAGCCATCGATGGAATGCAGATGGAACAGAGCATGAACGAGATGAGAATGGAAGAGCATGTATATCGCTGGTCAACAACTTCATCCTGGCTGACGAATCTACAGAGTCATAGTCGCAAGAATCGGATTCATCTCCGCCAATTACGCAAATCTTCCGTTGTTGGATTCTTTTCGTGGAATCGCGCATAACTTCAGTCTACTTGCTAACTACTTTATTCGAACATTCACTAAGCCAAAATGCCTGTTATTTTGTATTTACATGATCTGATTGTGCGTTTAGACGATAAGTATTTTTAAAATGATTCGGGAAATATTTATAATTTGTTATTGCTATGATATCATCTTTCCCATAAGTTACGATTTTTATGGACGCGGTTTTGTTTGGGAGCGGCAATTAACAACGCGGTTGTGCGCGCGCGTATATAGACGCAAACACGAAGAGGCGGTTTATAAATGACAAGGCGTACATAAGTTAATTTTTTAAGAATTTAGCATACTAATTGATGTTAATGAGTGTTATTTTACATGTATTTGTGGCCCTGTCTGTTGTTTTGTCGATGAGTTCACAACAACCGTCTCCTACTTCTCCTCCTCCTCCCTCGTTTACTCCTCCTCCTCTTCCTGCCGCTCCTCGACGATTTTGCTGCTGTCGTAGATGAACAAAGACGGAGGATCCGCGAGGTGCCATAGAACAACCGGCGCCAGCATCACCAACTGCTGCGGCTGCTGCTGCCATGGAACAATCGCCTCCGCCTCCTCCTCCCCGATTACAGCCTGTGCCACCACCCATCTCTTTCTCCTCATACGCCTGTAATTGCCACACAGGCAGACACGTGTATATTATGAGGGTGATCAGCAGTCAGTAACCATCATCATCGTCGTCGTCGTCATCGTCGTCTCTTCTATTGATCCCAAATTAAGAGTTGCTACATCTTACAAATGTTGTACGCTATTTTCATCTGACAAACCCGCGTTCATTACATGGAAATAGACGACATCACAAGAAGCAGACGATGAAACATTGACGAAAATAGCGGATGAGTCGGATGAATAAAAGAAAACTCAGCCCTTGATCTTCGTGGGCATTATTTAATCACACAGTTATATTAATGCTTCGTAGGTGGTGTTCTGTGCCACATAAGCGACCACAATATGACACATGGCACAAAATTACAGGACATAAGGAACAGCACACAGAAGAGCACAATTATGCAGGTAGGAAAACCACGCACATGAATAGACATCCACAGGGTGAAAAGGAAGCAGATGGAGTCTTACAGAGGATCATGAAACTTACAGAGACCGACAGAGAGGCAAGAATACGTAGAAGAGAATGATATCAACTTAAGGATGAGCATTAATAATGTGGTCATCGGAGTCAACGTCTACCTGTGGACCACCCATAGCGACGTAGCACATAATTCTAATTAGACGGAGCAGGTAACACGCTTCTTCTTCATTGATTATTATCGCGGCATCTATCGTCTGCAATCAAGTCCTATGGTCACATTTTCACAAATTCTTCGGCGATTAAATTCAGAAGCAATACAGAGTCATCAATACGTACTTTTATCTTTATTTTTATCATTATCATCCTCATAATTTTTATTATTATTATCAATACGTACTTTTATTATTATTATTATTATTATTATTATTATCATCATCATCATCATTTTTATTATTATCAATAAGTACCTTTATGTGGCGATTTTAACTGTTCGGGAAGTGATGGAGACCTTATTTACGACGCTTTCAAGCTTAGACGATTTATTTAGAATATTTTGAAGATCTCGTACATCTTAACTACGACTCGCTGTACAAATCCGTCAGACTGTAATAGATGCGGAAACAACCATTAGAAGAAGCAGAACCATGTGAAGGTCCGGATTAGCATCGCTGACAACCGTTCTGCCACTAGTTCTGTTCCCTGCCGGTTCAGTTACAGCTTAAAAAGCGCATCTTCATCGTTGGTCGGTCAGCTATCGGCTGTCTCTCTAATTCAGTCGACTGACAATCAGATCAATGGTTAATTACAATG
>OY365807.1:41118446-41138446 GCA_959347315.1 Bimastos eiseni | reverse complement strand
TTTTTATTTCGTTGCATCTTCTTAGCTGACTGTTGCTAAGCTGTTTAATCCTACCTACATGTAAGTATTGCTCAATTGCTTCTTCTATGCTCACTATTGTTAAGTTGTTTCATTCTAGCTTACTATTGTTCAGTTGCATCTTCTTAGCTCATTGGTGATGGTTGTGGTAGTGTTTGGTGGATGTTTCAGGATATCATGATTTTAGTTCCAGCTAATTTTTTTTTCCATTTTAGAATACCTTGAGCCTCGGACCTTGCTATTGCTTGCGTTTCTACATGGCAGCCTTAATGAGCTGTTTATTGTAGTCTCTATGCAAATCAGCTGCTCTGTTCTCTTCATTAGTCTAACGAGGACATGTGATAAAGGCAAGCGATGGAAAAAACCTGGCGTCGACGTCTCATCGTCCAGACATGACGATCAATCCGCAGACGACAGAATGACGACGACGACGTCGGCTTAACTAAAAATATCCATCGATGCTAAACGAATTGGGTTTATTTTCTCGGTGACTATCACTGAACACTCAGTGGTGCGCTATATAAATATATATTATATATATACATATATATATGAACCGCAACCCAAGTCATGCAATATGCGAGGAATTGCAAAGACGTAACAGCAGCAACTGAGAGACATCATGCAAAAACAACCGTCTGATTCACTACTGACTCAATGACCGCCTCACTTACTTACGTACAGCTGTACTGACTGAAAGACTAGATTAATTAGTTATTTAAGTTACCATCTACTTTGTAATTGAAATAATTAGTTGACTGTCTCAAGCAAGTGAATGAAGAGTAATGCAACTGAGTGAACTTAACCTTGAGCTGCACCAGAGTGTTGAACAGCGATGGACGTGAAGCTGGCGTCGTCGATTGGTCTGAGTTGCTGCTGCAGTTCGGATGATGTTGGCTGCTGCCGATGCTCTGTCGACCATACTGCTGCGGATGTTGATGTAGTAGATGCTGTGGAACTGGTCTGGCGCCCGTTGACAGAGAAGGCACCGTTGATGAGGTCGCTGTCTGATGAATAGATGTACCTGAACAGTAGGCAGAGGTCTTTCCTCGGATGTTTCCAAAATGGCCGCCACGTTGGCTTCCGGTCACTGGTCGACGGACGGATGGGTGTGCCCTCGATATCCGGCTCTTTCGAACGATGGTTCCCCTTCGGGTGATCATCGACTTAACTAGAAGCACGGTCAAACCAGATCCATTGGAGCAAGTCCCACGCTGTAATGACATAGACTCTGCCTATGGCTTGCTGACATCTATCAAAATCTTATCCTTGCTGATAAATCAGATAACTATAGCTCCTTCTATATATGAAAATCCGTCAACTTCTTTGGCGATTACTCCAAATATTCGATTTTAAGACCTCGTGTACAATAGACAACAGAATTATTCATTTCAGGCTCGACTATTGTAAATTCTCTTTTCTATAACATCGACTCTTCCAATATTATGCCCCTGCAAACAATCCAGAATGGTCCTGCACGCGCAGTCATCAACGCTCTTAAACACCACCACAAAACCAAAATAAGTTTCACTACATAATTATAACATATTAGTGAGTGAGCAATCTAGTTTACATAGTAACGTGCCTAGCGCACGCATTGCTAAGACCAATCGACATGTGTACAGTTATTTTGCGGATAACAGAACACAAGTTACTCAGTCGGTAACATCCCGGGATATAATATGATTATTACTAAAGTGGCGACCAACAAAGAAGGGATTCTGCACTGGGCAATGAACACAAGCACCAGCAAAGAGAAAAATGTAATAATACTTATCTATATATTATCATCTAGCGTTGTGCGGAGAAATGCATTAATAATCAGATGAGTATCTTAGCCTTTAAACATTAGCTATACACTGTAATTGATATTTCAACATCGAACACTTGCACAAACGCGAAGTCGCGGGCACCAACTTAATCACAGGCGCTTAATCAAAACAAATTGAGAGACAGGTGGTCAAGATTAAGAGAATCAGAGAGGTTGACAGTGAGGCAGTTAAGATGGATGGTGTTTAGAACTGAAACATCGTGACGTCGTGGCCTTTTTTGACGCTGATAAAATAATCCTCGAAGATATACATTACGCTAGACCACATTACATTACTGAAGGTACACGTACTAAACAATCCAAGATTCTTTCTATCTGAACTGTCTGCACTTTCTGTAGCAAATGTACCTAATAGTGATTGGATCTTGTTTCGCATTTCATTATATTTCTAAATGTTGTCCCTACTATCGCATTTATGATGTACCTTTCTACTAATAAAGTTGTAATTAAAGATGTCTGTAGTCAACTATAAGGATGCACAATACAAGGGACGCATGCTGAAGACGTCCATTGTACAAACAAAGTTACATTTACAAGACTTACAAGAGAGAACTTGGCATTCGCTTCTTCTTCAGGCATTTCTCTCTTTCTTTCTCTGAATTCATGACGTCATCTGCTGAATGCCATTTGATTTGAAAAGGACTTAGACATAATCAGTCACATGTCATCTAATGACCTCTAGATGGCTACGTCATCGTAATTAATAAGACGTCACTCGTTGGTTGTGGAAACCCGGTTTAATATCCGATAGGGCATGGAAATCAGATCTGAGATTGCGGCGAAGAACTGATCCGTCTTACTTATGTTTTCAATGTCACCGACTGTCAACAGACACATGTGGAGTCAATGTACGGCTGACGAACCGCGTACATTAATGGCAATAAATATGGAAATAGACTTGGAAAGGCAGTGCGAGAAAACCACCGGGCATCAAATTGCGATCGGTATTTCCACACGTTGCATAAAATAGAGCAGAAGGACTTATTATCAGTAGATATAAAAAATATGACTCAAGCAACAATGAACAAGTAAGATCGTAGTAATAGTAGTAGTAGGCCCATTTGTAGTGGTCGTGGACTGGTGCAGTAGTGAAAGTAGGCAGTAGCAGAGGAAGTAGTTGAAGTAGTGGGATAATAGTTAGTAGCAGTAGAGGAAATGGAAGTAGTGGTAGTGGAGGAAGTGGGGGAAGTAGTTGGAAGTAGCAGTAGGCCTAGTAGTCGTAGTCACAAGTCTTGATAAAAACAATAACGATAATAGTTATATCTTCGTTTAATTTAAAATTGGCGAACCGAAGTATAATTACGAGGACAGTATGAGCGGGTGATGAAAAAGTATTTCTGACCATTCGAAGACAACAAGTTGTAGCCAAAGTCGTCGTCGTCGTATTCTTGGCAGTAGGTCGAAAACCTGTAAATTGACGACGCTCGACTTGTACGTGGGTGAGCGAGCGTGCGCGTGCCAGGGTTGGCAGTCGAAGCAGCAGAAGGTGGATGATTAGGCGAAGAAGGTGGATGATGAGGTGGAGAAGGAGGAGAAGGATGAAAACAACAAAGGAGACCTACGCCACCGCCACCGCCGCGATTACTTGAGCGGCGCTGCCACTGCAGCAGCACCCATTCGATCAGGCGAAATCGGGCAGCAATCCCGGAAATGACTGAAGCCAGCCGATGACGCGCAAGCCGAGCATCCGCTGCGCCTGCAGCCGCTGCCAACTCAGACCCCTTCCTCCTCCGTCGCACGCAGCACCAGTGGCGCCATCTAGGAGACCATCGCCTGAGACCATCGCCTGGTCTCATCGGAGGAAGCGGCACAAGAAAAGATGAATGCTGACCTCACAAGCCCCTGCTCATCATAATGCTCACCTATAAAATTCAATACGCTCACACCTTTGCCTCTTTTTAACTATGCGTCGATGACCACCAAAAGTATACCTGCCACATAATAGCTTTATCATAATGTGGTGTAATTATTATTATTTATTAATGTTACATGACTCACACCTACTCCAATAGGCAACGTAAAAGATTTGATATAATTAAACAGTCATATAACGCCCCTTTGTGAATATACGAGGTGCAGATAGTAAAATGACATCAAGAGGAGTAAGGTCTGTGTTCATTGAAACTTAGGTCATCTTATAGTGCAAATTATATCAAGACTCAAGAGGAATCTGAAAGTAAATGTTTTGTTCAAATTTGTGCAACAGAATATTGAGCTTACTACCTACTGAATATACATGGTTTGTACCTACAGCGCTACGGCTGACCAATTCGTCACTGCTAGAAGATGAGGCACGTCTGGATGAACATCTAGCCTCCGGTTACATACAGAACAGGGCATTCGTCATCTGTTGCTACAAAAATTGAAGTGTCACCAGTTGGTAGATTCTCGTCACGCAGTCACGCAGGCCAAGATTTGGCGTGCTATGGAACCTTAATGAAAATATACCAAATCTTCACCAGATTGAGTCCAAACACTGCAGCACCATCCAACTCCAAAATATACGAAATTACTGGATACTAAAACATCGCATCTTGCTAAAAACTTCTCCAAGGTGTAGCAACCTAGTAAGTCTACTAGAGCAGAGACGATATTGTCACATTGGCTGCCTTTGTTAAATTAAGCTGAATCTGTCGCAGAATATGTGTATAATTGTATGGGCTAAAATATTAAACAATTTTATTTTGAACATTCCATGCCGGACCACTTATTACTACAAGCTGCGTACATACAAAATTATGTTAACTTAATTAATATTGACTAATTGACTAATATTAGTGCTAATTACTATTAGTATTTGATTATTTTAATATAAATTAATTAGTTCGGCCTAATATTAATGTTGTTTAATATTAATAATTTGATAATATTAATTATTAATTAACGTCGATCAACGGAATTTAAAAAAAATGCACGATTCATTGTGCGTTAACTAATAATATTATCTCATCCAGATTTTTAGTATTATAACCATAGCTACTTAGAACGCCAAACACATTTTATTTTATCTAGTTCCTAGAGTATTCAATAAAACTGTAACTCGTAAAATACAGTATTCAACTGAAATGTGACGAAGCCTCTGGTATAGTTCAGAAGAGCACAAATAAGTGGTTATAAAACCCTCGATTTAAGCCTACGTGCATGTGCTTCAAATTGATTGCGCTAGCTTCTTTTGGAACTTGCAACGATCCCTGTCGTTAGAGACCTTAGGCGCTCACTGGCAGATTTGTCAGAGGACTCTCCGCTTGAAAGTTAAACTCGCTTCTGTATGTCATGCAGAATTTTTTATTGACACGCATGTAATTTTCCTTACCATCAAATGTGACATACTGCAGCATAAGCAAGTTTCAATATATTGTAACATTTGCCATACTGTCTCAAACCATTCTCTATGTTATAAGGTAGCAGGTAATCTTAATCAATTTCTGACAAAATATTTAAAGTTTGAAACAAGTTCTTCGAGTAGAAATCTTTGATGTTGATTAGGATATTATGATTGTTTTCGCATGAGGCAATTCTTCCTCGCAACCTGGTTTTTACACAGTTGTTGTGTGATCAATTCGTTTTGATCGCCATGAACAGATGAGAAGCCATAAGCCTACAAGCTGTAGCGTACATGTATACAAGACTGTTCAGCGCTTAAATGACTCGACTGCTGCCATGCGCTTAACTTTCACGCAGCGCTTTAGAAATTTGACGTTTACTATTACGATTACGATCACCTATCATCAGGCGTCGACATTACGATGTTTTATGGAGTCCAGCTCGGATGAGAGTTAGTCTCTCTGCCTCTTTGCCAATCTGTCTATGTGCCTCTCCTCCTCTCTAGCTATCTGTTTCTCTGCCTCTCTTCCTCTCTGTCTGTAATATCTCGACTTCTCTCTGCCTCTCTGCCTCTGCATAACCCGCAGCATTTTCCTCTATTAACGGTTCTCCTTCAAATGTATATAGTTAGCTACAAATAAATTATCTTGTATCTACATAATTTTAAAGTTTATCTACATACATAATACGAGACTGCCCTTGGTAGTGTAGTTTTATTGCTAACTGTTTTGCTTCAGATGCAATAACAGCAGTATTCATGTGCACTCGATTCTTTTTGCAATAATTAAAGTCACTTCGTTCCCCGATTACTAATTATGCCAGCATGGCCTATGTGCTGTTACAGCACTGTGAAATCTTGATTAGGCTTATTTTCTTTGAAAGTCTCGTCGGAGATATACCTGTATATACGATCTGGCGAAAGGACTATTAAGCAACCTACCGAAGCTCAATTGACACAACGGACCTCTAGTGTTCTTATTTGACAGGCGACTTTTGCGCATCGCATGATTGCGTGGACTGCAATTACAGATACAATAGATAGTTCATGTTCAGCGTCTATTATCAACCGAGCGTTGACTCTTCTGTTCACCGCCAGAGGCAGCAGGGTGGAGAAACGACAGAGCGGCGATCTAATATCCATCTCATCATTAGAATAATTGGACTCCAAGAGAGAGATAGAGAGAGGGAGAGATGGAGAGACGGAGAGAGGGAGAGAGGGAGAGAGGGAGAGATGGAGAGAGGGAGAGAGGGAGAGAGAGACTGAGGGAGAGAGAGATTGAAGGAGAGAGAGACAGGCAAACAGACATAGAGATACAGAGACTGAGACAGACATAAAGATAGAGACACAGAGAGAAGGAAAGAAAGAGAGAGGGAGAGACAGACAGCCAGACAGAGAGACAGACAGAGAGAGACAGGTGCATCTGAAGTCTTAAGGCGAATGGCGTCAGTCGACGACAGCAGTGCCCAATGTCCATGTCATACGCATTACGCAGTCTTTGCAGATCCAGGGTCATCGTACTCTGTACAAGGTAGAGCTAAAGAAATCAAGTCAGTCGCGTTTTATATAAGAACCGAGTTGAAGATGACGCGGCACATTATTATCACAAAAACATTTTCACTGTGATTGGACAGCGCGCTTTTTAGTAATTATTGACAAAAGCCCAACTAATAGCACTCAGCCATGCACTCGCACTATGCCTATTTTGCACTAATGTGTTGTTCCTAAACTTGGTCCTATGGACAGTATGAATACGGAGTTAGACAAAAGCATCCTTGGTTTTCGGGTAGCAGTCTGCTGTAAACAATTTTAAGTGAATAACTATTCAAATTATTAAAGCTTTCACAAAAGCCGCATTAGGGAGACCAGTTAATAAACCAGCGCTCTATCAAAATCCGTGTAGGCCAAGACCAGGTGTCGGCGCAGGAGTGGAATTTAAAGTGGAAGGTAGCATGGAAGAGTGCAAGACTGCGAAATTAAATTACCTGGTGAGGATGGAGGATGAGCACACTGGCGAATGTAAGAGGGTTGAAACGTTTGAAAGGCGTCGTATGTAACCATAAGCATAACCATAAGTTTTATTGCTCCAAGATACAAGATACATCAAATGACAATATGCATGTTTAACATTTTGGTGGAGACAAGAGGAGATCCAGAAGGGACCGTGGTCCCGCTAGGTAGGGCCACCTGTATGTACACAAGGAAAAACATTTCTAAATGGCTAAGGATTGACAACGAAACTTAAATATAATAGCAGAGTTAAACAGAAGCAAACATGATAAGCACATTTAAACAAAATAAGCAATGTAGGAATCCAATTAAACGTCCGGCTCAATAATCCATGTTCTTAAGTGATGCCTGAAAGACTTTAAGTTTGGGATATTGCGAAGGCGCAGAGGTATTTTATTCCATTCTTCTGGTCCGGCACATCTAACTGAAAATTTACGGGAGTTAGTACGATCAAATTCACTTCTGTATGAGGTTAGATTTCTCGTGTTGTAGGAGTGGATGTCTGAGGTAAGGTTGTAAAGATTAGTAAGCGAGCTAGGTAATGTATTTTATGTGTAGCTATACATAAATTCACTGATCTGGAGTTGCTTAATTTGCGTAAGTTTTAGAATGCCAAACTTTTCAAATAACTGCTTTGTATGAGAATTATAGGGGGATCCAGCTATTATTCTAATTATCTTCTTTAGCAGGACTTGTATTCTTAGTAGTCGAGAATTATAATTTGAAGCCCAAATCATATTACAATACAAAATGTAGGGATATATCATGGAATAGTACAATGTAAGCCTAATATTTGTAGGCAGTAGATAAGATATTCGTTTCAATATCCCTACGTTTCAATATCCCTATGTGAGAGAAAAGAGGTATTCCGTACGATGGGCCATTTGTCATCAACTCAGGTGATTGACCTCACCGTTTGTTGAGAGGCATTTCATTTGACTATGTGAGGACTCTAGGTAATCCCATCTCTCATCAACGCCATAAGGATCGCGTCGGACGTCAATACACGAATTGGTTTCGCTTGTTTCGCAGAGGATTGGCAATGTCGTCCTTCAAATGTTCTTGAAAAGACATAGAGTCTGACTAAACGTTTGTTGGCAATTGTCAATGGAGGCAGCCGTAGGTCGTGCACTATCACTGGTAGACCTGCTTTGTCTCTAAACGATTCAAACGAGTTCAGATCATTATTTATATTTCGGTTCGAATCTCCTCTGATTTGCTATTTTTGCCTGATTTCCGCGACTGTGTTCTGTGGAATTTCATTTTGCTATATATTTTTTCTTAATCGTGAACGCAATACTGAACGCTGTGAAGCCAGGAGTTGTTTTAATTTCATGTGGCTGACTGCAGATAATACAAACTGATCTAATTAAATCCAGTAGTCATGGTTTAATTAGTCCAAGTGAACCTAATTTGGGAATTTATATGCCCTCATTATGGGAATGCACTGGAAACTAAGAAGTGAAGAATTCGAAAGTTCATCGCACAGAAGCATTTGAGATCATAAGAAGCTCTGTGTAGAGAACAAAGAGCAGGTGCGATAATTACGGTCTTGGAGATCCAAGCACAGTCTATACACCTGATGCATGGCTTTAGTTAGCAATCTGGGAGAGTGTAGAGTATAGAAACGCAGTAGTCGAATCTGGCCAAATGGTGTCAATATTTCCAGCGATATGGACGTAGGCGTAGAGCAAATATGCCGGTTGCTTCTGCGGTGAAACAAGAAGTTGCAGTCGTTGATTGCTGCTTTACAGAGAGGAAGGAAATGCGAGATTGGAGGTTGAGTGTATTGCACTTCTATCGAGCTGACATTGCCATTTTCCGCTCAGTCCTTTTGAACCCGTTACACATCTTCATCCTCCCATGAAAGTCACCCCAGGCAACATACGTTAAGGTCACATGACACTATACCATATCTAAAGTTGATGCCTCTGCCAAGACGAGAAGTTTTATTATGGGAATATTATATCGCTTTGTTTAAAATTGATATCATTGCTTATACCCGTTGTAAGCTATAAGCTGCTGTTTGCTAATACTCTGATAAAAATATTTTTACTTACTTACTTGTCCGTATGTATGAACTTATGACTGTTTATTTTTCTAAAGCCGTGTAATAGTGGATACGAAATAATTGACAATCGTAGTGGTTAGATGAAACACACAGCAATTGAAACTAAGCTTCAATTCAATATGCAAGGACACAGACAGACAGACAGACATACAGACGTACACACATACATACATACATACATACATACATACATACATACATACATACATACATACATAGTAGTATAAGAAAGAGTCCTTCTGAATCGCTGGACGTACCAATAGACATACGCACACGGGCAAGAGGCATACGCACACGGACAAGTAGACATACGCACACGGACAAACACGCGGACACGCATACGCACACGGACAAGCACACGGACAAGTACATCTAGACATACGCACGCATAAAAATACACATACGCACACATACAAAGACACATACGCACACATACATACATACAATGACACGCACACATACAAGCACACAGACACGCACACGGACACGCACACATACACAAACAGACACACACACATACAAGCACACGGACACGCACAGATATAGACACGCACAAAAACACATACGCACACATACACGCGCACATACGCGCTCACACATACGAAAGTGACACGCCCACCATTGGCGGAACGGCGGCTGGCCCTTCCCCCTCCCCTAGGGCGGCGCGCTCATCAAAGGAACGATCTCGTGGGAATATTCGCCAATGACGAAAGACAATATCCGCTACAACTGGCGAGCGTAAATATAATATCGCCTACGCGCTCGAGCAATTTCTAACTCCTATACATTAAAAGAATGACGGAAACGTTTCAATAAATTTTATTGGAAAACGTCTTAAACACGTAATTATGAACCAAATAATCGTTAAGTCTAGTATCCGAAGTAAGCTTATCAGTAACTGAGGTAAGATTTTTATTTCTACATCTATGCAAGCAGCAGAAAATGCAATAGTGTCCGCAGAAACGACTAACGGAACTATGTAAATGTTTATCGTTAAAAATCCAATGTTCGCAATGTCTGTTCAAAAAATTTCTAAGGTCATCCTCTGGCGGTCTGCCGAACGATTCGAAATATTCTCCGTACGACGAATTCTCCAAGTACAAAACGATCCAATGTCGTCCGGCTTCGTAGTGAAAATCGGTATTGCAAACGAGTAGAGCCGGTCCCGGAATAGTCTTCGGTAGACGATCGCGCGGGAATACTCCGGAAAACACCGACGCGCATTTCGCAGTTTTTGAAATAGAAAACTACGTTCCTGAATCTGTCAATCTCCAAGATATTTTCAAACTCGGCGAAGGCTATGACGTTTATCGTATTGGCCAAAGCTTGAGATAATTTCATATCCAATCGAAAGTTTCCGCAGAGGTCCGGAGTCAGATCGAATGCGTAGAGAGCGTATCCGCCCGAAAAGTCTTCTCTGCTAATTTCGTTTCCTTCGTCTCGCATCCACTTTCCTGTCCTCATGAATAGCGTGGCTTAAGCGTTAATAAACTGATTATTGGCAAAGTTGACTTCGACGGGTTTCACGGATTGTTGCTGACCATCCAGATATACTTTTAGCTGAGTCAGATTCATGTGCTCAAAGTTGAATGGATTCTTCTTGTAGTTTCCGTTAAACGCGTCATTGTCCACGCATCCGATGACTATTCTGGTACGCAACTGTCCGGAGAAAAGACTTTCTTGAGTTGCATCCAAATATCCGGCTGGCAGGGTCAATGTTTAACATACGGCTCTTCGAATCGGAAATTTCACGTTCCCTCTTTCCAAAGCGTTGGCGTGCCCCACGAATACCGAGGGACTGAGTTTCACTTTGCTAACGTATAGTTTGCAATCCAAGATTTGTACTTTAAACGGAAAAACAGGTCGCTGTGAATGCATCCCAACATGTCCACGACCTTTCCTTCGTTGGTTAGTGCGCTACGTATCTTAAATCCAGAGTTTAGAGCGGCGTCGTCGTGCGGATTAGCATTTTCCAGGTGTCTTGCCACGTCTTTGTAATACAGCGCCGAGGTGAGTTGAGAATTTTTTGCCGCGGATCCGTAGCTCAGAATCGTCTCCAAATAACTTCGATAAGCGTAAGTATTGTTCGAATCAGCGATGAGAGTATCGTTTAAGGCAATGTCGAAATTGGATTATATTCCACAAAAGTCACGCTTTCTATGCAGGTCTGCGTCGGAGGTACGACGAAGAGATCCAATTCGCTCTTGGTGCATTCGCAAGACTGCGGGTGAACGAAGTCCATTATTCCTCGTCGAATATATCGAGCTTAGGCTTTTTATTTAATCTCGTTAAGAATTTCTTGCGTCTCTTACCGCCCCTACCGCTTTGATTATTGAAATGGTTGGTCGACGCAAACTCTTTTATACCGGCCGGAATACGAGATTTGCTAGCCTCTTTGAAATTTTGCCCATCCGCAACGTCGTTGGCTATCTGCAAGCCAGTTCTCAAGAACTGTTTCCCGAAAGATTTAGCTCCAGTTTGAATTAAAGGCCAAGCGCTTCTGAAGAATCCGCTGAGAATGCTTCCCAGTCCGTGTCCGCGCTGCATGCGAGAGCCTTGGAAAACGGGCATTCCGCTCCCGCTCTGTTGAGAATAATAGTTTTCGTACGCGAAGCGACTCGCGTCGCAACAAATTTGTCTTTTCATTGTAATAGATATGGGATTTTCCGCAATCTGAAATGAAGCGTTATCAACACTTTCCCGGTTTCGAATGGTATAGGTAGACCGACGTCGTCGCTTACATCTACCTCGATAGAATCGAAATGGTTTTGCTGTAAGGGTATGTATTGAGGCTTTTGGTACGTGGTGTGGACGATATCGCCGTTTTTTTCCGAAATCGGTACGATACGAAGCAGAGGAACTTTGGCATCTCCGACCATAACGTGTTCCAACAAGTTGCAGTAGACGAAAAGGGAATTAAATCCTCGATTTACGTCGCACGCGCTACCCGATCTAAAACTTTACGGCTCGTCCTCGAAAGGTTGTATCGGATTCTGACGCGACTCGATGCCCAACATAGAACATAGAGGCGGTGAAAATATCAGACTTGCGCCTTCGCTTATTTCTCCGTGGAAGCGTTTTGTTACGACGTTATAACTAAAGGTCGGAAAGTCTTTGAGTTCCGACTTTTTCACAAACTCTTGTATATGATAGTTTATATAATGCACGATGCTGGAAGGCGATTCGTAGTATCCGACCGGGAGACGTATAGTGTGATGTAAGTAAATCTGCTTGCCGTTTTCGTCTGATTATCCGGATAGTAGTTCGCGGAGCTGTTGCTCGGTAACGTGAGATAAAAGTGAGCCATCCTATACCAACCGTATACACGATCGATCTGAATCGAAAGACGTTTAAGTATCCAATATATCAAAAGTCCAAGAATTAAAACTGTCGTCGTAACCTTTCCACTTTACGAAACATTCCAATTTTTTGCGTCGTTTGCGAGTTTTTATTATCGCTTCAACTTTGTAAATGTCGTCTTCTTTAGAAACGCGTTGCAATTGTTCGTGATAGAACTTACCTTTTACTTTCTCGCCGTTGTAATCCGTCAATTCGTACGTTACGGGATCGGAAGGTATTCGACCCGATATAGCGAAAATTTCTTCCGACCACAAAGGTAGGTAGCCCTTTTTGAACGCTATACTGGCCTTACTTATTCTCACCTTGTCGCCATTCTCGTACTTCCAAACCGGCGGTCTCTTCTTTTCGCCGAATAGGCGCTTTCTCACAACTTCTTCGTTTTCTATGGATACACGAGCCGGAGCCATACGTATTCTTCTATGAAACGTTTCGTTGTACGAATATAGGAGATCGGGCAAAACGTTGACGTATCGATGCGTGTTCCCGTGCGTGAAATATTTCCACATTTGGGTTTTGAGGGTACGATTAAATCTCTCTGCGACGACCGCTTTGGTATCCTCGTTTTCAGAAGTATAGAAAAGAATGGCATTCTTGCGCAGCAGAGTCTGATAGGATCTATTGAGAAATTCGGTGCCTTTATCGGTCTGCAGGTGAACGGGTTGCGATCCATCGTTCAACATTGCCGAAAAAGCTTCGGCCAGCGCTGGTCCTGTCTTTGATTTAAGCGGGAGAACTCTCGCGTATTTGGAAAACACATCGATGCACGTCAACAGATATTTATTTTTATCGTTATATTTTGACAGAGAAGAAACGTCGGCCAAATTGGCCTGCCAAAAATCGTCTATACTTACTGCGAAAGTTTTTCTACGTCAAAATTTTAATCTGATGGCTTTATGCAGAGTTTAAGCGTCTTTATCCGATAACCAAGTTTTCAAATCTGTAGATTTAATTCGCTCTTTTAAATGTCTCTCGAACGTTTCCACGCATCCGAAACTGACCGGATGCTTCGGATCGAAATACGACTTCATCAGTTAAGAGCCCACTTCAACGTCTTTCGCTGCTTTTTACGTCCGCTCGACGACGCGGTCGATCCTCGTACGGTGATCGGAGTTACTGACTCGGCAGAGTTCGACGATCCGTTAATATAGTTCCATCTGTCTTCGTTCCCGATTAACTCGTGAGGTATGCTGTGATCTTTTAAAGCGTCGGCGAGGCGTCTCCATCCGTTGGGCACGCGCGTCGAAGTTCTTTTTATCATGAGTTCGTTAACCAAGTCGACGATGTGCGTTTTAGGAATAGTCGTATTCTTCAAAACGAGTTCTACTTTTCCGCTCCATCCGACCTCTGGATTACTTTTGATATGAGTCAAAAGACGCAAAGCCTGAGATTTCCACCTTTTCGGAACGTTGTCTAGTATGAGAGCTTCTACGTCGATCGATCGTTGCGGCGAATCCTCTACTTTTATCGCTTCTTCAACATTTTTGGACTCGTCGGAGTTAAATTTGGTATCGACTTCGGGCTTGTCGATGTTCAAGTACCGTCTTAGACTGTTGGAATAGTGTTTGCTTTTTCATCGTCGGCCACGTTTCTGTGTAAGATCTCGTACATTTCTCCGTCCAACTTTGACAGAGTCTTATCCAACATGGTTTCCTTATACTTTTCAATCTGTCACGGTTCCACCAAAACCATTTTCTTCGCGTAATTCATGACACTATCCATTTTTAGGTATGAGCTTCGGTATCAGAAGGGAGCCGAGAAGCGAGAGCACCGGTGTCAGTAACGCGCCCAAGAATCTTCCGGATTGTACAATTTCCTTTTTCGATTCCACGCGTACTTTCTTCGATGACAGATCCCTCAACTTCTTCTTAAAACGCTTAAGTTTGCTCTTCTGTAGCTTTGTGAGCGGAACATTACCTTTTAAAACATTTTTGGCGCACTCGCACAAGCAATGCAAGATATCTTTGCTGCAATCTTTCAGAATATTTGTGGAAAAATTTTACGAAATCAGTCGCTTGTCGCTGGATGCAATCAGGCTTAAAATAACCAAAAATGAAAGGAATCCTCAAACCGTTCCTAATTGATATTAATGCAGAAACGATTACAAAAATATATATTTATTACAAATAATATATAAAACTGTTGTTTAGACTTTCATAAATGTTTCAAAAAAGCATTTTACCAAAAGCCCTATAACGTTATGAGACAGAAAATCATAATTTAGACTCAGATTTCGCTATCTTTGTTGTCATATTTAATTAGGTTATGGGTCGAGATTTCCCGCCTGCCTGGTCTCGTTTTGAAGTAGAATATCACCTTTTCCCATTCTATTAATAACTTATGACCTTCGAATATTTATTATGCCTACAGATTGGCCAGAACGAGGACACCTATCGTAAACAATAACCGTTACAAGCTTAGCAACCGGGCACGTGATTTAATCACGCGACATAATCTTGCACCGTGGTTGGCCGATAGTTATGAGGTCTACTTCGCGCATGCTCAGTAGCGTGACCCTGTCTCTTTATACAGCGCAATTATGCAAAATGCATTCTAGTGTGTTGAATCTTACATTATTGATTCTCGGAATGGAGGATATTTTTGCGAATTCGATAAATGCTAAATGTTCACGAATTGTTCCAAGATTATGTTTAACCACGGACGCGATGATAGTTGTTATGTTAAAAGTCATCAACGACAATTCAGATGACCACGATGCTAAAACATCTAGCGAGATCGTAATGGATGCCAATACGGTTGACTATTAGAATGCCGCCGTATTCAGGTAGGCCTCGATTATTTTTTTAATGTTTCAGTGCTTCAAAGAATTCTTGTCTATAGGCATAATTATTAAGTTTAAACGCTGTTCTAATTGAGACGTCTTTTAAAGTATTCAGGCAATTGCTGTTAGGTTTAAACCCGCTACTCACTGAGCTCGTGTTTATACGTCTTCCAGCATAATTGTTCGTTTAAAGCATTAATGCAGTAACTGCATCAGTTGACTTTATAAATATTCAGGCATAACCGTTAAAGTTGTGTAATTTCGTCTCTCGCACTGCCTCATCTATTGTTCACCTTATTGTGCTATGTTAAGTTTAACAACTATTGATTTGCTTTATGAGACGAAATAAGTATTGCATTATAATTGCAATTTATTTTTTAACAGGATTCTTTTCGATATCATAATTTCAGTCTACCGGTTAATAAATCTTATAAATTGCTGTTTTGTTTTGAATTCAGGCTTCTATTATTGGCTTTATATTTTTGTTGAATGCTTTTGATAAAATTAATACTGAAATGAATCTCATAAATAGAACAAAATAATTTTATATATACTGTTTATTGTAAATGTCAAGGTAAACTTAATAATGGCAATGGCCAGTGTGTTCCAGAGGACATGGTCGCGTGCGTGCATGGAACAATATGGCAAACGAGTTGCTGGATCATCATGACAAGCAAGCAAAATGACGGATTTGTGTTGTGCTAGCCAAAGCAACAACATCTTGATCTACCGTAGTTCCATTATCGAGGATCATGATAAAGGTTTGACTTGAACAGCATATGTTTCTATGATTTTCCTGAGAACAGCAACGAAAGATTTTTGAGAAATCTGAAATGCTCCAGTGGGGTTCTGGTATGAGGAGCTCCTGGGGCTTTGTTTACATTTGACATTACAATTTGCATTTAACATAACGGTGACTGGCTGAATAGAGCGTTTGACCTGTAAAACGGAGAGTGCGCGTTCAATCCTTGTCCGAGGCGGTTACTGCTTAATGATCTTGAGCAAGTCGATTGTGTTGTGGGATGTGTGCTGGATTGCTAAGAGAGAGATTAGAGATTCAAATCTTCTCTAGTGAAGAGATTTGCATCGAGATTTCTGCTCCACTTGTGCCATTTTCCCAACTGAGCTGTGATGAGTATATTGCTCGTACACTGTCGGTGGAGGGATAATACGGCGAGGGAGAGAATTTGTCACGCGCTCTCATATGCTGAGGCTAAGAGATGAAGTCACAGACACTTCACACCAATTACTGCCTCTCAGATTAGCTTACGGAGATGCTCTTCTCTATTTATCTATAATTTAGATCTAAAATTTAATATTGTGATATTTAATTCCTGCGCAAATTATTCCTCTTAAATGTCTGCTAGTATTTGAGACTGTATACTATAAGATTGGTCTTATTGTTGTAGAATGTGATTGCCCGTTGCTACACATAGAGGAAGAAGCCGCCATGGACAAAACAGAGTCGATAAAGAATACTGAACAAAGACGCAGACACTCCTTTTGGACTCTGCCACTACTATTACTCTGGCAGATCCAGTCTCAAGCCTGGATAAAGGAGGAGGGCAACGACAATGATCTTTTTTATCACACAGCATCGTTAAAATGAAGCTAGTTCGCAGAACCACCAGTCGTCTTCGTGCCAAACTGGAGGACATGATAGCAGGTGACCTGTAAACAGTGGCGGAGGGTAGACTGAAGGGTTGGACCTTGTTTCAACAGAGGAGCCAACACAAAGAGGAAGCTCGTAATCCAATGGTGATTCACAATCACCTACTGCTGGAACGAAAAATGTAATGTCGTGGTGGTGGAAGACCAGTGACTTTGCCAGTTGACGCTGAATACATAGTGTGACTGTAAAAAACTGTCATTTTATTTTTGTGTTTTTATTATATGGATGTTAATTTTATCCATTACTGTATTGCAATATTTAATTCCTTAGCAGGTAATTGCTGCTTAACCTCTCTAGGAATTTGTGACTTTTGTAATAAAATTGACATTTACTTTCAATGATATCTCGTTGGCGAACTGGAAAAACTTTAATAACTTTGTGCCTGCTTGAGATATCTACGCCAAATTTGGACAGTGCATTTGCAATACCTGCAGCTGCAATGGCGCCAAATTTCAGTAAAAACGGTTCAAAAACAATAGCCGTTGATAAGGAGAATATAAAAATAATATGGCTAAATTTTGCATGCAGTTTTCTCGAATAGCACTTTACGTAAACGGTCACATTGGAAATTATATAACGTTGGCTGTATGCAAGGCATAAACTAGCTGAAAACGGTTTTGGAAAGGTAAATCTAGCAGCTTCATAATGGGGCAAAAAACTAGAAAATATATTTTTTATTCAAGAGACTGATTTCGTGCTGACAAGTCACATTTCTCCTCGTTTTGTCGGTCGCTTCCTTCAGTAACGTCAATTTGGCGAAATACTTCTTCAATCTCGAAGACATTTTTATCGAATGACTACAGAATCTTGCTCCCGAATGGCTATATAGTTTTTACTTTCTAACGTAGACGTAATGTTTCTCGCCCGGAAAAATGTTCGTCCTTAATCAACATCTCTCGTCGATATCCGCTCTTAAATCGACCAATAGATAACAGAAAGGCGCCATGGTAGCGTCGCCGAAGGCTTCCCACATGAAATTGGACTTTCCGGGAAACATTTGCCTAGCCAAATTCGCAACTTGCATGGAATCTCTAACGTTTTTGAAGAGAACCAAATAACGAGCGTTCAGACTTATCGTTCTCGTATGCTTGCCTTTGTAGAATAAATTTTTCGTCAGGTATAAGACGGAAACGTTTCTGTGATGACCTATCTTGGTAAATATTTTTGTAACGCGTTCGTCGGTCTCGCTCATCAAATCGTCCAAAACGAGCAGAGTTCTCTCTTTGCCGGCGAAAATATTCAAGTCCGGCAGACCTTCGTGAAATTGAATTGCGGATATATGTCAAATATCTCTTGATATATTCCGTAACACCATATAATTTTATAGATCGCGGGTTTCATCATATGCGGTAAGTGATCGATGAATCTAAGAGTAAACTGTGTCTTTCCCGACCCGCTGGGGCCGCTTATTATAGCTGAAAACGGGTGTTGCCTAGGTGGATCCATGTTCGAGAGTGAATGTTTCGCGATCCGAAATAAATTTATATACTTCTAGACCATATAAATTCTGACCGTTCCCAATATACGCTCAGAACACAGAGGACACGAGTCCAGAATATCCGCGCAATTTTCGCAGCACACGATGTGAGCGCAAGGCAGAGACATGGATTCAACGCCGCGGGGGGACAATGTCTGCACATCAATATCGTTTTCAGAGTTTCATTTTCCTTAGTAGCGCATTTTAATCTATATTCGGCTAAAATGTCCGCAGCGGAGACGAATTTCTCGTCATCGCTGCCATCGTAACTGCCTCCGCTCGTATCGGGCAATTCTTCTTTCGATGACCCTTCAACAATTTCCGTTTCGCCCATCGTTGGCGACTTTACGATATCATCGAGATCCGGTTCGAAACTAGCGGCCGATTTTACCGTTTCAAAGTTTTATAGAAAAACAAGCGTCTAATGTCCTTCAGTAAGTAAGCAAGTCAAATTCCGCGCGAGGCTTAAACATCGACTGTATTTCAGGTGTCAGAATTGGTGGAGTATTAATCGTTGCATTTATGTGGAGCCTAAGTTACCATTGGTTGATTTCTCGCGTCTTTAAACGATATTTTTGTATGGGTTTCTTTAGAATTCGTCGTAAACATCCCTCCTCTAATCGCATGCCTTAACGTGCATAGTCTGGCGAATGACTGTGTCGTATACATTTATTCAATTTTACGACCTACGGCCGTTCCTTTAATGACCCGCCGTCCTAGGGGAGGGGAAGGGCAAGTCGCCGTTCCGCCAATGGTGGGCGTGTCACTTTCGTATGTGTGTGTGCGTATGTGCGCGTGTATTTGTGCGTACGTGTCTTTGTGCGTGTCTATATGTGTGTATGTGTGCGTGTCCGTGTGCTTGTATGTGTGTATGTGTCTTTGTATGCGTGCATGTATGTGTGCGTGTCCGTGTGCGTGTTTGTTTGTGTATGTGTGCGTGTCCGTGTGCGTGTCTGTGTGTTTATATGTGCTTGTATGTGTGCGTGTATGTGTGCGTGTCATTGTATGTATGTATGTATGTGTGCGTATGTGTCTTTGTATGTGTGCGTATGTGTCTTTGTATGCCTGCGTATGTCTAGATGTACGTGTCCGTGTGCTTGTCCGTGTGCGTATGCGTGTCCGCGTGTTTGTCCGTGTGCCTATGTCTTTTTGTACGTCTAGCGATTCAGAAGGACCCTTTCTTATACTACTATACATACATATATATATATATATATATATATATACAGATAGTCGGAAGGACAGAGACCAAAAGACAGATATTCTGACATACAGACAGACAGACAGACCAATAGATGGACGACGTACAAGCCTAGGAACAGCGACAGCACCAGTCACAGATAATAATTTTTTTTAAATAAGTAAATGTTTTTGAGCTCGAATGAATTAGCAAGTGTCTTGACGCAATTGCTTGGCTCAACAACTGTCAAGTCAACAGACGTTCGACTGTCAACCGGAAG